>VRYO01002734.1:22667362-22702512 GCA_009812075.1 Sialia sialis
TGAAACACCTACCAACCCCTCCCTCACACCCTCCCTCTCCTGCTTCTTGCAGTGGGATAAGAATTGGAAGAGTGGAAGCAAGAAAACCTTGTGAGTTGAGATAAAGACTATTTAATAAGTAAAGGGAAGAAAACCCAAAAGCCACTTACCACCTCCCACAGGCAGAGTGATCCCAACCAGTCTCTGAGCAGCAGCTACCTTGGAGAGTTCAAACCGCCAGTTTTTATGGCTGGTCATCATGTTATGTGTCACAGAATATCCCTTTGCTCACTTGGGCATGGCTGTCCTGGCTGTGTCCTTGCCCACCTGAAGCTCCTACCCACCCTCAGCCTGTGTCATGGGGGCAGTGTGAGGGGTAGGGAAGGAAGGTCTTGAGTCTGTGCAAGCACCAGCAGCAGCAGAAACACTGCTGTGCTACCTGTCCTGCTTTGGTCACAAACACAAACAGCACCAGATGGGCTGCTATGAAGAAAATTAACTCCAGGCAGCCAGGGGCAGCCTGCTGTACCTTGTTCAGTTTAGGTTGCTACAAACAGCAGTCCTTAAATGCTTTGGGAGGGCATTAACCTTGACTTTGCAGTACTCTGGAGGCTAGAGCTCCTGCTCTGATGGCTCTAAGGGCACCATGTTTCCCAGAACAGCTGGGTTTTATGAAATAAATGTTTTCTGCTGTTACTGTTAAGTGAATAATGATAGCAAATGGCATAACTGTCTGGTGGCAACTGAAAACTTCTGATAGTAATTGCTGTTTCTTAATACATTTTATATGAAACTTGAAAGGAGTATGATGTCATGGCGTGTATGAATTTTTATATGCTGATCACACCTCTAGATTGTGTTTCATGATGTGACTTGGAAGTTTATTGGATCTTACCCTTGTTTATCTGGTTTTCTTAGTATGAGTGGTATGTGGTATTTTACTCTGCATCTTTGTGGGGTTTCTTTGCTGGGAGAGGGCAGTCTGGAGGGAAGGTCTCAGAACACTGAAAGCATCAGGAACAGCATCCCAGTTTCCTTTCATTAAAATGTGTCTAGCAAAGACACATTGTCCAGGACCTCTGTGGTTGTTTACAGATCAAAAAAGAAACAGTTGATCCATTCATGCCTTCTGGCATAAAGGCATCTCATGTCCTGCTCTCATATCTGCCTGTTTTCCCATCCGGTTCTAATGTGCTGAATGACTTGCATTCAACAGAGACTGCCTAAAGAACATGCACAAAGCCATTGACAGGGAGAATGCCATAAGGGGAAATGAGAGTGTATGGGTTAGAAACAGCTGTCAGAGAAGGAAAGGAAAGGAAAGGAAAGGAAAGGAAAGGAAAGGAAAGGAAAGGAAAGGAAAGGAAAGGAAAGGGCAGTTGGAAGTGGGTGCACTCTATCTTTTATCAGTGGCAATGATGAAGAGAGAATGGGGAAGGCCACCGATGGCTTCAGATACCTTCAGTTGAAGGATCAGGATCTACAGGTTGGGTTAGAGGGGTCAACTAGATGATCATGCTGGCAAACAGAAACGTGGAGAGTAATTTGGGAAGGATGGACTGCCTCCTCTTCAGACAATTAACTGAAATACAAGAAGATGAAGTAATTAAAATGGAACCCAGATCTGATGTAGTCTATTGAAATATCATCTGTTTCTTGAAAATAAGGCTTTCAGATGAAGTGAATCAGAATTTTATCATCCTCAAGGTAAAAAGTGGGAAAACCAGAGGAAGTTAGGAAAGGTTCTGTAAGTGTACATGGAAAAAATTATGTTGAAAATGAATAAGTACTTAAAAAATGTAATTTTATCTAGGAATTAGGATTTTTAACATGAAGCTCTGAATGTGGCAAAGCAATATCAGCCCTCCATCTACTATGGTGATTTATTCATTCAATTATTTTAATGTCGTGAGCCATCTCATTTGGGAGCTGCAGTTGACAAGAGCAAATTTCTGTTCAGTGCACTAGGAAGAAGAGCAGGAATTTCTGTGTCTTTGTAGGGCAACTCATTTCATATGCATTTCAACATTTACTATTCAAATAATATTGAAGTAAAAAATAGCTCCCATTAAATAATGAGAAAGAAATGTTGACTGTGTTTGAAGAACCTCTGCCCAGAAGGGAGGTTAAACAAATTTCAAAACATGCATGAATAATCAGAAATCTGTGTTAAAGTTAGCCATTGCAGCAGGGTTGTTTCTGCAGGTTTCTTGGCATTTTTATTCAGTAGTGTAGAGATAGTAGAGGTGTGAGAAGGTATCTGGATGAATTAATGTTGGGTGCATAAGGATACTGAGGGGTGAAAAGATGTCTTGCCCCTCAGAAATGAAATCTGAACCTGTGTGGAATTTTCCAATAGGGCAGGAAAATCAGATCCCTTTCAAGATCAAAAGTTGAGAGGGGCACAGGTGTTGGTGGCTTCCAGGCAGTTTCAGTGTCCAGTATTAGAAAAAAAGGTCTTCATAGTCAAATACCTGGAAAAGTTCATTGGTTTTCAAAGTGTGATGTGAGGAAGTAGTTGAATGAGTTATTTTGGGTAAATTAGTATATGAACATAATTATAAATTCTATCAGCAGTTTGATCATCAATGTTATCTGTGTTTTTTTAGGAGGTAATTTTGTCAATATAGATTGAAATTGCTTTCATTATATTTTGGGGCATGAGATTCAAGGAAAAGAGAGTAAGAATATGCCACTTCACCAGTGTAATTTCCACTAGTTGTGGTCCTGAGAGCTGGTCTCTGGTACATCTGATGAGGGGGGATAGTTAATTTGGCTTTTTGAAGTCTTTTCAGCTTAAAGTGCTTCATGCAGAAGCACTTTATATGATATATATAAGTTATATAATATATATATAATTTTCTGTTTGACTTTCATCAATAGCATTTGTATTTGTATGTCAAAAGCAAGTAATGGAAAGGAATGAAATAGTTACAAAATACAGCTTTTAAAAGTGGTACTTTAAATGTTTTTTGAAAAAAATTGTCTTACTCTTTGTCCTTCTTCCTCTTTAAGCACAAATATCCATTTTTTTTTTAACTGAGAAGGCAGATTGGAGCACTTTTTTATCACTGGAAAATACGCAGAATATAGTAGTTACATATTTTTGAGGGCAGGAGGTTTGGGACAGGGTCTTGCTGAGAGGAAGTGGGAAGTCCCAGGATGTTTCTTTTTGTTTCTTCTCTGGCTCTTCAGGGGAATGTCAGCCATCTGAAGTGAACTCAGCAGGCTCAGAAAGTAAAACTTCTGCCAAAGTAGTTCTGTACAAATAAACTGCATGTGGCAGAAGGATGCCAGAGAAAATCTAAGATTGATGATATTTACTGTCACTTCTTTCAGTTTTGTAGCATTACTGAGACCCCTCTAAAAAGAAGAAATGCTTTATTTTTTGATGTAAAGACTCTGTTTTGCATTGCTAAGTTATGGAATGTGGGAAAGAGAAGGAGCAAGACACTGTTGTTTATTTCACCCATCAGTGAGCAATACTTTGTGGCAATAAGCAGATTCTCCTATAGCTGTTGGAAAACAAATAGGACAACGCCTCCTTTCCAGCACAGGAGACAGAAAGCACAGTAAGAGGAATTAAAAAAAAAAAAAAAAGTGTCTAGTCTGGCAGTGTAGAATCGGGAGAGGGAAATGATGGAGAGCGCAGGGAAACTGAGTTATTAGTTGAGAATGTGTTGAGAGGCTTTTAATAGCACGTCTCTTTGGGTTTTTCCTTTCTGAATCATGTCATACCATTCATGGACAAGTCTCTGAGGAAAAATATCCTCCAACCTTTGTGGTTTACATGTGAATGGAGGCAGCTGGTGGGAGTCATGCCAGAGGTTGCTGTTCTGCTGCCCAAAGCAATTGCCTCTGAATTGCTTGCAAGGATTGAGCAAAATGGAGCTGGTGTTGCTTTATGAAAAGTTTCTTTGAAAAAGGTGTTCTTGTGATTGTGGTGTTGTTTGTCTTTCAAGCTCATAATGTATCAAATCAGTGCCTTATTTAAAGACTAAAGTAATACTGATACTATGTGGTTAAACTGCTATCATTCAAAAAAAATCAGTATTTGATGGCTGTCCAAGTCTGTGGTGTGGGGTTATAGACAGTGTTCCCCCATCTAGATCAAGCTAATCAAATAATCTGCTTCTCATTCCTATTTGGAGGGTAATGTATTAAAGTAGCATTGGGATACACACTGTGTTTTGGCAAGGCATTTATTGTCTCCACCAGTGATTGCTAGGAAAAGTAGTTTATGTTAATGGTAGATTTTCAATCCCATGCCCCCTGAGCTGTCTTCAATTGATGAGCTAATTAATTGGTGGAGAAAAATGGTGCTGAGCCCCTTGCTGCACAGCACCAAGAGCATCCTTAGACGTGGAGGTGAATTGGGTACGTAATCCTAAATTCCTCCTCATCTCTGGATCTGTGTCAACCCACAGCAGCTGCTGCCTTTGAACTTGGGAACATTTAGGCTTGATTGATGAACTACTAAAATGATGTCAGCAGCAGGATTTGGATATATATTAAGCACCTGATAGGAACACATTACAAATGTAGGCAGCTGCAAAGTGGTGTCTGAGCTAAGCAGCGCTGAGATGAAGGGATGTAGTCCAGACGAGGTTAAGTGAAGTGTCCTTTTCCCCATAACTGCATAGATCAGTCACAGTCACAGGCACTTGATAAACTTGTGTTTGGAGCTGCAGTAGATGAAACACTTCAAGATACCTGGCTGGCAGAGTCTAAATGTCAGGGTGGAGATGTGGAGGGTTGCAGTCTGTGCATGTGCATACCTTTGCATCCCTGGTTTCTGTGCATCTCTGCAGTGTCAGCTGGGGCCACAGGGTCAGAAGCATTTGATGAACAGAAATAATAATTCTAGATAATTCTTTGTTCTTGTATTTCACTGCCACCGTATTCGTACGGTGTTAGAAAGTACATTCTCCCATTGAGAAGTCTGTAATGGCAGCCAGCTGAATAAATTATTTCTTTGGCTCAAGAGGTAGAGGCTTTTGAACAGAAGTCCTGCCTTCAAACCTGGGCAGCAAATGTTCCATACAAGCCAAGTGCATGTTGTTTGTGCTTTCCCTCTCAGATGTGGTAATTTAAAATGTAATCATGTGAAGGATTGTATTTATTTTACTCATGTGTTACTAATCTGTGTAATTTAACAGCAAGCAGGGACATAAACTCCATTAAGACCTGGATGATAAAAAAAAAAAGAAAAAAATTGGCTGAGGTCCCTCCTTTCATTCTAATATTGAAAGCAAAAAGTGGCACTGGGATGCACAAAAGTGTGATTACAAAAGCTGTTATTTTTTGCTGATTACTGCATTATAACCCGGGGTGACAGTGAAGTAGTGTTAGAAATGGTCTTCCACTTCTGCAGGCTCTGTGCTTGTCTACTGTGTGTTTAGTTAGACTTGTTTGGTTTGTTTGCACTGGCACTTAGGATGACAAATTGTCCTCTGGATGTCCAAGTGTCTTCTGCCTGCTTCTGGGAGCAGTATGGTGAGTGCCTCTTCTGCAGTTGGGGCAGGAAGTCAAAGAAGCCAGTTGAATTTTTTAGGTCTTCATTAAAAAAAAGAAAAAAAAATTTTTTTTTATGTACAACTCAGTTTGTTTTTGGTGCCAGCTCTCATCCATTAATGAGAATTCATCAAAACTATGGTGTTTGATTTGGCAGTATTTATTTGAATTTTTGATTATTTTATACTTATTAAAATACTTTTGATGTTAGTTTGGAGGAATTGGTAAAATTTCATGACAGCTGTTCTTATGAGATGATTGGGGAGGATGAGTCAGATAAACTAGGTAATTTTAATCAGACTCTTAAATTCTGTATATTTTTTTGACAAAATGGTTCAGTTACCTCAGAGCATCTCTGCACAACAGCAGCTTAGTGTACAATATTTGCTATTGCAAAGTCAATCTTATAATGCTGGGGAAGTTCAAAGTGCACTTACAACTGTGTAAATCTTTCATATATATCTTTTGACTAGATGGGACATCTAGATGGGAGTAAATGAATAAATATATATACCTATATAGTAGGTATATGGTGTAGACATACAATACCTATAAATACCTAGACTACCACCACTGGCACAGAAGATTTAAAAAAAAAATACACCAGCAGACATTGGTGTAGATATCAAGTTCTCCTGGTTTAAGTCCTTGTTATAGAAATGTGTAGCTCTTTGTTCTGTGCAAATGAATGCCTTAATTTTGGGGAGCAGGCTACACCACTATCTAAGGTGCAAATATGTGATTCTGTTTTGAAAAAAGTTACTCTTTTTCTTATATTTAATAAGTAGTGCCTGATATATAAAAACACATTGCATTTTGGTTTTTTTTAAAATGAAATACTATTTTTGTTTTTAAATTGGGGTAAAACATACGTGAGAATGCAAATAAAAGATAGTGGAAGTCAGTGTGAAGATGAGGACATTTTAATTTGCTTTATGTCTGTAAGTACAGGAAACTACCTCATCATGAGTAAAAGAATAAAAAGCAAAGGGGTGAAGAGACCTGGAAAGTTTTTGACGTCAGGGCAATTCATGGAAGTGATAAGCTAAATTTTGTATAATTTTATGCCCTCTAATACTTGTTTTGAAGTCAGACTTGAAAACAGCTGTACCATCACAGGCCAAGACTGCCACCACCGCGGGGCACAAAGCTCACACCAAAGTGGGAAGCAGGTGAAGTCCAGGGCCTGAGAGTTTGAGTCACTGCTGCTGGGGTTAGGAGCCAATCCCATCAACAGCACTTGAAGATTTTTCACACAATTTCTCTTGATGCTGGCAGCTTCTTTTGAGTTGGCTCCTCAGTCTTGTGGGAAGCCTCTTAGGCTGAGGACTTTAGGACTGGTTTGGATATCTCAGGTGTCAAACTATTTGAATACATCTGATTCCACATTTGTGTAATGACTTTACAGAGCTCAAAATGTATTAACTGCAAGCATAGATTTAAAGCTGCCAAGAGGTTTGGGTTCAGCCTGCTTACATCTGTGTTTTTCTCTTTTTTGTAGAGATAGGTAAGGCTGAAGCTAAGCAATGTCGCTATGTCCAGTGGTTGTTGAGTGCAGCATATGTTTTGAGGAAGTTTTTTAGTCCAACCAGTTAAAGATTTCTAGCTCTGGAAGTAAAGCTTTGAGCTGTTGCATTTGATTTCCATAACTTAATATTTTTAACTTGTGTGGGCAAGAATGTTTCATATGCTTTCTGGTTTACTACAGCGGCTTTTTTACTGTATAAATACCTCTAAAATTTTTCTGGAAGCTAATTTTTTGGGAAGAGTGAGAATGCATCCAGCCTGCAGTTTAATAAATCAGCAGAGCTTTAGTGTGGAAAATAGATATTAACTTGTCTGTATTTGTTGAAAGTGAAGGCTATTCAAATGAACTGGGATGGTGTTTGTTTTTATGCATTTGATGCATTACTGTAGTGTGGTAAGATAGATTTTGCATGAGATTAACACCTTTTTATAACAATATTTTTCTTATTGTCAGAGTAGAACCCTTAATATAGGTGTCATGCATGTGTTTGATTGACTGGGTGTGAGTTCAGGATGAATTAAACCTTACACTGTGACTGAGAAACCTGGAAAATTCTTGTGTACCACATCCAGTGATTTAATTACTTAAGTATGGCCTTCTGATATTTGAAACTCTGACATGCACTGGGGTATTTAATATGGTGGGAACTGCCTTTAGAAACAGAGGAATTAACCATAGAAATCTCTTGTTGAAAATGAATGCTTTTGTTCCTGCCATATAAAATAGTTGTAGTCTCTGGAGTAGTTCTTCTTGCTTGTATCCCCTTTGGATTTCAAGTGTTGTCATGACAGTAATTTGTAGGCAAAAGAGCCATTTTTCTTCTGCAGAGTGTTTTTTATACATTCTGTTCTTGATTGTAAAGTCTCCCCCAAAAAAATAAAAGAAAAGATGACTTGAAGAATGAGATGCAGCTTGAGTTAAAGCATTTGACAACCTGTTGGATTAAGCTGGTTTTGGCAGGATTAGTCATAGGGCATTTGATGACCAGACTTTGGATTAGTCATGGTGTTTCAGCAAAGTCCCTTTGAGCAGGACATCAACATTGTACTGTGTGGTGAGCTCACCTTGGCTGAATGCCAGTTGTCCACCATCCACTCTATCACACCCATCTTCAGCAGGATGGAGGAGAGAGAAAATACGATGGAAAAAATGTGAAGATCAAGATAAAGGCAGATTAATAGGGTAAAGGTCACATGTGTGGAAGTGAAGAAAAACAGAAGACTCTGTTCTCTAATTCCCATCAGCAGGGGATGTCCAGACACTTGCTGGGAAGCAGGGCTTCAGGGCTCCTAGCAGTTGCTCTGTAAGACAAACATCCTCATGAGAAATGCACCCGCCTTCCTTTCTTTTGGGTTTCATTACTGAGAAGTCACCACATGTTATGGAATATCCCTTTGGTCAATCGGGGTCAGCTCTCCTGGCTCTGTCCCCTCCCAGAATCTTGCCCAGCTCCATGTAGAGGGGCTGAGAAGTTTGAGAGGCAGCATAGATGCTGTGTGAGCGCCACTCTGCAGTTGCCAAAACACGAGTGTTCATCAACACCTCACTAGCTACTGATACAAAGCACAGCACTATGAGGGCTGCTATGGGGAAAATGGGCTCCAAATCAGCCAGACCCAATATACATGGCTTTGGGCTGTGCAAACTTACTAGCCATTAGGATCTGTGGAATTATGGCATTGTTTCCCAAAGCATTATCATAGAGAAAGGGATTGATTATGTCTTGGACGGTGTACTCCTTGGTAGGCTAAAAACTGTCTGGACGTCCAGGCCCAGAGAGTGGTGGTGGATGCTGCTGTCTCCAGTTGGTGGCTGGTCACTAGTGGGGTACCCCAAGGCTCAGTACTGGGGCCAGTCCTGTTTTTAGTATCTTTATCGATGATTTGGACCAGGGGAGCAGTAGGTGTGCAGATGACAGCAGGCTGTGTGGAAGATTTGATCTGGAGGGTAGGAAGGCTCTGCAGAGGGATCTGGACAGGCTGGATTGGTGGGCCAAGGCCAGTGGTAGGAGGTCATATATATAAAGGAGGAGTACTGGATGTTTCATATGAGTCACAACAACCCCCTTTAGTGCTACAGGCTTGGGAACCAGTTGCTGGAAAGCTGCCTGGTAGAAAAGGACCTTGGGGTGCTGGTTGGCAGATCGCTGAACATGACCCAGTGTGTGCCCAGGTGGCCAAGAAGGCCAATGGCATCCTGGCCTGTGTCAGCAGCAGTGTGGCCAGCAGAAGCAGGACAGTGACAGTCCCCCTGTACTCACAATGGTGAGGCTGCACTGAAATACTGAGCTCTGTTCTGGGACATTGAAATGATGTCCAGAAAGGGCAGCTAAGCTGGGAGAGGGTCTGGAGCACAAGTCTGATGAGGAGCAGCTGAGGGAGTTGGGGGTGTTTAGCCTGGAGAAAAGGAAGCTCAGGGAAGATGTTACTGCTCTGTACAGCTACCTAAGAGAGGTTGTGGCCAAGTGGGGGTCAGCCTCTTATCCCAGGTAATGAGTGGGCAGGATAAGAGGAAATGTCCTCAGGTTGCACCAGGGGAGATTTAGATTGGTTATTAGGAAAAATTCTTCAGATGAAAGTGTTTTTAAGCATTGGAACAGGTTGCCCAAGGAAGTGATTGAATCATCATCCCTGAAGGTACTAAAAATGCAAAAAGAAAGTAAATGTAAAAAATAAAAGACATAAAAAAGACTTAAAAGTGTAATGCAATGCCTGGGGACATGGTTTAGTGTTGGCCTTAATAGTCTTAGGTTAACAGTTGGAATGGATGGTCTGTGATGATTCTCTGATTAGATGATCTTATATCTTAAGTTCTGCAGTAAGGATTTAGCCAAGCTTGCTTTGTTTTTTTGAACTGCAAATTTTAATGCTGAGTATCTCCATTTTGAAAGAGCTTCTTTGCATTAAATCTGATTTTCACAACCTCATTCATGCTCTGTTACATTAGGTGTTTTAATGCATTAAAATTAGCAAAGACATCTAGATAATAAAAATAGAGTATGTCAGAAGAAAATTTAAAAGGCTGTTTCTTAATCTATTCTTAATCTGATTTAAAACAAACTGAAACAGTTCTTTCAATGGATCCACTTTCACTTCTACTGGGCTTTAGTGCAGTTGTGGGAGAATTTAGGTGACTTCAGATTGGAGAATATTACACTAAAATGTGGGCAAGCAAATGAGTTCCTTTTGATTTTTATTTTTGTGGTAGTTTAACACTGTCTGGAAATTAAACTCCAAATAAGCCAGTCCTCTTTCCCTTGCTCCTTCTGATAAGAGAGTGACAAAGGCAGAAAATATGGGTTGAGATAACAATTTTCTGGAAGCACAAAGCAATGGAATAAGAAATGCCCGGCAGCAGCAGCAGCAATATTAAGAGCAAAAGTATGCAAAAGAGAAGGTGCTTTACACACACAAGGTGGCCTCAGCTTAGTTCTATGTAGCAGCTGGGACAAAGACAGGATTGTGGCCACTTCCTATAGGTGACTCCCTGTCCTTGAGCCCAAGGACAGAAAACAACAGACAAATCCCCAAAAGTGAGACTGCCCACATCTCACTATGCCGTCACTTCAGATGCTGGACTTGATTCCACACAGCATCGGCGTGGCTGTTCCTGACCGCTCTGCTTCAGCTCAGGTTGGCTCCTTTTGGCTCAGGCTGGACTCAGCTGGGCTCAGGTTCAGGTTGGACTCAGCTCCGTTTTGCCTCCACCCCTTGGTTCCACACGGTGCTTCCAGCTCCAGTGCCTCTTTCCAGCACACTGTGGAGCTGTGTCTCAGGAACAGGGAGGGGATGGCATCCTTAGCTAAGGATGGATCCACAGGGCAGATCCTGACAACCTGTCTGCTGCAGAGAAGGAGGATAAAGGAGGCACTTCCAGGGCTGTGTTCAGCTTTTCTTCCCCCTGAAACCAAGCCTGCCAGTGATGATGTGGGTGGTCTAAAATAGCAATAGAACCATGCCCACACAGTGCTAAGCTCTGCCCTCTCTCTGCAGACAAGGTAGTTTCTTATATTGAAGGCTCCTGCTACAAAATGAGACCATCATTGCTTAGCTTTAAAGTAGATCACTGCTTAGATGTCAATGCTTCTGATGTCCAAAAAGAACATTAGATTCTGTGTTACAAATTGTCTTGAAGTTGTCAGTTTCATTTGTAAAGCTGTTCCTTCTGTGCTTAGCACCAGCAAGAGGCTAAAAGGAAAATCCACCTCTCTCTCTTTGCGTTCAATACAGGAGAATCAAGGTCAGCAAATATTTGAAGACCATTGTATATGGTGTGTGAAACCAGAAGGAGTGGATCAATACTAAGCAAGCTGTTTCTTACAAAATATTTATACCAATAGAACTGAAGTGGATGTGGAATAATTTATTCTTCCTGCAGGATCAAGGAGAATTTGCTGACTACACAGTAATTCTGAGAACTGAATACTGCAGCTGAATAAAGGGTTTCAAAATTGTAAAGGGAATGGGAACCTCAAAATTACGTTTTTCTCTGTGATATATTTGGAAATATAAAGATGTCCAACTCCAAACTATTATGTTACCATCTGAGAGCTAGCAAATGACACAGTAACTTGTGATCAATAAACCTCCCCTTGCCACCAAGCTCCCTTGGCGCTGGTCTGAGGCAACAGCTGGATTCTAGATGGTTTTGTACAAAATGGAAAACTAGAAAAGCGTAATTTCCCCTAATGGTCACTCTGGGCATAATATTGTGCTGTAAAATTGTGATTAGTGGGGATCTGAAGGGCTCTGCTGGTCCCTTCCTATTCAAGTGGAAAAAGTCTTTCTCTTTTGCTGAATTAATTTTGGTACGAAACATTTTTGACATGCCAAAATATAATAAGCCTGCAATGGTTGACGATTGTTTTTAAGGAATATTTTAGGACTACAGTGAGCCTAAATGCTTTAGAAAAAATTACAGTAATTTCACAATTATAAGCCGCACCTGATTACAAGCCGCACATCCGGGTAGCCGGGCAGACCACGGGATTTGTCCATATATAAGCCGCACACAAATAAAAGCCGCTTTTTTTTTTTTTTTTTTAAGCGAGGATCCATGTGCAACAAATTAACAAATTAGTAACAGAATCGCGGGTTTGGTGTCAGGTGCTCAAGTTGCAACAGTTTTCATAGACCAGCAAAGCCTTTAAAGGCAGCCCCAGGTGCCCTCCCTGGCCGGCTCTCACTTCTGGGTTGGCATTTCGCTGGGATTTGTCCATAGATAAGCCGCACCTGATGATTAGCTGCACTACTGGGGTGTGCTGGATTCTTCAATGAAAAAGGTGTGGCCTATAATCGTGAAATTACTGTAGTTTCCAGGAGTTGTGTTGCACTCAAAACTGCTTCCAGACCTTTGCTGTGGGAGTCCCGACTCCCTGTTGTACCACAATACACACAACATTCAAGTTATAAGAGAAGGTAAAACAGCTGTTTCATTAATTAAGTACCTTCTCTTGACTGTGTATGCAAAATAAATTTTAGCAGTACACTTGAGAATGAAAGTTTAGATAAAATGGATGTGTGAAAAGCTGTCTTTCTGTGGATGAAATAAATATTGGTGCAGCAGATCTTTGTAGTGTCTTTTAGTTTAACTTGTTTCACTTGACTAAAATATGCCTTCTAACACAAGGTGTGCCAATATATTTTTAATTTACCTTGGTTTTTTTCCAATTTTGTAAAACAATACATCATTCTTTCTCTGCCAGCAAGACGTGTGTATCTATTGCTTCAAGAAATGGAAGCAAGTTGAGATCTCATAATAAACAGCTCCAACTATTTATTAAACTATTTTAGATAACTGCAGATGAATTATTTAATAGAGCATATATCTTTTTATAAATTACAGTGAATGAGCCAATAAGTCTTATGTGCATCCTCTTGTTCTATTTCTGTCTTCCCATCCTTTCATCCCTACACAAATCCTAGTTCTCTCACTCCCCTTCAAAATGCCCTTTGTTTCTTTCTCTCTCTGCACATCTGGTTGTCCTGCTCTTCCCCCTTCCCCCTCCAGCTTGATATTCTCATTTTTAAAGCTTTGTTCTGCAAAGTACATAATTAAGCAGTAAGACATGACAGGGCATGAATATCCTTGTATTAATTGAGGGGAGAGAGAGAGGGAAACCAAAAGGAAACTACAGAGAAACAATAGCAGCTGGCACTCCATGGGTGTATAATTTGCAATTCATTTAGAAGCAAGCTCGTCCATGGGGTGGAATTTTCATTGGAAGGTGATGGCCAGGCCCATGTACCCAATGGATGCTTCTCAGACAGGAGCTTGGCTTGGCTTTGCTTTGCTTTGCTTTGGGGTAGTCTGAGGCTGCAGCTCTCTCTGTTAGATCTGCTCTGATCTCTTCTGCTGGCCTTTTGAGACCAAGGGGACTCCACAGCCAAAAATCTACTAACTGATCCACGGAGATGGATGGCTCTTTTTGATGGCTGTTGCAGTACAAGTGGCATTTTTCTGCTGAGAAGTAGGTGTTAATAGTATCGTTCTGTACTTAGCTAAAATGATGGTAACATCTGTCCAGTGCTAGTAATTGTAACAGCCATTTTCACTTGAAAATGGGCAAAGAAAATACTAATGAATTGTTGGCAAGGGCCTGCAAGTGTGAAGTCTCTACTGCCTATCTCTATGTCCAAGTGGTGTACAGTAAATTTTGTCTCTGAGAAAGAAGAGGGCAAATAAAAACTCTTTTCCATAAGAAAAGAGCAAGCTGGTAGCAGTCACAGGGGAGAGACCTGGGAGAAATACTGTGTGCACTGAGCAACCAGCCCACTGTGCTAAAACTAGAGCTGCTTTTAGATTTTCTGTAAATGTAGTGATGATTTAGTAATTTATACACACCAGAGTGGAAAAATGAAAGCTGTAGTGATGTGTGCAAGTCGGGCTGGGTCAGATGGAAAGCTTTAAAAAGAAAAATTCTAAATTAATTCAAATTCAATCTCTTTCCTCGACTAGGCCAATTGAAATCCTGAGTTGAAGTGAATCTATAGAACATGCTTACACATATTTGCAACAACTAAGTTTCTGCATTTAGATGTAATTGAGAATTAAACATATAATTTAACTTTATCATCTGTGTGCGTGTGTGAGCATAATGATACATCACTGTCCTAGCCTGTAACAGTACAAAATGGTAAGGTTCAGAGATGCACTTCATAACAACTAATAAAGTACAGAACATTTTGTCTGTTTTCTCAGACTTTCATTCCTCCCAGCTAGTGACTGGCTTCGAAAAAAATGGTCGTGAGTGGTTCAAGAAGTATAAAGAAGTTATTAAAAAAAATCACATGAAAAAATTCTTCCTCTTTTGTACATTTTTAAGTCTGATGTAAGACATGAAAATATTTAGGTGATTTGGTTGCTTTCTTGGAGGCATCGTCTTTTCATTCATAAATGAAGTGGCAGGCAAATATACAGCACTAAGTGGAGTTTTATTAAATGGATGCTGTGCAGCATGTTTATACATAGATCACTTTGCATCATATATGAAATGAATGTATTTATATAGCATTGGCAAAACTCTGGGTACTAGTTTTAATGATGAACAGCTTTTTCATTTGAGAAAGTAGTTTTTGATGTGTGGGGTTTTTAAAAAAGAGTTTAGATACTGAAGCATCATAACGATAGCAGGAGCAAAATTCTTGTGGGAAGTTGTGTTGTTCAGAAGAGATTCCAGATAAAACATTCCAGATTCTTCTTAGTAATTATTGTAGGCCAGAATAGGAACTGGGACCCACTTTGCTTTCATGCCTTTTTTCCTGGCCACTGGAAAAGACAGCCTTGTTCTAATTTTGTCTTTCCAACAGACATAATTCTGTTAACTCCATTCATCCTGTAGACCACCTTACTTCATACAGTGATTTTGACCTTCCAGAGTTCCCTACATTATAATAATTTATTTTTATTTTGCCTTCTCTTTTGGAGGGAGGGCAATACTTTCATCTTCATGTCAAGTCTGGTGGCTGCAGCTCGTGTGCTCTAAGGTGTATGTGCTGGCAGCTGATGCACTTGCTGTTGTTCCTCATAAACTGGGCTTCATTCACTTTTTGGGTTTGTAGGGCCCACTGTGAGCAGTGCCTACTGAAGGTACTGAGAATTGAACACAAACATACATGGGCGGAACATGGATCTGCTTGGGAAACTGTTGAAGTGATAATAGTTTTTCTATTGTTTTATACTAGAGCAGCTTTGAGAGGGTTTTCTTGGTCTCTTGGAAGAAACTCCATCATGAAGATAAATGAATAAATAGTGAGAACTTATTGAGTCACCCTACAGTAAAAAAAAAGAACTTAGGCAATTTCTTGTATCCTATTTTCCTGAATATGTTGAAATGTAGGAAACAATGGGGAAGGAAAAAACCATTTATTGTTACTATCTTGGTAGAACCTCCATGAGTTATTGTACATGACTTTAGAGTGGTGATGTGGACAGTAACATGGTGACTTTCTTATAAGAGTGAGAAAGAGTATTTATTTAAGGAAATTATGGATTTAGATACTATACATTGTGTAAAACAAATTAGAGACAATTTGTTGGGTAGAGAAGCAACACTTTTTAGAAACAGTCTCTGTGAAATAGCATTACGTACTTTAGCAGATGTGTAATTTTTGTTTTGAGTTCTTGTCCTTGAGTAGCCTAAGAACAGGACTCAAGCAGCCTGAGAAAAATCCTAACTGGATTTTCTTAGGCCTCAGACAATTAACCACAATTTTTACTACATTTTATGGTGTTTCTGCTGCCTAGATTCTGTCACTGTTGCTTTATGGTGTACCTTGCTTCTACATTTGCATCCAAATTGAGCCAGACCCTTCTGAAACAGAGCAATTAAAAAAAAATTATACTTACTTTCTTCCCCCTGAGATTTAACTATGCCCACAGCACCATCAAAGGAATGGATATTACAGATTTTGACTGAAATGTCATGGAAGAAGAGTGGGAACAAGATGCATTCAGCTGGTTTTGTGACTTCTGATGCACGATAAAGTTTCAGAGCCCTGTGTATCAATCTGTTTTCCAATTAAGTGTATTTAAACCTTGGGAGGCTCTTGCTGCTGCTTATTTTTTTGTCCCAATACTTTAAATTCCCCCTTAAGACTTCATTTTTCACCACCTTTAGGTTTATTATCCTCATCTAAATAAAGGAGTGACTGTAAGTAACTGAAAATCAAATTGTTAGACATTTGTCCTTCAGCTTCTTGTTTCTCATGTCCTCCTTTCCTTCCAGTGCTTTCCTGCATGGTAATAGAGGCTGTTTGATTTCTGTCATGTTTTCCATGTTTTGTCTCACTAACTTGTTCAGCATTTCTGTAAGAATTTTAAAATTCTGCTTTATTTTCCCTTTACATTTGAAGTGTTATATCCCAGGTTTCAAGCTTTGGAGCTTCTTCTTTACAGTGGAGTATTAAAATATCTTCTCAGTTTAATATAGTCTTGGTTTGCATCCAGAAGGTTCCTGTCCAGATTTCCAAACTGAGGGTAATGGATTGGTTGCCCTTGTCTTTGACTTCATGGAAAAAAACCCATTCTTGCTCTAATTTTGTTATATCTTTGTTGCCATAAGAATAATTTGTTTGGTTTTTCAGATGTTAATAGCAATGTAAGTTTTTTCTGCTCACTTTTCGTCATGATTAATTTAATTTTATTTTTTACCTCATTTTATTAATATATTTAGTGTATTTTATATATATTTTTTATTTATTATATAATAAGAATGTACTTTTTATTTGAGAGCTTGATCTTTATTGGAGTCATAAAGTTGAGAAACCCATACACCAAATGTTTATGTTAGTAGCAAAATTGCTAAAATGGGTCATTGTGTTGCAGTATCCTTTAGTTTGTGGAAGATTTTGGTCAACAAGAATGATTTCAGAGACCACTAGTAAAGAATGAAATATTACTGGAACTGCAAAAATCCATGGTAAGCTATCGCAAATTTGTTATGTAAGGATAACTGTTCAAAATAGTAATAAATATGAAAATGTTTGAAGTTAAAAATCAAAAGAACAATAAAGTCAATGTAAATGCTACAGGTAAGAGATGAATAATAATATTTTCCCAAATTATCGGGTTTGGAAGTGCCAGTGCAGCATTAGCCCAAGTTAATGGGCAGTTGTTTCATGGTGGATCTATTTTGTGGACTGCCAAGTCTGTCTCTAACTCCAACATGATTCCTTGCAATAGGAAAAGAGATTGTGGGAATGCCATATACTTTTGTGGCAGAAAGCCTAATTCAGTAAGAAATACAGCCCATGGAAGTGTGAATTGGAAAAAGAAAATGTGGGTAGAATACAACCTTGTCCTTTGTAAATAGAAGTAGTTTTTAAGTGAAAACTAGAAAGGCTTTAATGTTCTTATTTATTTTCTACTGAGCAATCAGCTTGTTTCTTATAAGTGTGGAATAATTTAGAAAAACTGGTGCAACCAGTTTTAATTAAAAAAGGATTTGGCTGGAATAGTTCTATTTTGTGTGTGTGTGTTTGGGGGTGGAAGGATGTTGACTGAGTTTGTCTCTGGTGTGGCTTCTTTTCCCAGTCACCAGGGAAGAGTAGTGCAGTTTCAGTCAGTTTTCTAATAATATTGTGGAGCATTAGCTATTTTAAAGAAAAATCAGTTGAGATGGACAGTTATCAGAAATGGTTTCAATTTAGGCAGTTCTTCCCTGAGAATGTCTTGCGTTCAAGATGTTTAAGGATGAATGTAGATGCTTTACAACCAGTGGAAGAAACCAAAAGTCATGCAAGTCTCTAAAGCTGTAAACTATTCCCAGTGCATGTAACTTCACAGTAATATAGTGGGCAGAAATTTATGCTTGATCTCAGCTGGTTGTCTGTGCCCTGGAGCATGAAGACTGAGGTTCTTGCAATTTTTAGTTTAGTTACAGAGGCTATTAATCATTATGTTCAATCCCTTCTTGGATACTGCTAAGCTCTTTGTTCAATATGTTCTGAGCTATTGAACCTTACAGGTCAATTACACAGTGTTTATAAAACTAATTCTAGATTTTGACCAGCAATGAAAGCATAACCCTCGGTGGGGCCAGGTATTGCTTTTAAGTCAACTATTGTTTTCTCTGTTACATAGGTGAGTGGCAAAAAACCCAACAAACTGATAAAATATTCAGATTTCATAGAGAGAGAAAGGCAGCTAAGTGTGGACGAGTTTTGGAAATTTCTTGTCTTTGTTTCTGTTCAGGTTTCTCAATGGTAATTTTGGGGTTAGTATTAATCCTTAACGATCCCATGTCTCAATGGGCAGTTTACTCCAGAGGATGGATGTCTGCTACCATTGCAGTGCTGGGATTTTATTCCCTCCATCTGGAGTAGAGTGATGCTCAGCATATTCAGATAGTGTGAAATTTCATTCTTTACTTCCCAACAAATGAGGCATCTGCCCAGACAGAGACCTGTGATGTGATGTGATTCCCTTGTCTTTTTTCTTTCTTTATTTTTCTTCAAATCACTGATAATTTCATTAGCCTGATTCTGGTGATGAACTTTGAAAGAAAAAAGCAAAACAAAGGAAAAAAAACCTAAAGAAAAAAAACCCAAAACCAAAACAACCAACCGACCAAAAAACAAACAAAACCAAAAAACAAACCAAACCCCTGAAAACCCAAAAACTCCAATCCAAAACAAAATGTCAAAATATACAATGAAAACTACCAGACCCCAGTATTTTGTGATATATTCTATAAATGACAGGAAACTATAGTTACACTAGGATAGCTGTCAATTTGTAAAAGGTTATCAGCTTCCCAGACAATTTTGTGGACTTGGGAGAAGACCATCTGGAGGAGAAACGGAGCATATCCAATGATTGCAGAAGAGAATTATCACCAGTATCATACTCAATTAATGCAAATGTTCAGCTGCTGAATTGCTGCATAAATAGCTGACACAATAACACCTTGATTTTTCCTTGGGGAAAATTTTAATAAAGCATCACCCTGTTCTGGGAATGAAAATTACCTATCATTAGGAGCATAGGCCAAAAGTTACATGGTGTTTTTCTTCTAGGAAGTGTAGATTTGTGTGCTATGAAAACTTTCTCAGTTGTGTAACATGTATGGTGAGTTGAATAGGCTGGGAATTTTCCTTCCAAAATTAAAGGTGCTTCTTTTAGGACATATTTTTCCAACTTTTACAGGCAAATATTACATTTCTTCATTTTGAAATGGTGAGTGTTGAGCATCTCTGAATCAGTACTTCCACATGTGGGAAGGGACCTTCCCTTTCTCCTGCATTCATTTCCCCTGACTGGCCTCTGCGGTGAGGCTCTTTGGGAGCTGGCCAGTTTCTGTTCATTACGTAGGAAAGATACCAAACACTTTCATTTGTAGATACTGAAACCTTTCACAAAGCAAAATGAAATGTTGTGTGTCATATTTTAACTGAACAGGGATTATTAGAGCTGCTTTGTGATTTTTCTAAGCAAGACAAATGTATGCATTCAAGTAACTAAGAAATAATGTGGGGATTTTTTTCCTGTTAGATTCCAAATCTCATTTGGAAATCTTTCAAGTATGAATAGATGAATTGGACTGAGTAGTCCAGTTAGCATCGCCATCTTACTCAATGCTGTGCCTTTTCAGCTTCCAGTGAGTTTCTAGAAGCATTTTAGTGCAGGGATGGTCTTTGCAGCAGTAGAAAGAGCTCTATGGATCTGTATGATAATTCATGTCAAGAGGGACCTGAGGAAATCTCTTGTACAACCACTCCCTCAAAGCACGATCAGCTATGAAATTAGACCCGATTACTGAGAGATTTTTCCAGTTGATCTTGAAAGCCTCCAAAGATGGAGACTACACAACCTCTCTGGATAACTTGTTCCAATCCTTGGCTGTCATCGGGGTTGAAAAGTTTCTCCTTATGTTCTCTCTTTCATAAGCAAGTATATGCTTATTGTTTCTTCTCCCACTACATGTTATCATAAAGAGCTCATGCCTTTTCCTAACATCCTTTACATACTGGGTACTGGGGACCTGCTATTAGATTCTCCTGATTTTCCAGGCTAAGCAAACCTTGGAGCATCATACTCCTTTCACAGGACAGATTCTCTAGCCCGCAGCCTAGGGTGCTCTCATGGTTTGAACTCACAGGTTCGTCAGTCTGGTACTGAAGGGCCCCAAACTGCTCTCAGTAATGTAGATGTGATCTGATCTGGCCCGTGCTCTCATCCACAGCATTGGAAGGAGGAACGTGTTTGGGACATTTTTTACTCCCAGATGCTGAACTTCTGTATGTCCTTGTTGAACTGCATGAAGTTTCCATCAGGATATTTCTCCAGCCCGTGCAGGTCTTTCTGGACAGCAGCCCTGGATACCAACATCCCAACCCAGGAGCTGCAGACAGTGCACTTCTTCATCTCCTCCAGGCTGTTGATAGGGTATTAAACAGGGCATGTCCCCAGATGTCCCCTGCAGTACCTCATTTGTTACCAGCTTGCAGGCACAGTACAACCCATTGGCACAGCTAGCCAAACATTTTTAGCCCATCTAGTTGTCTACCCATCCAGAATGTAACATCTTAACTTGAACACTGGAATGCTGTGTGAGACTGTCAAAACCTAAAGTCAGTGATATTCATCACTCTAATGTTGTCCAGAAATCCAGTTAAGATTTGTAGCAGAGAAGGCAATTTTGTTATTCAGGCAAGATTTACCCCTGGTAAATCCATGCTGTCTATTGGCATCATCACCCCATTTTTGTGCCTGGAAATGTGCTCCAAGAGGATTTCCTCCATAATTTTTCCAAGGACCTAAGTCAGGGTGATTAGTTTGTAGTTCCTTGATTGTCCTTTTGGTCTTTTTCTGAAGAAGAGTACAAACATCTTTGGCCATCAGGGACCTTTGCAATTTCCATTTCTAAGGGGTCTTGTGTCACCCAGAAGCTGCTTCAGGAACATGTCAGTACTTAGTTGTCTACTTTGCAAGCCTGAATTATTTCTTCAGGCTGTCTGGAAATGCTTGAAGGAGAAAAAATATGCTTTAACGATTTCTTCTAGAAGTTAAAATATTTTTAGTTTCTTTCAGGTGTGGTTCTTTTCCCTGTGATGCTCTGCTCCCTCTAGAAAATAAAGTTTATTATAAAATTTATTATGGTGTTTTCAAATACAGTGAAGGCATTTCCACATTTGTAACGTGGTTGATAATCTGCTTATGCATTTAACCACATTATTACCACAGAAACTTCAGAAACTGGTTTGCAGCATACCTCAGTCTTTTTTCTATAGCCAGAGTTTGTCAGAGGCGCTGTGGTTGCCATGAACTGTTTAGATGAGGATGCCAAGTGCTAATACAGGATCACAGTACTAAGGAAAATTGTGAAGTTCAATGTTTGACAGCATTCCCTCTTCTTGTCCTTGGGGGGGAGGTTGGCTAAGATTCTGGGAAAAATGGTGCTGACTTTATTTTTGGTGCAGAGAAGCTGTTACGTAAATGCCTAATATCAAAGGTCTATGTGCCTTTGAAAATAATTATGTGTGCTGGATTTTTTCCTTGCTGTCTGATCTCTCTAGCATCACCTGGATCTTCAGCACCAGTAGCTGGTGTTCTGACAGAGATTATTGCAAAATATGAATCAGAGGCCTTAATGTTTTGTTTGTCCAAAAGAGCAACCTAGATAACATCTGTGTTTGCCCAGCTGTTTTCTTGACTCCAAGTATTACTCATTTGGCTGAACACTTGCTTCACTGACCTTGTTGCTCTTAGTAGACTCTGGGGCAGGATTCTGGAATGCCTGAGCAAATATTTTTGGAGATCTTAATCTCTGTTTTGACTAATATGAGCAGCGCCCTTCAGGTTTTCCACAAAAGGCTTTTTGAGTATTGCACAAAACCAGAAAGGTTGGCATTTTAGGTTGGGTCTGTGCAAGGCACATAGATTTATCACTACACAAACCATCCCCATCTCTGCTTTGCCTGGCAAGGGTAACTTGTCCCCATTTGCTGTGGTGATGCAGGTGAGCCTCGTGGTGGTGGAGCAGAAGAGCAGCCCTGCTCAGGGAGGTGTGGGCTGTGTCCCTGCATGCTGCTCCCCCAGCCCACCCTTGGGGGCTTCAGGCAGAACCCCCTGTTCATGCCCCTGATGTAGAGCACTAATAGTTATGTATGTATGGAATAAAATAAAAATAAGAAACCTAGAATGTCTTTTTGTTACAAATAGCTGGGAATACATTGTTATTTCAGATTTATTAGCACATAAAGTGGTGTGGTGGGACTTCAACCGTAGTGTGGTCACTATTCTGAGAAGGAGACGTGTAACCATGAATGATACTTGCAAATGCAGGCTGTTAAATATGTGTGTAATATTATCTTTATGTAGCCCTATTTTGTGGTGTGTACATACACTGCATCCTTCCCTCCATGTGCAATGCAGGGATGTGCATACAGGGCCTTATATACAGATAGCAAGCAAATAATGCATTATATTCATAACTCCTTTTCCTGTGCTTACTTGGAGAGTAAGTAAATAATTGTAGACCATTCAATGATACTGATTTCCACTGGGATAAATGATGTATTATAGGTGTGCAATTGGAAATTAGGTGATTAAGTAAGCTTTATATTGGGCACTCTTAAAATACTGCCTGCTGCGTGACTGATGCAAAAATGAAACTTGTTTCATAATAATATATCATACAAAAACTATTTTAAGAACAAATTGGGGAAATTTAGAAAAAAAAGTATCTTTTTTCCTATTGAATAAAAAACTTTTAGGTTATATATTTAGACAAATATTTTGCCTTGTGGATGGTATCTTATTTGCCAAATTTTATTTTGCAACAGCTGACTTCTTTGAAGACTATGTGTCAGTAAAAAGGATATTTTTCTTCTTCAGGTCTCTGTTATATGATAGAAACTATAAAAATGCTTAGAATGCCTTTTGTTGAAGTGTTTGCAGTGTGTTGTACTCAACTTTTACTACCAGGGAATGGTTCAAAGTGTTAATTTTGATATGTGAACGTGGAAAACCACTGGGCCTTTTATATGAGCAGTTTCTTTGCTTATTGTGTTTTGTGGCCACAGTGACTTTCTGGCTTATTTTCATGCAGGTTCAAACCTCTTTGGCATCTACAGCAAGGCCTTTCTGCTTACGGAATCCACTTAAAACAAATCTCTTAAAGCTTCAGAATACCGTGTATCAAATTGTTCATTGAAGAATGACTCTTTAATATATTCATGAAGGAAAGAAGCCTAATGTTCATTGTTTTCCCACTGTCTTACTCAGAAAAATAATGGAAAAGCAGGTGTCCACATTTTCTGACCTAAAGGTGAAATTTCCTTATGTGATAGGGTTCTGTGGCAGCTAATGTTTTTTTTTTTTCCCCAGCAGCCTGCATGCCTTAAACTCAGGCTGGCTTTTGTCTAAAGGCTGATAATGTCACCTTTACGTGAGTTAGGCCGTTTTGAAGTCTTTTAAGTCTTGCAGATAAAGAGGGTTCATACATATGGTGCTGAGCTTTGATTTCTCTCATATAACACTGCAGCATCTTTCTTCAAGTGAAACAAGGAAATTGGCATTGGGTGTGTTTTAGGGTAAAGCCTTTTTATTCCTGCTTTACTTTAAACCTCAAAGTCTTTGCTTCAGAGTTCTTCAGAACCCGATTGCATCCATCTATCAGTCCTCTCCTTGCCAAAATCGTTGCCTTCCTTTTTAAAATTTATTTAAAAAAAATATTTTTGGCATTTTTACTTTCACTGCTTTTGTCCCTTGAGCTTTTGTTTAGTAAACATCTGCTAAAATTGCTTCAAGCCTTTTTAATCTATCCTGCTTTTTTTGGCTAGTTTTAGTGCCATCCATTTCCCTGTGCATACTAGTGCAGACTGCTCTTGTTACATGTTAGCCCATTTAAATAAATAAGTGCTCCCAGTTTGTTATGGTTTTCCTATGGCACGCTCTGTCAAATGTTGAGTCTCAATAACATGCTTCAGAGCAGGACACTAGGTAAGTGACTGCAATCAGTGATTTGGAAGGTATCAGATCTTCAAAAAATTCCCGTCTGCTCTGTGCCCAGGAGCAGCCTAATCCACTGGGACGGCAGCTATCTGAGTGGGTGAGATGCGAGCAGAGGGTTTTGGCTGCGCCAGCTGTGCGGCGGGGAGCAGCTGGAGCTGCCGGAGAGCAGCTGGCACTGAGCAGGGACAGAGGGGCTGAGCAGCACTCAGGAGTGGGAACACTCCTCTGGCTGCAGTGGGTACAGAGGGATTTCTATATTTCCATTGTTAACTGGTTTTTAAAAATTGAGATAATGTTTTAACGGTGAGCTCTTATATGATAAATAGACTAAAGCAGAATGTAGCTTATTTGGGACTGCAGTCAAATCAGTAGAGCAGCAGAAGGAAAAGTATTTTATATATGTTCTTATACATCTAAACTGTTTTAGCATTATGCAAATAGATAGGATGGTAGAAAAGCATTTTAAAGACAAATAATGAAAAAGGTCTAAAGGTCTAAATTTTAAATTTTTAAAATATTATGACAACCTTTAAAGCACATGGTTCAGAATAGTTTTGACTGGAAAAAAAACCACTGAGAGTTTAATAGGGAGGAGTAAGAAATACTCTTATGCTGAAGTTTCAAGCAGACTGTTGGCCTCTTGAATGTTGAATCAGTTGTTGACAGTAATAGTTATTTCTGCAGAATTAAAATTTTCAACAATTTTTTTTTTTGTTTAATTCCATAGTTAGTTCATTCAGAAACTGGAAGCTAGCTGGTAGTTGAAAATCAGGATGCTTTGTTCTCATCTTCGGTGTATCTGTGCATATGAGCCTGGAGCAATGACATATACCAGTTCTTCCCTCACCAAAAAATAACAATGGGGAGCTTTTCTGATTTCTAATAAATGCAGACAATAATGTACTTGTTAAAAGATGAAATTTATTTTTGTGGGTTTTCCTGTCTACTATTTAAAATGGTTTTGTTTTCTCAAACATCTTAAATCATTTTAGTTCCAGTTTCCTTCTAAATGCTGCTTAAGACAAATATTATGGAAATAATTTCTATTTATTAGACTTCAATTGCTTGGTTTTTAATACTAAAACATAAATTGAAAATATGAATACATAGATCATTGCTGAAGCTCATCATTGTATATTTCTTGCTTTAAAGAAATTGCAAACAGTACAACACTTCCAGGTAGTCAGAACCAGCTCTTTTATTACCAACTGATACTATATAGCCATTTAAGGACAATCCTTTAGCACAAACTTATTATAAATTCTAAAATAAGTTTTTCTGCTTGATTAAAAGGGAGGATTATAGTTTGTTTTGTATGGAAATAAGGACAAACATCTGTATCCACCAGTGGCTTTTATTCTTGAAGGTAAAATGTCCTACATTGAGATTGTGGGCTTGAATCTTAAATCTAACAATGTTCTTTAAATCAAGTTCTAGCTGGGGACTCACAGCTCATCAAAGAAACCAACAGCTGATGGGTCTGAGAACAGGTCACTAAATTTGCATTTGGAACTAATTTTCTTTTTATAGCACAAAGTGAAGAAAACAGTTTTAATTATATTCATTCAATGCTGCCATTTCTCAACAAAATAATGTACTTATTGCAAATTCCCATGACTTTTTACTTCTTATATAACCGTGTCTCATCTCTGTTTCTGTTTGTGTAAAAACAAGAAACCCTATATGAATAAAAGCAATTTAAAAAAGGAAAACACAACCCTCTCCTCCCTAAGAACTGAGTTTACAGTGCAGGTTATATAAAATGTGCACTGATAAGTAAAGTCATGACTTTTACACTTGTGAGGTAGGTGAAACAAAGCCTGGAGTCATGTGCATTGACTTTCCTATTTGTCTTCTGAAACCTCATTACACTTTGCAAATTTATTGCCTGTATTAATGCTGATCCACTAATGTTAATTCTTGGGAGCTCAATGCAATGCATTTCTGCTGATTTCTAACTGTCATTAGTAACCATGAAAATATTACTTCTACTTGGATTTGTCAGTGACTTTCTTTGGAGCCTTTTTCCTGCAGTTGCTGCTCATGAAGGCTAAGCTAAAGTTTTGGTGACTTAAAGTCAGGCAATATTCATGTTGGGAGAAAGATCAGTGTTAGTTCTGAGAGTAGATAGAAAAAAGATTTTTCATAACATGTTTAACATGCAATATGATAGAGAAATTAATGTCAAAATGATTTAAATTTGATTGACTGTTTGATGTAGGTTAAAATGCTTAACCTTAGGAGGCTGGACTTTAGAACTGCCTACTCCAAAACTGCCTCAGAAGCATTTTGCTATCACACATACAGAATGTGCTCCAGTGCTTGTGGAGCAATCAGTGGTTGGGTCAGTGAGCACAGGAGACACGGAGTGTAAGGCTGGTGTGTGGTGGTCTGCAGATGTCAGTGTGTCTGAGTCTGTACGTGTGTCCAGTTAGGGATCCAGAGCAGGGATCCAGGAAGCTCATAGACTGAGTTAAATGTAAGAAGCTACTTTCTATATTTTTGTTCAATATCACAACTATGAAATTCTTCTGGTACAAATTTTTTAAAAATCCACTCTATGAAATGTGTTTTAAAAATACCTACAAGGAGCCAAGACATTATGGAGATGAAGCGCTGCTGACTGACCTTGCACTATGTGCAACGTCCACGCATTTCCATAATGGCATTACTTTTCCCCTTAAGTTGAGTGAATTATAGCACGTTTTGTTTGAAGTGTTTGCTCTAGTTGTGGCATGAGTGAATTCTATGGCTTTTAAATTATGGCTAGTGCTCTGTAGTCGTGGCTGCTTTGCAGTCGATTGCAGTTCAGTGCTTAATAAGAAACATAATTTCTATTTTAGAGGGAATGTTATGATAGAAGCATATCTTAATAGATTGCAGTGAGTGAAGGCAATGTTTTCAGAACAGAGATGTGAAAGGAGGTAGTAAAGATGACATGTTTATGGTATAGTGCACAATGTCTCAGATCTAATTTTACTTCATGTCTTTAATACTAATTGTTGATGCTGGTGTTAAACCAAAGTAATAGTTTAATAGCAGACCTTAAAACCCTAAGGTTATTCCATTGAGTGTAAGGCATTAAGGTGACATCGAAGGAAATCTTCTCATTGGAATTTGACAACCTGATAGCAGTTAAAATTTGTATAAAAGGGTAGGACTAAATGAATGCATTAGATTTCACAGTACTTTTAATCTCAGAACCAACCTGTATTCAAATACAGTTTCTTCTGGCAGAGAAAGTGCTATGTTGCTTTTAGCAAGTTATTAAACATCTGAGCCTTAATGTTACATCTGACAGAGAAGGAAATTAGCATTTTTCTCAGTGGATTTTGAAGATAGATTTCTTAGCACATCTTGAAGATATTCAGATGTTAGGGCATTAGGGAGGATGGCCTTGAAAATACAAAGATGAAGTCAGACAAAAGCTATTCAGTATTGCTTGCATTCCTTCGCTCCCATAGCACAAAGAAGTTTTATCCTTTCTAATATGTTGTTTGGATTCGTGTGGTTTTTTTAGCCTTTTGGTCAAAAACAATTAAATGAATCTTTGCCAACACTAAAGTTTGGCACCTTCTTGTTAAACAGCAGTTTATTTCCAATTCCCTACCTTTTCCCTAGCAGTAATTGTTTACTTTAAGAACAAGGGGAATAGTCATAATTTTTTATCATATTAATATGTTAGTTGGACTTATGCCAAACTTGCATTAACGTGTGGGTTTGTTCAGAAAGGATTTACATGAATCTAAAGTATACCAGTTATATGTAATGTGTGATTCAGGGAATGCATGTAAGACTTCGGACAGAAATTCTGATGTGTTTCTTTTGAGATTTTTGTGTTTGTTTTTTGAGGGTTGGCTTTATTTTGTGGTGGTCTTTTTTTCACACTATGTGTTTATTAATGGTTCTGTTTCATTTAGCTTCATGGATTGGCCTTTGCTAAAGGAAGACTCAGGTTTGTGGGGTTTTAACTATATGTTTATATAATAAAGCAGTTTTTTTTTTATTTTGTCTGGTTTTTACTTGCACTTTTAGAAATCTCCTGTTAGGTGTTTTATTCCAGTACTAATATAGAGGCTTTCTAGTGCATTGTATGGAAATGGGTTCTTACCTTTGATTGGTATTCATTTTTATTACTTTAACTTCAGATTTTGGTTAAGGAACATCTATTTGATAAGGGCAGGCTTAATGTTGTTTATATTACCTGGGTTTGAAATGAAAAGCAGCAATTAAAAAATGTAAATTAATAATTCTCGAAAGTGACCTCAGGGGTGCACTTGATCTATGTTGTTTGCTACTGTTTATGCCATATTATGCAGTTTATTATTCCATGATAGCTTGCCCCCTGCCCTCTCAAAAGTTGAGCTTTAGGGGAATGCAGTTGGCAGAGTCAGAAGAGAGGCTAAAGTATGAATTTAGCACAAGCAAATCCCAAGTCCCCTTGAAATTTGTGATCGTATAAAACAACATACCAACTTGGAAACTTGTATTTCCCAGGCTGGTACGTGCTGTCATGTGCTGAACTCTCCTTGTCTTGTGAAAGAGCATTTCTTACTTCTTCATCTCCTTTGAAATGGCTTGGGAAATGGCAGTGCTCTGGCCTAGCACGATCCTTGGAATGATGTGTCTCAAAGACTGTTTCATTTATTTAGTGATAAGACATCTGCTACTATCAGAGAAGAACAAAGATAAGAAAAGGATAGTCTAACTATTCCAGCATAGGACAAGAATTTGTTTCAAATCTGTAAATACTGCTGGCAGCCATTGCTGGTAATCATATTAATAAGCAGTCCTCAGTGAGCCAACATCTTTGAGCTGTACTTTTTAAAGATAGATTTGAATTGCTTGACCCCTAATTGCCAGCTGTGTTTTAAAAATACATGGTCAATAAGAATGCCTATCAAAACATTGAGTCATTTTCGTTGCAGTGCTTGTTGGGAGCACAAATACTCCAGCCTAAAAATGAGTATAAACTTTTGAGAATGAGATGGAGGGCACCCTTACTGAAAAAAAATCCCAAGTTATTCTGTTTGCTTTCTCTCCATGTTCTTGAAGGGGTACAGATGCACCCAGAGTCCATGTTGAGGCAGACAGAACTATTCTCCTGACTTTACTGCACATGCATTCTGCAAGCTACACTGTTCGCAGCATCAGTATGCAGATCCCAATTTTCAGGAAAATTAAGGAGGTGTAGGAATGGTTGGTAATGTTGGAAATTACCCAACATCATTTTCTCAAACACTTAGTTTGAAAAGGGCTAGACTTTATTCTCAAGAATTTTCTTCTGCTTTTGATATTATATCCAGCTTTTCCTGAAATTGACATGCCAAAAATACTCCTAATTAATGGATATTGAAGACTTGTTAAAGCATAACTGAAATTTTCTAGGATTTCCTGTTGTAAAAGCACACTGCAGTTCCTTAAAGGACCTGTGCTAACCTACCTGTGCATGTGCTAAAACACAAAAAGGAGCTTCCATCTGGAAAGGGATAGAGACAGACTTCTCCTGGACATATCCCCTCAGGATTCAGGTGATAGCCTGCGGTGCCTGGAGACTGTGTGGACAAGAATACTGTTTTTCCCCTGAATACATTCAGTGCTTCTAATATATGAAACATAGAATATGAAATATCCTCCAAGAAGAAAGAAAAGGCATATGGAGGATTCAGGAAGATACTGGAAAAGCACATTTGTGTGTATGGATATGTGTGGAGGGTGAAAGCATTAAAGTGGCTTGTTTGGAGGGCTAGGAGCAAAGGCAGCATCAGAAACAGGTTTTAGGGAGATGAGCAAGAGTCTAGGACTGTGGGAGAATAGTATCTCTAATATTTGGAGGTCCTTTAGGGAATTCAGATCTCTCTTTGGAGTCCTCAGCCCCCCTGTTCTGTTTCAGCAAATAGGTGTGAAATGCACTGATATACAGAATTTACACTCAGCTGATTTTGGGATGGAAGCTGTTACTGCTCTGTTAAAATTTACCTTTAGTTTTGAAGACTGTTTCTTGCATTTTTTTAATGGGGTTTCAGTGTTGCCATTCCTGACAAATTAATTGCAAGTCTTATAAACTCTGTACTTGTTCTCAAATGCTTAGAATTTGTCATTTATGTGACAATCTTCTTAGCATTTCATAAGTAACTGTGAGATAAAAGCAATGTGTATACTGAAGACCTAGATAGAGTTTAATCAGGGGTGTTGAGCATATCATGTAAAATACCATACAAATCTTTATTTTTTGTTCGTCCAAGTAGGGGAACAAGACCTGAGGGGCCTCAACACATGAATTGGTTCTGTGCTGCTGGTACTAACCTTCAGAGAAATTGGGAAAGGTGGTGTTCCCCCTCCCAGACTTGTGAAAACCGATAAAACCAATTAGCCATCTGTGCATGTATTGTAATTGGTGGTTCGTGCTGTCATGGGTAGTTAAAGAACAACCAGCCTTTTCTGTGTTTGTCTCTTGACATACTGGTTGCACAGAGGTTAATGAGACTCCCCAGGAATATAAACACCCCTAGTAGAGTATAAGATGTGTATTTTTATTGAAATATTTCAAATGGTAACTGTTTATTTTGGAAGTGTCAGATCCGTGTTTGGCATGTGAAATTCAAAGGCAGCCATAAGACATTTTAAAGTGATCTTTTGTTGGGTTTTTTATACCACTGTGGCTTCAGTGGAATCTTTCTTTGAATTCTTCTTGTCTGATTTTTTTATTGCCATAGTGACCGTTTCTGCTGGTACTGTCTTTTTACATTTTAAATTATTTCCACAGCATTTTGTCAGGACAGACAGATATTTTGTTAGACATATAAGCCCTCAATATTTAAGTTCTAAAAGCTTTTAAGGATTTTTTTCAGTCATTTTTGTTAAAATTTTGTCAGACAGCAGCCATGATTTTATGCATAAAGCCTGTCCCACTTCTGTTGGGAATCATACCTCAAAAGATGTGTTCAGCAGCATTTACATTTCTGAGGTCTTCAAACCTTTCCTCAGTTAAACTTTAGGTTGCAGTTTGTCCTTGAAACACTCTAGGGGAATCATAATTTATGTTATGATGCTTCTCCTGTCTTAGACCTCTTTTTCCACTTACCATTCATAATTAAATGCGGTATTGATTTTTATGGTAAAACTGTTGTTTTGCTGCTGATGCTGTAAGGGGTTTTTGAACAAAAAATTTGCTTCTCTGTCTACTAAGAGTCTGGTAGAATGAAGACCTATTTTAAAGACTAAGCTGCTAGGGCAATACTAATTTTAATTTTAAGTATCAATTAAGAAGACATCTTGCTATTTGGAAGAACAACAGAATAATCGAGCATTGGTGACTCTGCTTCTTTACAAGAAGTTTCTAAGAAAGTGTGTTCCCTGCTACATGGTTTAGTCCATGAACAGTATGACTCATGTTGCCTCACTTTTTGAGAATTTATTGGGTTTTTTCCCCGGGAAAAAAAGGTAAGAGTACATTATTATCATTTTAACAGTGTGTAGATAGTCATGGGACATCTTAGATTGTAAGAATTATTGCTTTAAGGGAATTTGAATTTGTTTTATGGTACAGTAAGAATGATTTTCATAGTATTCTTCTGCTAAATCAGTGACAAATTAAATATACAGTAATTTCACAATTATAAGCCGCACCTGATTATAAGCCGCACCTCCCAGTAGCCGGGTAGACCACGGGATTTGTCCATATATAAGCCACACCTAAATATAAGCCGCGCCTTTTTTTCTTTTTTTTTTTTAAGTGAGGATCCATGTGTAACAAAGTAACAAATTAGTAACAGAATCGCTGCCAGCTGGGTTTGATGTCAGGTGCTCAACTTGCAAACAGTTTTCATAGACCAGTGAAGCCTTTAAAGGCAGCCCCAGGCGCCCTCCTGGCCAGCTCTCACTTCTGGGTTGGCATTTCGCTGGGATTTGTCCATAGATAAGCCGCACCTGAATATTAGCCGCACTACTGGGGTAGGCTGGATTCTTCAATGAAAAAGGTGCGGCTTATAAACGTGAAATTAGTGTAGTACCAGGTTTGGTTTTTTTTCCCCAGAAGATTTTGCAAGTGGGTTTAGTGCATCCACGAATGGAAGAGAGAGCTGGTGGACACCGTAGTCAGGCTGCTCATGATCATCTTTGAAAGGTCACGATAATCAGTCCAAGAGACTGGAAGAAAGGAAACATCATCCAGACCTTTGGAAGGGTGGCAAGGAGGATGCAGGGAAATACCAGCCAGTCAGCCTTACCTCAGTCCCTGAAAGGTGATGAGCCTCTCAATTCGGAGGCCATCTCTATCCAAGTTTCTCTCACTGTTTGGAAGCACACACCTCCCACACCTCAATATTACATAGAGCTCTCATGCAAAACGAAATAAAATATTTTGTAGAGTTTTGAAATATTGTGCTGTAAATCTGTAGCAGTGATTTAAATGGAAGAAGACATCCATTCACAGCCTTCAACTATCAGTTCTGTGGAATCATTCCCCTTGTTTGTCATAGACCTTAATTTTTCTATTTCCTCATGTAATAGGATTCTTCAACTCGATACAAGAGAGATAGATATAAGCTAGATAAATTAATCAATATATTTTTCCCATGTCATTTAACCAAAAGAAGTTTCATTTGAGTTTGAATGCTAGACTGAAATAGCATGTTTGCTTTAAAATTTCCTTTCAAGAAATTAATGAAAATCTGAAACAAGGTAAAGAAAATTCTTTCCCCCCTCTGAAATTGATATTTTGCACCTTCTAAAATTATTAAAACTTTGGAGCCTTCTTGAATATTTTTGTAGGCCACATGGTCTTGAATAAATCTCTTGAAGTAAAAATCCATCCCAGCCCTCTGTACTCCATCACACGAAAATCCATGTTCTTTTAGTTAATAAGATCATAGGACAATAGGGAATCTATTTCAGAACATATTGTAATGGGTTCAGCTCTAGAGATGTGGAAAGAGATGGTCTAAAGAGGGAAAGAACTGCTTAGGTGCAATACTCTGTGAGGATGGGTGCTCTGTGAACATATAAGCTGCAGGAGCTGTGCCACCACTAACTGTGTTTTGTAGAAGTATTTTTAATAGTATGTGGAAGAGGCTTTTTTCTCTTGTCCTTTCTGTAGTTTTTTATCTTCATCAGCTCACTCCTCCTGAGATGCTTTCTATTTCTCACCTAAGAAGTCCTGGGAAAATAGATAAGCTGCTCAACATGCATTAAAGCTTTATCAGCTTCTGGACTGAAGTGCCCTTCAGTGAAAATGCCCAGGTGAATGCAACCCTCTTGTCTGAATTACTGAGATAAAAGGGGACAAGAAAAGCAGTCTGCAAGGGGTTGGGACCCAGGCAGTAAAGGGTTTTATAGGTCAAAACCAGCCCTTTGTGTTTAACCAAAGAACAGATGAATATTACTGCAATGCCTGCTCTTCTGGTGCTTGTTTCCTGTGAGTGCTTGACTCAGCATTGCATCACTTTGAGATTTGACATGCCTTTTAGCTGATCATCATTCTATGCAAATTTAATTAGTAAAGAACAAAAGTATGGGTGGCTGCAGTGAAATCTTTGTCCATTAGCTAGTGTAGCCTTCTAGACAAATAGAGCTGGAGGGAGGGGAGATGATTCTCACAGCTGCTCCTCTTATTTTATCATGAGAACCAAAAATATTCTTTGATATCAGGGGTTACTCGAGTGTTTCTATTTAGTTTGTCAACCACTTGTTTAATCTCATGTCATGCCCCCATCTAACGCAGTGTTTTGCTACAATCAGATTTTCCAGTCATTGTGATTTGCATGATGGTTATACATTTATCACATGTGCTGGATATGCCATGCAGAACTGGTAAAATATCCATTTTTGAAACTTAGAAGGGAATAGCAACTATCCCTCCAGGCAGGAGAGAAAGACATGGAAGAGGGATGAAAAATTGATGTATTATAAAAAAGTTATTTAGCTGAACTGCCTAAAGTTGCCCAGGGATTTTGCAATATAGATTACTTGGATGATAAAATGATAATGGTATTTCATGCTGATATGTATGAACCAATACTTATGAAGAAATTAACTGCAGCTATACATATGTAATGGTGAGTCTAAACAAATTACATTATTCTGGATAAGAATTGTGGGATCATGGGACAACAGTGTGAAGATAGTGATTAAATGTTAAACAGTACTCTGAGAAACAGGTAAACCTTCAGAAACAAATAGGAGAAGAAGAGAGAACAAAACCATAGCTGTCATGAGGTTATTGCAGGAAGACTGTTTTTACAAATACATTAAATATTAAGCCTCATAAAACAGCAATGACACAGTCCCTGTCCTTCCTGTGCTGTGGTGAATGCTGTGTTCCAGGTCTGTCACCAGAGCAGAGCAGAGGGGCAGAATCCCCTCACGGCCCTGCTGCCCACGCTGCTTTTGGTGCAGCCCGGGACACGTTTGGCTCTCTGGGCTGTGAGTGCCATGGCTGGGTCATGTCCAGCCTCTCATCCACCAGCACCCCCAGGTCCTTCTGGACAGGGCTGCTGCACATTCCTTCACCCCCAGCCTGTGTGGGTACTGGGGGTTACCCCAGCCCAAGTGTAACACCTTGCACTTGGTCTTGTTAAACTGCACTGAAATTCCCATGGGCCACTTCTCGACCTTGGCAAGGTCACTCTGGATGGCATCCTGTCCTTCAGGTGTGTCAGCTGCACCACTCAGCTTGGTGTCATCAGCAAATTTGCTGATCCCTTCATCTATGTCATTAGTGAAGATATTAAATAACACTGATCCCAATACAGACCCAAACCCAAAGCCTTTCATGTGAGTATCTCAAAGTGAAAGTGAAGGGAGGCTAAACTCCAGTGCTTTCAAAGAATATGAGAATTTTGAAGTATGACATATTTAAACTTAAGAAAGAGATGAAGGCGAACTCGTTGTTTTGTATTAACTTTTAATTCATTTTTAGAAACCTTTTTTTCTCCTGGCTAAAATACTGTGGATGACTTTGAAATAGGATATCACTGAGCTTTGTCCCTCTATGAGATCAGCTGTAGCAATATATGTAGCTCAAAAATGAACCATTTTCAGGGTTTCATACCTGGGATTTATACTAGTAGATATGAAAAGCTATTCTTAATTCTTTATAATTGTCTGTCAAGAAAAACTTAATAAAGTCTGTCTCCTAGTATTCATCATTCAAATTTGTGTCACAGAAATATTA
>VRYO01002734.1:22707834-22738671 GCA_009812075.1 Sialia sialis
TTTACTAACTCGTTGCTTTGTTGCACATGGATCCTCACTTTTTTTTTTTTTTTTTAAAAAGGTGCGGCTTATAATCGTGAAATTACTCTATATAGAAGGTGGGATTGAGAACAAATAATGGGGAAGGAATACAGATATATCTTCCAAGCGCACACTTACAAAAGCCAAAGCCCACGTGGAATTGGATCTTTTGAGGAGGGTCAAAGACAAAGGCAGCAGGAAGGTCTTATGCAATAAATGAATTATTTTTTTTTTTACATTTTTCAATACAGTAAAAATAATTGACTTTTAAATATGAGAGGTTTGTGTGAGTTGTATCTCATTACAGAAAGTTTCTGCAGAGAGAGATTTAGACAAATTAAGACCCTTTGGCAATAACCAACCATATGAAGTTTAACAAGGGTGATTGCCAGGTTTTGCACCTGGAGGGGCTCAGTCGAGTATGGGCAGACTGGAGAATGACTGGAAAGGAGCCCTGCAGAAAAGGACCTGGGGGTTCTGGTCAGTGGTGAGTTGAATATAAATCAGCATATCCTGGCAGCCAGGAGGGCCAACCCTGTCCTGGGCTGCATCAGGCACAGCATCAGCAAGGAGGGGATTGTCCCGCTCTGCTCTGCACTGGGGCGGCCTCACCTCAAGTGCTGGGGACAGCGCTGGGTGCCACAATGTAAGAGGGTTATAAAAGTATTAGAGAATGCCTGAAGGAGGACTAAAGAGATGGTGAACGACCATGTAAGGGGAAGCTGTATGGGAGTGGCTGAGGTCACTGGTCTGTTGAGCTGGAGAAGAGGCTGAGGGGAGACACGGGGCACCAAATGTGAGGTTAGAGCTCTGGTGCTCTTGGGCACTAATTCTGTCAGGTTATTTTTTAAGATGAATTTTAGATTAATTGAAGTATATTAAGCCGCTCACACATAAAGTAAAAGTGTAAATATAGGTTTAAGTGTAAGTTTTAGTGTAAGCTTAAGTTTTAGAATAAGTAAGTCAGTAAGTAACTTTTAGTATGAGCTCTAATGCTTTTGGTAAGTAAAAGGTTCAAATGACAGAGTAGAAGTGCAAATTCTAGTAAAAGTTAAAAACATACTAATGTTTTCAGTAGAAGTTCCAAGAACATAGTTTTAAACAGTACTTAAACATAATAAAACTACAGTAAAAATATTACTTGCATTTTTCAAATAAAACAAAATAAGTCATATGTATAATTTATATATAACCTATCATGTTAAAAAACTAAAATTCTAATATGGAGTAGTGGTTGAAGATTGCATCTTAACTTGTTAGGAAAATCCTATTTAAAAACATGAATTAGGAAGAACTAGTACTTTTTGCCACTACTTTTTTATTTTGCTTTTGCTTTATTTTGCTCACTGCCATCATCAACACCCAAAAACCACAGAAGTTGCCCAACAACATCGTCCCCCCGGGACCTCTGGAAGGTCTTCTGTCTAAAACTTTATACCAAAACTTAACATAAAGTTTGTTTTCTGTAACTGTACCTTTTAAAGCCAATGTACTTCTACAATGAGCAGCCTTTTAACAACTATTATCTACTTTGCTCATTTTAAAAAATAACCTGACAAAGTTAGTGCCTAAAAGCACCAAAGATCTAACCTCAGAAGGGGAGACCTCATGGCAGTCTACAACATCCTCGAAAGAGGAAGCAGAGAGGCCCATACTGCTCTTTTCTCTGTGGTGACCAGTGACAGGACCCGAAAGAGCATTACTGTGGGGTTACCCCTGTGGTGCTCTTGACACACCCTTCATGCTGGGTTATCTCTAAATGATTAAAGCAGCTAATAGTTGCTGAAAAGGTTATTTATTGTGAAAGCGCATCAGTCTTCAAAGGCACAATCATAGACATTAAAGTCCATGCTAAGTTTAGCATAAAGTTCCAGACAAAAGCAGGAGCTGTCCCTGGGGATCCTGGAAAGGCTGGTGTTGCTGCTGGAGCTCCTGTCTTCTTCTCGGGTGTCGGACAGGCTGGCAGGCACAGCAAAGCCATGGCAAAAAGTGATGGCAAAGCAGTGGCAAAAGCAAAAAGCAATGGCAAAAAGCAGTGGCAAAAAGCGCTAACTCTTCCTAATGCATAAATCTTATATAGGATTTTTCCAACAAGCTAACATGTAAACTCAAACCACTACTACTTAACCTATGAGAATCCTAATTTCCTAACAGATCCTATCCTAACGGATCCATATAAACTACGTATATGATCTATCTTGTTCTATCTGAAAAATGTAAGCCATATTCTCACTGAAGTTCTATTTTGTCTAAGTAGTGTCTAGCAGCAAGCTTCTGGAGCCTCTACTGAAAACATTAGTATGTTTGTTAGCCTTCACTAGAACTTGTTCTTTTGCTCTGGTATCTGCACCTTTTAGTTCCTAAAACACTACAGCTCTCACTGAAACTTACTGATTGACTTAATGACTTATTTATCCTAAAACTCAAACTTACATCTAGAATTAAACTTGTGCTTATTCTTTTTCCTAAACTCCTGTTCTATGTGTAGGTGGCTTAATGTTTCAATCCATCCAAGGGCTTTAAATGAATTCCTGCACTCTGGCTTCTGCCTGAAGGATTCAGGCAGGCCCTGTCTCACTGACTCCAACACTGTGTTGGAGGGGTTTTGGTTGGATATTAGGCAAAGGTTCTTCATCCAGAGGCTGGCTGGGCACTGGAACAGCTCCTCAGGGAATTGGCCACAGCACCAGCCTGGCAGGGTTCAAGCAGCATTTGGACAGCACTGTCAGACACATGGTGTGATTCTTGGGGATGGTCCTGTGCATGGTCAGGAGTTGGACTTCAGTGGTCCTGGTGAGTCCTTTTCAATTCAGCATATTCTGTGGTTGTATAACTTTGCAGGCTGTCTTTGTGTCTCTGTGTCCTGACCCAACACCTTGTTTGCTTCTGGAATGCAGTTCCCTGTTTCTCTGGCTTGCCTTTTATTGCCTTCTGCCTGACTGCCTCTTTCCATTGCAGTCCACCACTTTTCCCTTAACATGGTCCCTGTATTTTGGCACATATTGGCTCTGCAGGTGCTTAGTCATTATTGTTTTTTTTCTTTTTCCTGAGCATCCTTCTGTCCTGTTCTCCCTCAGCCTCAGAAAAATTTGTTGTTGACAGAATAAGGCCAAGAATTGTAAACACTGTGAAAGTACTTTCTCATAATTTCAACTGGAAGCTCTTATTCATGCTTTCTTCTGAGCCTCGCACTTGAGAGAGCAGAAAAGAAAATTTTATTCAAGAGAGTGGAAGACATATTTTTTTCAGGAGATCTGAAGCTGCCTATCTGCTTAGAGACCAAATTGACAAACTGAGAAGTCTGGAGATGCCTCTGTGACTAAGGAAGAGAAATAGATGAGGGGGAAAGATAACAACTACTGCATAATTTTGGTATCATCTCATAGAATTTGTTTTTGCCATTGGAGTTCTGCATGTCACTGGAGCCACTGATGCTAGGTTGAGGTATGAGCCTGGAGTTGAGAAGTGTGTCAACATGTGTAAGTCTTGGTGACTATGGCAGGACCTGAGCAAATGAGTTGAGTTTGAGCACCCTCTGCTTTCCTCAGAGTGGAGCTCTACAGGGGTGCCCATTTCCAAGGGTTCTGTGGTGAGCATCACTGGAGCTGCCCGGGGTGTGGGCCAGGGCTGTGTTTAGTCTGCTAGTTCATTGTACCTCATCATTACATAAAAATAAAAAATATTTCAGGATGTTGAAGATGTCACCTCAGCTGAGCTGCATTCTTTTCCTCCTGGAGGTTTTGCTAATGTACACGTTACTGTTCCCTGTCCTAGTAAAGTCTGTGAGTGCTCCCCCAACCCCAGGAGGTTTCTGGGGAGCCAGGAACCATCTGAAGCACAGACCAGCAGGGGTTGCTGTAGGAGTAGGAGATGGAGAAGATGCACTGCCTCCTTTTTGGTGAAGCCCTCTCTGAGGGTTTGCCAGGGTTTGCTCCTGCTGCTTTCTTTTCCCTCCTACCACACTCAAAGCTTGCTTGGGCTGACTAGTGGATTCCCAGCACGGAGTAGGTGTCTATTGCTTACTCACAGCTTTGTTTATTTTGTACATTCATAAATTAAACACTAAGTTTCATCGTTAAAATGCTGAAACTAACTTGAGAGTTCCTATTTTGACTCAATAAATTTTAAATGCTTTTTAATATTTATTATTTGTATAAAAGTGGATAGTGGTATTCATAGTGCTTTTTTCCAGGGACCCATATATTATTTCTATAATGTCATTTTGTCACTCTAGAACTTGCTGATATCTTTCAGGACTGGGACAGAATTGAACTGGGAATGATTAGTTTCATCCTTTTATTGAATGTTGAGTTTTTCCCCTTAATTCCTGTGAAATCACCATTAGCTATTTTGGCTGCAGTTCTATGTTGAGTTGAGGCAGTGCTACACTGTAAATCAATATCTTTTCAAAAAGACTGCTGTAAATTGCCTAGATAGCATATGCATGGTTACTTTGGCTGCAATGCTGCTGCAGATCCTGGATACTCTGCCTTTCTGGGAACTCCACAGGCAAGTCCATCATATAGTAAAAAAAAAAAAAATCTTTTTAGAAAGAGCATAGTATTGCTGATGAAATTTAGACAGAGAAATATTGTACCCTCGGTGCTCATCTGTACCTTTTATATTCCACTCCACTGGGATTACCCTGTCTTGAGGGATTTCTTTGTTTGCTGCTTTAGATTTCCCCCTTTCTTAGCTGTAGTACAGCCGTACCATTTCAGCTTGCTAGTGCAGAAAGATGTTGTGAATTCAGTTGCTGAATGAGCCCGGCCTGACTGCAAACACTAACATTGCTAGAGAGATGCCAAAGAGTTGCAGGTGAATCTGACCTGATCTGGGCAACAGCAAAACGGTAAGATGGGGCTTGTTCAAATCTCTGGGATTAATTGGGTGCTGGGCTTTCCTGTTTCAACCTGAAGCCTAGTTATCACATGCTTCCAACTTGTGCAGTATTCATTCTGTGCATGTCAGGGTGGGTTTTCTCGGGAATGCTTAACATCCAGGCAGAGGGAGGCGGTGGGAAGCTGGGAACGCCACATGAGACCTCTCGGCAGCCACCCTGGTGAGATTCCCCAGCAGTACTGCCTGCGGTTTGTAAATACCAGGGAAAAGGTAGGGGAAGGCTTAAAAGCGATGCTTTGCTCGGTACAGCTTTGTATCTCTCTTTCTCTCTGGCAGCCTTATTTATAATTGTATTAAGAGGATAGTATGGGCAATTTTTTCCGATACATGCTTGGCTGAACGCCCTCTGGGATGAGTGAGTGAAGGACGTGATCAGCCACTTTTTCATCTCTGCTAACAAGTCTGTGCATCTTGCTATATCTGAATAAATGTCTGTAACAGTTACAGATTGGCTGGGTGGTAGAAGATAAAATTAAAATGATCCTTTATAGATACATACTATATAATGGATGTCAGAATATTTTTTTGCCTTGTTAACCTCTGTCATGATTTTATTTCTCTTGCATGCTGTCTTTATTTAATATAACAAAAAGTGAGGTAGTCTTTTTAGGTAGCCATTCTTGAATGCTTATGTAGGAGTGTGTTGACAGTGGTTTGTATCTTAGTGGAATATTTCAACATATGAAATCTTACAGCAGCATGCATGTTCAGGGAAAGAGAGGAAGAAAAGAGCAGCAGTTACCATTAGTACAAGACAGAAAGATTAAAATGTGGACATAGTATGGAAATTATTTGAATCATTTCTGATGAGTTAACTGACAGTTAGTGTGTTTCAGTTGTAGATCAAGCCTTAGAAAACTAACTCTGAGCAGAAATCAAAAAAATAACATTTCACCATATGTTCTGCTATTTAAAGGAAATGAACTATAGTAGTAACGGCAGAGTGATGAGAGATGGTCTTTGCTATTACTAGTTAAGGACAAAAGCAAAGGGGCTTTTTTCTGGAGGAGAATGCTTATCTTTATGCATGTGAATTATACTCCAAGAAGAGATCAGTTGTATATCAGTGTGGGATCAAATAACTAGTTTGACAGGGATTCATGTTTTCTTTTTCTGTTCTCGCCAATTAAAGGGTTCTTCTTCTTTGTCACTGAATATGATTAAAGGGTAAAGATTCAGTCCTACTTCAATTATTTTCTGAAGGTTTCATTATTATTTTGCTGGAGTTCCTTCTTTAAAAATACTGTATGTACTGCAATGTAAGTGATGTGAGGTGGTCTGTTTCACTCTATATACAATTTAATTTACATGTTTTTTTCTCAGAAAATAGAGATGCCTTTTTGTTGTTGTTGAGAATTACCCATAATGTTTCTTTTGCAAGAGTTATTTCAATTGTATTTTATTTTTATGATTTTGATGGAAGCTTTCCTGTGCTTATATTATCATGCTCATATCATCATTAATAAATTGCAAACCATTGTTTAATGCATAGAAGTAATCCAGCCACTTGTGTTTGCCCACATATTGTACAACAAATAGCAGTCCAGCAATGAGGGATTCTTCTAAAGCGAATTTTGTTTTTTTCTTATAGTGGTATCTTTTCATCTACTTATATATGTGAAATTTGTTGCTTCCATCATCTTTCTGGCTCCAAGTGTTTCTTCTCCCCAAGTTTAAAGTCATCATTTCTGCTTGCTGCGTTACTACTGTCTCTAGAGTTCTTGCATTTTAGTTTTCTGAGCTTAGGAAAAGAATAACGTCTTGGATATAATTTATTTATAAATTGTATTCCCTATGTAATACTTAGTTAAACACAGATCCCAAATTAACTGACTGGAAAACTTAAAATGTGCAAAATGTGGCCAAAACTTAAGAACACAGATGGGAAGAAACACATAGTTCAATAGGCAGTTATTGCCAAGTGCTCTGTGAATATAAATACCTTTGTGTGAATCAGTTTTGTAGTGAGGCTGGGGTCTATCACAGCAGGAAATAAGGGATTACCTGAGGCTTGAGTGTTTGCATAGTCTCCTTAATGACCCTGACTCCAGGAAAAAAGAACTTCAAGAGGTGGTAGTTGAGCAGGCAAAATATCACCAAGATCTTGTCTAAGTGCAAGGTTGGCCAGCTATTGATGTCCTATAGCAAAAACGATCACCTATCTTTTTTTTTCTCCTTTTTTTTTTGTTATTTTGCTGTGTAAATCTTAAACAAAACCAATACCTAAAATCTCTAAAACCAAATCTGCTTCGACAGGATTTGACATTTTCTGCTCACACTGTGGGCACTGGTGGGCTGTTTGGAGGGTTGACCTCCGAGCAGGTGCTCTGTCTCTCTCAGGCAGGCAGTTCTTGTTTCTCCCAGAGCCCCAGAGATGGATAAAGCCATGAAGGGGCTGTGATTAGGCTGAAGAGCAAGAGTGCCTGGCTGGTCCCACCCACATGGCAGCTGGCAGGGGCAGCTCTGCTGGGCTCCACTTGTGGAGAGAAGGGGTAAGGCATTATTTTGTTTTTATGGGAAATCCTTGAATGGTGCCAGCTTCCACTGGGCATTTGCCCCTGCAGATTTCAGTAGCTGCCCTGGGTGGCTCTTTGGGATCAGCAGGAGTTTCCTGGAGTGAGAGTGTGTGTGAGTACTCAGCCTGGGGCAGGTGAGAATTTGGGCTGTCATGTTCAGCAACTTTGGTATAAATGTGAGTGCAGATGTGCCCTTAAAGGTCACAGGAACTGCTGAGCAGATCCAGACAGCTCTGTTGGGGTTATTTTCCTTTGAAGTCCCAGAAAGGCAAAAATACTCAGCTGTCAGGGACTGTTGTATAGGTTTTGTAAATTTGGTTTGATAATGCCAGCGTTAAAATGTTCCTAAGTGTTTCAGGTATTGATACAATAATAATTACAGTTTACAATCCCTGTTGAAATGAATAGGCGTATCCTAGCACATATTACTGAAACAACAGAGAGTCTGTGCAGTAACAGTTCTCCAAAGCCTCTTTCTGAACTGAAGAAAAGAGTGGCTGGTGTTCTTACTTTGGGAAGAACAGTTTAATCATCATTTTTTTTGAAGTTGAGTTCCCTTAGATAGGTCCATACTGGCTTTCAGAATCTATGATTAAGAATCAAAGATTCTTAAGAATCTGACCCTTAAGGACTTTATTTTTCTTAGTACTGTTATTATAATGTTGATGTCAGGACAAGTTCTCCCAATAGCAACTCCACCAGTCCTTAAGTTCTCCTTCCACCTACAGGGTGGTTTCTGTGTTTTGGTATGGTTGAGTAAATACCTTTCTATGACTCCTTTTTTGCTTCTGAGATAAGTGTATTGTATATTGAATTACTGATTGTATGCATCTCTTTGATGTCTGGCACATTTTTCACTCATATCTTTCATTCCACTCCCTAATATAAACCTACATATACTTCTGGATTTAGCAGTTTAACAAAAAGCAAGTAATGAAACAGTAATTTAACATAGTACTGAATGTTGAATTCAGGGGGATGATTTTGTATTATAAAATTTTTGAGTCAACCCCATAAACACATCATTTTGCCTTTGTAGAAATAACTTCCAAGCTTTCTCTCTGTTGCTGGAGATCTTGCTCTTTTGTTTATCATATTCCTGGGTGGATGGGCTTCTCTGAAGTTGCTGTATCAGTTCTGGACTGGCCTGCAGAACACATGGAAACATGCAGTTTTATCTGTTAGTTGTCTTTGTTTTGGTGTGCTAGTCAAAATTGTGTGAAAAGTTGGAGTGGATATTTTTCTTTTATTTTGCGAATATTTGTAGGATTTATTGTTGGAATTTGTGTACATTAATTCTAGAGCTGAACTTGCTACCTCATCCTGCTGGCTAGTTCTATTGCAGCTTCTGATTGAAAAATAACTTGATAAACTTAAGCTAGATGTTATATAAATGTAAAATACAGTAATTTCACACCTATAAGGGTCACTGGAGTATAAGGCGCACTGCAAGTTCCTGTACTTTGTCCATATATAAGGTGCATCGGACTATAAGGCGCACTTTTTTTTTTTGAAGCGAGGATCCATGCGCAACAAAGTAATGAATTAGTAACAGAATACTGGCAGGTGCTCAATTTGCAAACAGTTTTCACAGATCGGCGTAGCCTTTAAACGCAGCCCAGGCGCCCTCCCCATGTCGTGGAACCCGGCACTGCCGCCCGCCCCCGGCCCCGCCCAGCCCCCAGCCCCGCCCAGGGCTGACGCAGGGGGCAGCCTCGGCCCTGGTTGGGGCTGGATAGGCTCACACTTCTAGGCTGGCAAATTTCTGAACTTTGTCCATATATAAGGCACACCGGCGTATAAGGCACACTTTTGGGTTCAGATCAAAATTTCAGTAAAAAAGGTGCACCTTATATGCGTGAAATTGCTGTAACCAGAGCTAGTAACAAATCTCATATCACCAAGCTTTTGATCCAGTCCGTATCATTCTATCCAGGAAATTGAATAGAATTTATGTCACTTATATTTCAGTTTTGCTGTGTTGGATGTTTGTAATTTAATATTGAATTGTATACGACTTACCTGAACAGGAAAATACCAAACATTGCCAAGTGAACAGTGGGGAAGTAAAACCACTAGGAAAAGGCATGATGTCTATTTGTATGTTGTGAAAGCTCAGCTTTGCTTAATTCATTTCTGATGCTTTTCGGTCTGCAGGCTTAGAAAGTTTGAGTATGTCCTTCTCCATTTTATTAAATCTTTGTGTAAGTACACAGAAAATATATTTAAACCTTTAGAGAGTATGTATAAAATAGGTTTGCCCCGACTTCCCTGTAAATAGTGGGGGTTTTAATGAACAAAGTGGTTCTGTTGTTAAATATTTGCTATAGAAATTTTATATAATGCAATATCTTGAAAAGTTCTACAGTTTAATGATGGGCTGGTTGTTTTTTGCTGCTGCCTAGGAAAGTGGTGGAACCAGGTCGCTAACTTTCAAGTTTGCAAGGAATTTTCTGTGTTTGGCAAAGTAGTCCAGATACATAAAATTATATAATTATAAAATGTGATTGTAGTGCTGGTAGGCAGCTGTGCAGGGTAAGCAATGCAAAATATCTACAATTACTCTCAGTTTTGAGACAATTTTTTTCATGAGAAGCATAATATACTGTAAGGTTGGAGGACTTCTCACACTGATCTTCTAATGATAGATGTGATTTTTGACCAATTTGATTCTTAAAATCTGTTGCTTGTTGAAGGTGATTCATGATGAACTCACAGCTTTGGAGGTGCAAATTGCCACCAACTGCAGAAGGCTTAGCTGCTTTGTACTGTTACAGCTTATTCTTTAAAATTCATTTGAGCACAGTCATAAGTCTACTACAGCACATGTTTTGGCTTGAACACATCAAAGAAGCAGCAGTGATTTTCACTTCTCTGTTGAAATACATGGGTTAAAAAAAAAATGGGCATTATCTCTATGCTGTTCACAGAATTCTCATTATAAAATTGTAGCCATCCTTCTTATGATGAGCTCTTCTCAGTATAAGCTTAAAACCTATCCATTTTAAGTTTTATACATCTTGGCAAGAAAAGATATACTGGAGTGTTCTTGATATTCTGAGTAATTCAATATGCTATAATTTTCGGTTATGCTTCTGACTAAATTCTGAATTGTTGGCTATGGCATGTTTTCCACTGTAGCACATTATGCACTGAGAAGCAAGTTTCATTATGCTTCCTTACACCTTTTTGCTTTGAAAGTTATTGTGCTGCTGCAAGTCTGGCAAACCTGAGGTAGCTGCTAGAAAATTCCTTTGAGACTTTGCATTCAACTTTTATAGAATTCTGTAACCAGGTCATTTGTCTGAGGGGAAAAAATCAGAAAGAACAAGTTTAAAAAAAAGAAGCCAGGTATATATGAAATCCAAACACAGATGAGGACTTTCCGTTTAATTATTTGTGAAACTGGGCTTGTCACCCTTGTCTGAACTCTCAAATTTCCATGAAAGAAAGCAATCAATGGCAGAAGGGTCATGGATGGCTGTTAGTAAGATTTCAGGGAGGCTGAGTTGGAATGTAGGTTATTCAGATCTTGGAAGATTCCTCACATAAGAGAATAATGACAAAGTTGAAGCTCTTTTTCTGCCTCTGCCTTTATACTCTGCTGATTTAATAGAGGATATTTTGTCAAATTCAGTGATTTGGAAGATAACATGTAGATGAGCAGATCTAGAAATGTTCAGAGAGCTTGTCTTTCCTTGTGACATTCATCTGCCTTGGAAGATACATTTCTCAACCTTTAGGGTTGTTGACCTCAGGGATGAAGCAAGCAAGAGCAGAGAGATTTCCTTCTTAGTGCTAAAATGAAACTTTGAAATGCATTAACAGAATGAAGCAAGCAACTTTCATTATCTAGTTTATTGTCTGACTTTTGCTAGAGTTAAAAAGGAAAATAAAGGAAGAAAAATGAAGAAAACAGGGAAAGTAATGTAGTAGATTTTTTTAAAATTAACGAAATGATCTGAAGGAGGAAGAGCCAAACTACTTTACCATTCTAATCTTGAATTATTTCTTGCAAAGCACTTTTAAAACACCTGCTGAAGCTGATGTGAGATGGGCAATGATTTGTTAATGACCATGGAACATGCATGCAATGAAAGTTATCATCACACCAAAGATAGCTGCAAAACCTTTCCACCTGCAAATATGTATATTTCACAAATGTGATTACATGACCTATCCCCTTCATCTTTTCTTTTTAATTAAAAAAGCGCTCTTTAGCATTTGTGTGAAGAGCATATGTGAAAGGGCTTAACTGACTGTCTTACACTGTCAGCTGCATGACCAGATCTCACCAACAGCAATGTTTTTGTTGTACTCCCAGCTTGTAAGAGGACAATTTTTTTTTAGCTTCAGTCTGAAGTATTTGATGATAACTGTGAAAGAATCTAGCGGCTTGCAAGGGATAGGCAAAGGAGCCTAAAGGAACTGGGTAGAACTTATTTTCAAGGCATGGAGTTGTTTACGATCTATTTTCTTAAAAACCTTCCTGACAGCCTCAGAATCTCGCAAGAATAGGCATTTTGTTGTCAAGTCTCTCAAGATTTCTCACACTTGAACTTGGCAGTGGGAAGACTTGCTGCATTTATGGATATGCCTTTGATAACTTCATGATCGGGGGAGTTTTGGAGGGTAGAACAAAGTTGTAAACCTGTAAACTCAGAAAGACTTAATATACTGCTTGAACAAAAGCACTAATAATGCACTTATGGAAAGAAAAGTGTATAAACTAGCACTGGCACATGTAGCCATCTGTTGGAGCAGGAGGCTGATATGGAAAATGGATTGAAAATATTTTTTTTTATCTTTATTTTTAAATCCTGTTCATATGGTTACAGAGGAGGATAGACAACAGATACAAGTGGGTAACTAAGTAAGAGTATAAAAACCACCTGTCACAATTTCTTGGGAGAGTGTTTATGTTCAGACATTTTCTTCACCTCCTTTCTGGTTACCAAGGCATCCTTGGCTCTTGCCTGGCACTGGAACTGCCTCTCCCACACTGGCACCTCTGCTGAGCCTCAGCTGTGCTCTCCTCTGGTTTTTTGGGGGAGTGACCCTCCTGCTTTGGGATGCAGCAAGTCTGGATCCGGGTTAATGCAAGCAGCAGCCTGGTAGAATTTCAGGAAAGGCTTGCATGGCATACTGCATTATGTACCACCGTGACAAATGTGAACAATGTGCAAGTAAAAGGAAGAATTTATTTGCCAGCCTTTATTGCTAAAGTTACTGTATTTTGGAGCATCAGTATAGAAATAGAGCAAAATGCCCCTTTAGATCAGCTCTGTTGAGTTTCTGTCTCTTTTCATGAACGTTAGAGGCTGTCAGGACTTCGGTGTGACCTTTATCTGAGACCCTGTCCTTAGGTGACTCCTTCTCCTCTGTTGTCACAGAACAGTTTTGCTTTGAGGACATATGTAGGCTTTTATAGACCTAAAATCTAATACAGGCTCTCTTGAAAACTGGACCATCTTTGTCTGCAAGGGGAGGAACATCAACTTGGAAACTCACTTTTTTGAAGTTTGACTGTTCTATGAACAGAAGTAAAAATGCATTAGAAACGCTCAGCTTCTTCTTACCATGTTGAGGACACCTAAAATAGTTTTCAATAATTCCTGGTTTTAGGATTGTACTTAATTGAGAAATTATGCTAATATTTAGCTATCAAGTTAGCAGAATAAATGTGCTGTATTGCAGCTCTTGGTGTGCTGGTAGTGAAAGAATTGTGTAAACAGTTTTAACTTCTAGTATGAAATATTACATATTTTCCTTGATGCAAGTCAAAAAGTTTTCAGATTTTTATGCAACTGGGATTCCTACCCCAGGTCTGATCAGTTGGTCTTTCCATGAGAGTGACTTTTTTCTCACTTGGCAATTCAGCGTAGACATTTAATCAGCTCATTGAGTTCAGTATTTCAGACAAACACAGAGAATTAATGTCAGAGCTTCTAGTTCAAAAATTCTCCCATCTGGCACTTCAGTGACCTTTTTATATTCGCCTTCTTCCATATGACAATGACAGTTGGTTTAACATCAGCTTTGACTTTGGAAATAAAATGGCCATTTTGGGAGAGTGCCTTTGAGATGGGCTGTGGGAGTGTATGAGTAAGTTTGTGATAGGTACAGCAAGGAGCCTACCATTTCCTCAGATACCATTTCCAGTCTTTGAGCTCTGTTTTCAGTTGCATTTGCTGTCTCATTGCTAGTTGTCTCTGTAGCCAATTGAAGTTAAATAAATATTACCCAATAATATGACTTATAGTACTGGGACACAGAGAGAAGCCATCAGGAAAGGGAAAAAAGTGTCTTATTTTGCAAACATTTTTTCCTTCCTTTCTACCACCTCCTTTTTGTTTATTTTTTTTTCCTCTCTTATTCAAATTCTCTTTCAGCTTCTTTTAGCTGTGCCCATCAAATGTTTGAGCCAAAGGGCTGGTGTAGGTGATTACAGAGAGGGGTGAGTGTGTTCAAGGACCTCTTTCAAGTATGAGCCTGATTGCACTGGTAGCTCTGGTATGAGCTGGCTGCTGCTGTCGTGCAGCATTACATGCTCTACTTCCCCTTTCACAATTTTATCTGCTCCCTTATCTCATCTCTTGTTCTTTGTGGATCTTTCCTGTATTGTAGAGTTGTCACCAACTGAGCTCTCTTCTCAGCCTCTGCATGTTTGTGCAGCAGTCATTTGGTGACCCTCTCCTGGGGAGGATGGAGAGTGCTACCAGATGGACTGAGAAGAAGCAGGCAAGACTTTTGTTTAAAACAAGAAAGAGCCTCCCCATTGCTTTGTTCTGCAAAGAGAATGAATCTGCAGATAGCTGCATTTTTATTTTGAACAAAGCTGCTTATAATACCCCAGAACATTCCCAAACTGTGTTTTATAAGCAGCAAATGTCAAATTCCAGGGATGCCAGAATCTGCAGATGACTTGTGCTCTCAATTGCCATGGTACCAAAGCATGATAGAAAATAACATGCTTATAAAAGGAAATAAAAACTCATATCCAGATAGGATTTTTCCAGTGAAAATTAATGGCAGACTTATGTTCTAAGCAATTCAGCTGTTGAACCAGTAGTCACTTAACAATATTTTTTTTCTTTATACATTTCTCAGCTAAATGCAACTGCTAAGTCTTATTGTCTGTAATAATGAGATTGTTCCACTACTTCCAGCGGGCTTTGGCTCTACAAATTATAATCTATATCTTCATAACTTTTCACTTTAAAAAGCCCAAGTGCTTTACAAACTTAATTAGCACCCCCAGTTTCTGCTTGTGATAGGGCAGGATCACTGTTGTGAACAGAAAAATGGAACTGTGGAGAGGTTAAGGGACTTCCTTACCTCACATCACTCAGTATTTTATTTTTTTTTATTTGTTTGTTTTCTTGCTGCATGCTGGATCTTGGGTCTCCCTGTATCTGGTCTTCTCATACTACATCTCCTGGAATGGTGCCAATGAGTGGAATTCAGATTTTTCAGTAGCAGCTTTGGATATCCACTCTGGTATTTACCCAACCAGTCACTTTCCCCCCCAGATTTACACAGTGGCAATAACCAACAGAAAACAGTAGATGGCTGGGAATTTTTTTGATATTTTACATAAGTCTGTATCCACTGGATGACCAAAGTAAGCATTTGTAGTATGAAATGCAAGAATTAAAACCTAGATGTAGTATATCTTCCTGAAAGATGTGGTGAGTTTCAGAGTAGCATTTTAAACTTTTTTCTTCTGTGTGCTAGGATGTCTGACCAATTCTGCCAGAATTGGTTGTTCTTTGTTACTGAGGATATCTTTGTTCATATGAACAAATTCCTCTGATATGGGACAGTGTATATTTTTACTAAGTACCCGAACAGGTGATTAATTCTGGGGTCATTCATGACTGTTTTAAAATTCATGAACTGTAAGGCTATAAATTACTTACATGGTTTAACTGATCAGTCTCACTCTTTCAATGCTATATGACTTTAAACAGTAAATGAATTAGTGTAGCAACCTTTAATTTTAAGAATCTTGTTTCTTCAGGACTTTGTAATTTTGCTGATGAAGTGAAAAAATCTTTCATTGAAACTGTATCACAATAACTACATCTGATACATCATTTATTATTTTCACATTAATCCCAAATGCAGATTGAGGAGGATTGCTTGAAATGAGATTTAAGGTGATTCAAAGAGGCATTTTTATTTAGAAATAGTTCCATGAATGATTACGCTGATTTTTATTTATTTGATGGAGCTTATTATGTAGCTTTAAACATTGAGCAATATTACTTTTGTGATTTTAATCTCTTAACTTCAGCAGTATTCTTTATGGGAAAAAAAATTGGCTAAATGCTGACATTATGTTTTGAGATATGATAAGTACTATGATGTTAGGGTGGATAATGGTGGTCCATACTGACATAATGCTGACTAAGGTTCTTTATCCTAGAGCAGCCTTGGGATTTTCTCAAATTGATTAGGAGACTGGGCAGGAGGAGCAGGGGGAAAAAATACTGTCCAAGCTGTTGTGTTGTCTGTCATACATTGTCTTCAGATTCTGATCTGCAACTAAGTAGGTTGCAAATTATAAACTATGTTGTGCTTTTTTGTGGCTCTAACATGAGGAGCTCTTTCTTGAATATTCTGTCTCTTTTTACCTTAAATGAATTTAAAAAACACAGAGAAACACTAAAGTAACTTTTCATATCAAGCTGCACTAACTTTTGTGGTGCTGCATTTTATTTTGCTTTACATTGCCAGAATCTGTGTGATAGCTAAGGTAATTGCTGAAATTGACATGAATATTCTGATTTTCTACATAAATCTTATTGCAATTTCTTTTAAAAGTAGACAAGAGCTCTTCAGGTAGCTGCAAAGTGGTTGTTTGTGCTGTAGGTTTTAAGTGGCCAAATGTCTCGTAATGATGTCTTATTTTGTCTTAACATTTTTAAGATGAGACTGAGTAAATAATTGTGGACAAATTTTAAAAGTGGGTTTATTTCAGTAATCAGAGTATGGAGAATGAGTGTGGCTTGGCAGCAGAATATGGGACATCTTGTGGAAATACAACTGTGTATTGACATTAATGATCCATATGTGAGAAATGTAATGGGCGGGATGCTCGTGGAGAGGTGCTTCTGTTGGAGCACACCTGGACTGACAGGGATCTTTTTTCTAAGATCTGGAAATCACATCTGGGATCAGGGACTCTCAGCTATTAATGCCTCACTGAGTAGGAAGAGTCATTGCTATGGATGAAATCTTTCCCCACAAGTTTCCAAGTGCCTGGGCAGTTCCTGAGAGCTGCTTTGGAAGTGTTTTTCCAAAGAGCAACTTCAAACACAAAAAATTATTTTCTGTAGGACCACTCTGTTTTTGGTGTAGAAAAGCAAATCTCCTTAAAGGGAGGCTAGTATTGGAGTCTAGTTTAGCCTTTCCAGGATTTTCATCTTAGAACCAAAGCAGAGACTTTGGGGGTGAATGTTCAACATGTGAAATTCTCTGGTGTGAATACCATATTCACACTTTTGTCTTACCTTTTTTCCCTTCTAGAATTTTTTTTTTAACCATCTGCCCTTTGTCTTGGCCCCTCTCCTGCCCTTTTTGCCAATATCCATATTTCATTTTTCATCATGGTTCTCTGAGGTACTGAGATTGCTGCAAGATGGGAACCTCAGTGACAAAGCAGCTATTTCCTCTCTTCTTTTTCATGTCTTGGGCCACCCAAAGTCAGAAGTGGTGAATAGTCCAGTTAATTCCTTGAGCTTTTCATATCTGATATGAGATTTGGAATAATCCATACATGATGCAGGGTTTTTTGTGTATTCCCTATTATACCTGTAATAATTTATAGCTGTTAAGTTTATTAAGTTGATTGGCTTATTTTTAAATCTTGTTTCCTGTAAAGAAGAGTTAAAGCATAAATGAAGGTCCCATACCTCTGTTCCTCATAATTATGAGTTCTTCTGGCAAAAATTCCCCATATGCGTGGTTCCATTGCTCTAGTTTTCAAAGCCAAATAGTTCTGGAAATAGTTTATACCTCAGAAAATTTTGCCTTGATTATAGTTTGTGGTGGGAGAAGCACAAAATCATGGCAGTTAACTCCTGAAGGGGAAAGAATCACTTCAAGTGTTGACATACCTTAAGGTTGACTTATATGATTACTTGTTTTAAAGAAATGACAATTAAAACTGCTAAATGACTCGTGCAATTGGCTGGACAGAGGTTTCTTTAAATACACGGACTATTAATACTGAAAGTTTCTTCTCTTTGATTGCATTTTATAAATTGTAATTGTCATCTCGTGTGTGACAAAACAAGATATTGCTTGTATTTTCTCTACATACATTTAAGGTCAGTACTTTTATTTGCTAAGGTGCCACTGAACATCACATCTTCAAGTAGCACCAGTTTTTGACTGTGGTGGCAGTGTCTGGGCTGCGCTGTTTTAACCACAGCATTACATAGGGAGGGCTAGTGGGTCACAGGTATTGACTTCCTATATGTAATGGCTTGTTTTGCTTTGTTTTTTATTCTAATAACTGTAGCAAAATTAGATACTCAACAAAATCATCCAGTTTTGAGGCTGCATTGGAAAAAGATAGTTTCCATAACTTTCATCTTCTGTCATCTTCATTGAGGTGCACTAGGGTTATTCTGGGTGTAAAAGAAGGGTTAATAAAAGAATAGTGCCCACTCTGGAGAACCCATGACTAATGTAGATAGAACAAATGAAACTGGGTAAAAGGAAAAGTCCAGTCTTAGAGGTGGCAGAATGTACTTAGAGGGAAAGTCTCACTATCCCAGAGGATCACCCAGGAGCATCTAAATGATTCTGAAAATGAACTGGTGTTCTTTATGACGAATGCTGTGCTTTAACTGGATAAAGGTCTTTAACGCTCACATGCAAAAGGAAATCTGAAAATGAGGTGTGTTAGGCTTCTCCTTGCTGCCAGCAAGGAGTTACCAGGTGGTAGGCACTGGTTTACAAGTCTAACACCTTCTGATGTTAAGCATTTGTGCATATCCTTTGAGAAGTTGAAATCTATTAGTAGCAGTTATGCTGTACAAAGGAAAATTATATTTAAAAGGCTGAATTAGAATAATAAAAATTCAAATCCATAATATTCCTAAAGGTAGTATAGTCAAGCTAGTGAAGTCTATGATCATTTTTATGCAGAGGAAGATTTCAAAAATGAGTTGTGTTTCAGTTTTGCTTAGCACATTGTTGCTTTTTTGCATGATAAGCAACTACAGAATAAGTTGCGCCCTTAGCTGGAGCACAGGAGCAGCTGGTCAGCACTCCTGCTGAGCAGGGACAAAGTCTCTGTGGTAGCTTAACCTTGCTGATGGAGAGAAGCCTGAAACCACCAACGAGTTTGTGTCCTGAAGTTGGTTACAGCCAGCACTCAGTGCTGGCCCTTTAGACCTGATCCTTTCAGATTTCACAGCACAGAGTTTCAGCATGAAGTTGGCCTGTCAATGGACTTGGCCTATCAATAGCAGAATGTAAAACAAATGCTTAAATATATCTTCTCTCCAGTGTTTTAGACAGTTTGGAAATGTGTACCCTGCGACAGTGGTGTAAGTTGGCTTTGCTGGCTTCAACAGCGCTCTCTGCTCAGCAGCCATTTGGAGAGAATGCTTTGTTTCTGCCAAGGAAATATTGATATTGGTGAGAGAAAAGGGATGAATTAAACCCCTTTTCAGCTCAGGAGATGTGCTGCAGGCAGATGGGAAGGGTGAGCAGCCTCTGCTTTGGCATTTCTCTGCAGTCCTCAGGCTTTTCCACAGGTGACAGTGGTGTCCAGCCTGTGCAGCCACCAAGGTGTTTGACTTGTGAGTGGGGAGCTGCTTGGTGCTTGTCTTGGCTTTAGCCGTTTGCAAGTTGGAAGCTGGCTATTATAAGATGATGATGGGATTTTTATCCTACTCCAGATTCAGTCAAGTGGCCTGAAGGCTAAAGTGCCTCCCTTCAAAATCTAATTCCAAGCTATTACTTCTTCCAATCAAGAGAATGCCTGCACAGCCCACATCAGACCCAGACATGTAGATTTTCCAGTGGAAAAAGAAAATAGAAGCAGCATTCAATGGCATTATTATCTATAGTATGTTTATAGCTGTGTATTCAAAATATTTTAATCTGCTACAGGCTCCTTGTCAACCTGAAAGGAAGACAAGTATCACTTTGGAACTTTTTGTCCATATCTCCTTCCCCTAGAAAAACCCTATTTCTAGATCATAGGGTTTCAAATGCTGAGAAATACTGATTACAGATTTATTTGCATTCACGTTGATTAAGCAACATGGAAGTACTGCTATATTAACAATAATTTCAATTGACATTATTTTAAAAAATCTTTGTTGGTAGCAAGCATTGCAAGAACATGGAGGTGACAGTGGGAAGTATGTGGATACATGCCTGTGCATATGAGTTGTTTTAGGGAAAAGAAACCAATTAGTTTTACAAGAAGACTAAATTAAAACTCCTTATGCTGCAGCTCTTCTCTCTGAAGTAATAGACCAAAATTAGATAATTTTCTTAACTTAAGCCAGAAAAAGAATTATGATTTTGAATGTAAGGGTACTTTTCCTTTTTTTAAGGAAGTTATAATGTGGTGAAGTTCTAGTCTTGGAGAAATCTCTTTAGTGAGAAAAAATGGGAACCCTTGTGATGCCTGGTTTGTGACAGAAGTGATGTCCTTCATTGGAGTTGACCTGGTATATGATCATTTGGCCAGATGGCACAGTGCAGGGAACATACTTTAAATTTTTAATGCAGAAAAAAAAGCTTTCATCTACTGTTACAGTGGATCATTAAAAAAAAGAAAAGCCAAACTCCACAAGGTATAGTCACCCAGTATTTCTATAAACAATTGAAGCAAGTTGGATCTCAAGGCCCAAAATACCTCCAGGAAAATGGCAAAGAATAATTTATTTGAGAAGTTTTTGGAGATACTTTGGGTTAGGAAGGAAAACTCCTGATTTAATGGTAATTTCATTTTTTTTCAAATTAACATTGTCTATCGTTCAACACATGCAAATGTAATGGAAAAAATAGATTGTAGATTATTTGATGCACTTTGATTATTTAAGGCATTTTGATGTGCCTTACAATTTAGGGAGGCTTTTGGATCTGCCTGCATCACACTTCATAACTTTTCCCTGTAGCTTGAAAACTGAAACTCTTTATTTTCTTTCCAAGTAAAAGTCAAGTCTCTTATGGGTGAAAACAGAGGCTGAGGCCTCAACTACAGCCCCTCACCAACAGTGCAATTTATAAAAAAGTCATATGTATTGAAATTGAAACCAGAAAGGTACATGACTGGAGTATCTAAAGGTGCTGGTCTGATTTAGCTCTTTTAAACTAACCATAGCACGTTTGGAGAGCTCCAGCAGCAAGTGGCAGCCTTTAGAGCTTGGCAGAGTTGTACTTCACAGTAACAAAGAATTGAACTTCTGGGCTTTAGTGTGCCATTAAGCTACAGTCTCACGTTTCAGTGCCTGGGAATTGATTTGCTGATTTGATTTTCTGAGACATATGGTGATAATAATAATAACACTGTATAAGCATTATTTAAAAATACAATAATATACTGGTATTGAATCTTTGGAAAGCCAGCACCAGGCAGTGCACACACAAACTACCATCATTTATTTTAGTTTAGTCTCATCCAATTCTGAACAAATGGAAATCAATACTGCTTGTGGATATCTGTGGCTAGATTGGAGCGAGAAGTGAAGTGGCGTTGTTGCCAAGAACGCTTTGTACAAGAAAACACAAATCTATGAATTTATGTATGCTCTTCTTTTGCCTTCCTTTTCCAGGATCTTCTAGTACATTGTACAAAGATAGGCTTTTTATAGTTATTATTGTGATGTGGGTGTCCCCTATGTAAATTGCATGTGTGGTTTTCAATTTTAACATACAAATGAAAGTGAATGCTTGTGAAGTTCAGTGCTTTTTGATGCTGGCTGGGGCATGGAATGATATCAACTTTAGGCTTGTTAGAGTCAACAAATGATGTTTTTTCTTTTCAGATATGTGTCACAAAGATGTCTACACGGAACTGCCAGGGAATGGATTCAGTGATCAAACCTCTGGATACAATTCCTGAGGATAAAAAAGTTCGGGTTCAGAGGACACAGAGCAGTTTTGATCCATTTGAGAAGCCAGCTAATCAAGTGAAGAGGGTTCATTCAGAGAACAACGCTTGCATTAACTTCAAAACTTCGTCTGCAGGGAAGGAATCGCCCAAAGTCAGGCGGCACTCCAGCCCCAGCTCTGTAAGTCCTGACACCTCTGCATGTCCAAATGATGGAATGTTTCCTTGCTTAAGAAGGGATTGTTTACTTGGAAACAACAAAGAAAAAGGTCATAGCTGTTCTCAAATGTGTTTTCCATATATATTTGTTGTTGTTGTATATATGTTTCCACATACTTATTAATGAAATAGGATCAGAAAATAGAATTGAAAAAGAATATGATTTATGAAATTAATTTCAGATGTTGGTTAGGGTGTCTTACAGGATTTCTAAGCATTTTCCTCTCCTTATCCTGGTATGTCATTACAGCTGCTATAATGTTTATGCAGCAAATTTGGCAGAGGCTTGCTTATTTGTGAAGAGGAATTCTTTCTCATGAAGTTTAAGAAACCACATAAATTGCTATTTTGATTTTTAGATTTTGGTTTTAGAGGAACAGATCAGATTTTACAGATTTTGTTTTTATTTTATAATTCTCTTTTTAAAATCAAGTAGTAAAAATAACATTTATTTCCCTATTAGAAGCTCTGTGAGAGAAAGGAAAGAGAGAAAAATAACAGAAGGGTTTGGCAACACATCATAATAGTTTTATTCTCAAGTATTTTGAAAGAAACTAGATAAATAAAATGTCATGTCTTTAATGAATAATGCCCAGAACAGATTTCCCCCAGAAGACCTTCAAAATTATTGAAAAACTATTTCTGTTATGCTTTGGCAAGAAAAATCCATAATAATGTGACCTTTGAGTTGAAAACTACAGATCTAAGTAGAATAGATGTAACACTTCACATCTTAACTTGATGCAAAAAAAATTAGAAGGTTGATTGTCTCTTCTTTTTTCTTTTCTTTCTTTTATTTTCTTTGTTTTGCTCTTTCTTCTGGACATCTTCTGTCCTCCCTACAGAAGTTTGACTGAAGCCTGTCAAAGTTTCTGATGAGAAATGGCAGGAGATTAATTTTCTGTAGATGAGCTGTGTTTAACCCCTGTGAATTTAGCGGGTAAGATGTCACGCCTCCTGGGGACTGTCCTTTTTAGAAAACGTTACATTTTCAAATGTAACCATCTGTAGCAAAAACAAATTTGCTTTTTCATCATCACTTGGCATTGTATAGCTGCTGCCAAAGACATCCCTAGTGTATTCCATCTGAGTCCATGACAAGGAATTCTTACCATAAAACTTTCATAATCATTAAGAATGGATGAATCTGTTTGGACTGTGTTTACTTGTTTGTGATGCCTGATTATTTTTTGGCACCACAACTAATAATTTAAATGACTTTTTTTTGAAAATCCTAAATATTTTCTGGTATTAACTCAGTCCTCGTTACTGCTGTTCCTCTTAGAAGCTATTTCTAATTTCTCTTAATGTTTTTGACATTCTTCTGTTAACATTGAAGGACTTCAGTTGTTTCGCTTCCAGAATTTTTGAAGCAGATGTTTTTAAAACTGTGTTTTTGGCATCTTATTCTTTTCCAGAGGGCTGGCGCTCTACTGCATCCCTACAGTCTTTTATGATCCCAGTATTTACCTGTGTAAATTACATTAATGCTTCCTCAACTGTATGTTGTTGGTTAGAGCCCTAGCTAAACATATGCTTTTGGTAATCTTTGTCCACAGTGACTCATACAGACTTGCTGGATTGGATACAGGAGGTGCAAAGGAATTTCTACAATTCTTATTTCTCAACTTCCTGTAATTCTCTCTGATTTTTATAGCTGTTTGGTGGACTCAGTTCTTCCATCTGCTTGGAGGTATTGTTAGTAATTTTTGACTTTTCCTCACAAGGAAGAACATGTGGAATGATGAAAGTGTTCGTGCCAATGGAGAAGGAAAAGCAGTTCATAACAAAAGGCAGTGTTGCCCCTCTGCAGATCAGGTCACACCTGGTCCTGCCTGGCAGACCTGAGTTCAGCCATCCAAGAGACAAGATCAAGATGCTTTATTCCCATTCCCATAACCTGAATATATGGCTTCAGGCCATAGATGCCCTGATGCATGTTTTATTGAGTGATGCCCATGTGATTAGTTGCAGAAATGTGTCATTCTGTGGTTTTGAATTATTTGGGTTAACAAATCGTTTAGGGTTTAATCTTTTTTTTTGTAGCCTGATTCTGTCTACCAGATGCCCTTGCTACTTGCTCTTTCTGATCATTACATCTTTTTCTTCCATGTTAGCTGCATATTCTCCCTCACTGAATTCATACTTGGTTCTCTGGAAATTCTCTGATTGTATGGGTTATACCGGTCTGAAAAAGAATTTCATTTTCTGTAAATGTTCTTGACCATGATATGCCCTCTGGGTCATAAGGGCTACAGCTGTGGAGTTATGTTTCAGTTTTGTTCTGCTTTCTATAGGCTTTATTTTTAGGTATTCTGATAGAGAGGTGCTACCTTCAATTTGCACTTTCTATGCTTGATTAGTAGAGGAACTGAATTAGAGATAGCCTTTCATTTAGTCTTTTCCTTTCATCAATTGTAGTCCTCTGTAAGCCATCAGGTGCAGAAATGTCTTACAGGAGGTACCTGACTGAGGCTTGCAGTCTTCATATCACTCCTTGCTTCTGCTCAGGTGAAAGTCCTTTGTCTCAGAAAAATAACATTTTTCAAGATGTGACCTGAAAGACCTTGTTTATAATGCCTGGGAGTGTTAGTTTCTGCTTTGATTAATTTCAGCAGCTTAATCACCTCTCTGACAGGTATCAGTTTCAGTGTTTGGTAAACATCACAAAATACTCTGCAGGTGGCACGTTGCCCATTTTGTGTTGTCCATACCTTTGAAATGAGCTGCACTTTGTGATGAGAAAGATGAAACACACACAGAGGTTTGGGGAAGCTGGAGCTCCATGATCCTGCCCACGGATTGTCACTAGGAAAAGAAATCTCTTGCTTATGAACATGAAGTATTTTTCTGCAGTTAATGTCACACCTCGTTGCAACCTGGTAGAATTCCTGTGTAGTTAATTAGTGCAGCACCATGCTGACAGAGTTTAGCACTTTGTGTTTGTTCTTGTATGACATGCCTAATTTTTACACTTAAAATCTTTCCACCTTCTCTGCTTGTTTTGAACATAAGAAAACATCTATGACAGTGACTTCTGAACTGCTTATGATGATTGAAATTGTATGTTATTATAGGATGAATTTTCCAGTGGAACAGAATTATTTCTTTATCACATCAGTGTGGTGGAAAACTTGGGAAAACTTGGAGGTAGTGAAGTAGGTGTTGGCCTACCTGTGCAGCTTTGCCTATCTGTCAGCCACTGTTAGAAGGAAATTTGGCTTGACAAACCTTTTCTCTGATCCATACAATATATGTATGTGTATATATATTTAGAAATAAATACATATAGTTGCAGTTGTGCACACTTATCCATCTCTCTCTCTGTGTCTATATCTTTCGAAAAATGTCATTCTGAGTATTTTGTCTACCAAGGCAAGAAAATGCCTTTCTTTTCTCCTTAAATGAAGAATAGGTAATACTACACAATAAACTAGACAAAAGTAAAAATCACAACTGGAAAGCAAACAGGTGCCACTCTTCCACAAGCAGCTGGTTTTAAAAGATGTCTTGACTCTAATTATATGAAATTTTTATTTGAGATCCCTGCTCTTTAGACATATGATCAAACTCTCCACTGCAAGGTAAAGTTTTGGTGTATTCAGAGTACACATTTTATACGCTAAAACAGTACTTTTGCACCATATGTAAATAGAATATTGCAAGTTGTATAAAGTAGCCATCTGCTCAAGATTTAGTTATGTAGTGATACACATCAGTTGGTTCTCCTTGAATAGCTTAAGCTCCCTGGTGGTGAATTTAAATGTCATGTACGTTCCTACCTGTCAGTTAGTTTTTTTAAAAAAAATCAAGCAAAACACTAACATCCTGCTAACTCAGATAAATGTAAAAACCCCAAACATTCAAATATAAATAATTAGATAAGCAATGCTTTACTTTACGGAGTCTACACTCTTTTTGGGAGAACAGCCCTTCTTCTGTTTCTGTAACTTTTATTAATTTTCAGTCCTGAAACATGCAACTTTTCTCCCAAAAATAGAAGCCAAAAAGCATGTATCCTATAATGAACCTATTGATCCTGTTAGTGCATTGGAAAGTACAGTAATTTCATGAATATAAGCCGCACCTTTTTCATTAAAGAATCCAGCCCACCCCAGTGGCGCGGCTTATATTCGGGTGCGGCTTATATATGGACAAATCCCGTGGTCTTCCCAGCTACCCGGAAGTGCGGCTTATATTCAGGTGCGGTTTATAATCGTGAAACTACTGTAGTTGTGTAAGAAATCTAGCTTTAAAATAGACACCAATGTCAGGATATTTTCTAAAAATAAGACATAATTTGTGTCTGCCCAAATAAACACTTACTGTGGCATTCTTGCCTCCCTTCCTCTTCAGTGTGTGCAACACTCTCCAGTTAGGAATTACTAGGGTAACTACACCCTTCCCCTTGATGTGTTTTATGGAGGTAAGATAATTTCAGAGTTCCTTGAAGACAGAGGAGTTTTCTTTACTGGCACAAAGGAAGTGTTAACAATTGTTAACCTAAAGGATACTCTCTAGATGAACAGGCAGATAGAATGTGGCAGTTGAGCTCCTGTGCTCTCATAGCCTGGAGAACAAGGGAACAGCTTTAAAAACTGCATCCTTCACAGAGAGCTTTGTGGTCGCTTCTCCCCAGGTTGCTCTTAATTTCTGGCTGTGTGTTGAAGGGTTAGGAAGATGCAAGAACAGAATGGGATCAGAGAGTGGGAGAACTGAGACTGAGGCTTGGTTTGAATGCTTGAACATCTTTGTATCCCTTGAACATTGCCCTAGAAAACAGTCCAACTTTCAAGATATGGTCAATTGGTCTATTATTATAGGTTGGATACAACCTTTAATTTTTGTGAAAACTGTATATGGTTTTGTGAAATAAGGTTTACTCTTGTGACAAAAGAAGACAAAATGGTTAAAAAATAATTATTATCTTTCATTCTTGTGATTTAATCTCATTTGAGCTTCTTGACCTGTGTTTTACTCTCAGGTTTTTCTAACAACCAATTTATTTCTTTTGAGGTGTATAACAAAGCAGATATTCACTTTTGATTTTCTTTAACTTACAGAGGTACTGTGAAAATAATATTTTTCTCTTAATGATAGTTTTATATTGAAGTTTAATATCCTCCTGTTAAAAAAAAAAAAGGGATCTATTTAAAACTTAGACTCGCGAGTGTGACAGTTAAGTGTGACATTCACAAGCTGTTCTGCAGTTATGAAAAATGCATGAGAACATAACCCACACAGCTTCTATAGGAATAGTCAGGTGATTTTCAGTGTAATTTTCCATTAAAGTCTCTTTATTACATAGATTTTGAAAAATTCTGAGAAAGAGAATTATTCAGGTGGTGATGTAGTGCAAGGATCCATGCTGCAAAACCTTGGATTGAGCCTGTTATTTCTCCTGCGCGCTGTATCAATGAGACAGCCATTTGAAACAACCTGGTCAGAAAATACAGTTTCTTCTCATTTCTTTTTTTCAATGTTATTTTTAAAACTCTCACATCATTTTGGAATACTAGCTTCTTCTATTTCTGTACTCAACATTTTGGCATACTCTTTCTATCCTTGTTACTATGATCTGGATTTCCTTAACCAGAGGGGGAAAAAAATATCTAATCTTGGTTACTGCAAGGCTTGCTAAAAATGCTCACTTCTGTGCTCAGTGGTGCTCTTAGACTAATCTAGCACTGGGAAAAATGCAGGCTGATAATAAGAAAGCTACCTTTTGAAAACTATTTTCAAGGAAAGTGAAACATGAAGGCAAGCAAGCACAATTCCCAGTGTGTTTCCTGAAGGGAAAGATCTGCATTGTTCTGCTCTCCAGATTTCAGTGTCCTCTGGGGGATAACATGATCTACCACAACCTGTGCTGACTTTCACAGGGACTTGGGACTATGATCTCCAGAGCCACCAGGACCTTCACTCCCTTTTGTCTCAGTAATTCATTTAGCTTTTCCATTTGAGTTCTTTGAAGGACTTCTCCAGATCATGAAAGTTCACTTTGCACTGAGTTTTTCAGTTGTATCAATTTCTTGCTGCCTGATTGTTTACTGCCTATTTAACTTTTTGCTGAGAGATAGTTCAGTCTTGGTCACATATGCATCTATGTGTTGGGGTTTTGTAAATTGGGGATTTTGTGGTAGGAAATGAGGAGCTCTGACATGGAGCAACAGGCTTCTTTATGCCTAAGTGGTCCCAATGATGTTTAATACATAGAAGAATTGTCAAGCAGTAGAAAAGACTGCCCAGGGAAGTGGCTGAGTCACAATCCCTGGAGATATTTGAAAGATGGGTATAGATGTGGTGCTTGGGGACATAGGTGGTGGGCTTGGCAGTGTTAGCATTAGAGTTGGACTTGGTGATCTTTAAAGTCTCTCCAAACCTAAATAATTCTGTGGTCCTCTGTTGGTGTTTTAGAGGGTTAAAAACCAGTTAGAAGGAGCAAGAAAAATGGAAAAATAGCTGTAGAAGTACTGTAAGGTTAGATCTTCAAAAAGAAGCTTTTAAAAAACTTACCAAAACACATGTGTTCAGCTAAAACCAGTACTCTTTTCCATTGAGAATATTGTCTGAGTCAAACTGGGGGATTGCACCAGTCGTGTAAAATACAGGGGAATTTCTTGTGAGTCTGCTGCTTGTGATGTCTGTCAGTGGCTGATGCAAGCACTGTATATCTGGTGTGCTCTGGATATGTCTCACTCACTATGTGTATTTCAGTCAACCACATCCCAGGCAGACTAAGGGACTCTTGTGATTTAACAAACACAAATCTCTGTGTATATATATTCCTATATTTTACCAGAAGGAGTAAAATTCATGGGAAGAAGAAATTGTACTTAAAAGTGGATGTTCTAGATTTTGCATTTAATTAAAAAGCTATCAACCTTGCCGTAACAAATAACATTTTTTATTTGTTTTAATTATTTGAAATCTGAATAGTGAAATTCATATCTATAAAGCTGAAAAAATGCTTATTTGAATGGGGGACTTATTTGAATGGGAATAAAGGAAAGTAGGCTGAAATGGTTATAGTTTTCAGTAGTTATGTGGAATCTCAAATTATTTAAATTCCTTTATTTAGATTCCTTTATACTTAAAACTTAAGTTTAGAAAAATTATGCATTTTTGCATTATTTCTGTCTGACTTCACCTCCTTTATAATCCAGAAATAAAAGTAAATACAAGAAGTGTCTGAACTTCTTAACTTTATAGGCAATTTGCAATTAGAATTTGAATTAGTGTATGAGATTTCATTTTTTAAAAATTGAGAAAATGTTGGAGAAATGATAAAGCTGTCCCTTCATTGTCTGAAGTAATTGCAGGATGATGAGTGTTTTGGCATTTCATTAAGAAGTATCACACAAATTATTTTTATTATTATATATACTCTTTTGCCTCTGAATTTATTTAATTTTTTTTTTTTTATAAAATCCCACAAAGTGCTTTTCTCCACCACAAGCCTTCAAAAATTGTACGCCTTCTAAGATTACAAATGCAAGGCAAACCAGTGTCCATTTTCACAAAGGGAGATGTGGTAGTGGAGAGCCTGGGCAATCCAGTCTGATGGAGCAGAGCTCAGGTCACTGCAGGGTTGTTTAAGCTGGGGAGGGAAGGGGAAGGGAAAGGAAAAGCGAAAGGGAAAGGGGAAGGGGATTTGCTGCACTTGGGGTAGCTCAGGTGTGGGGTTTGGGCTCCTTCTGGGCTCGTACCCAGCCTGAGCAGGGACAGGGCTCTGGAGTGAACTGCCCTCTCAACCCATCCAACACCAGGTTTTAGAGCTTTGCCTGTTCTTGGTGAGGATGCAGCAACTTCCAGGAGGAGAATGAGTCAAAAGTCATGACTTTCAGTCTGCGCTTCTGGCAGCTGGACTGTGGAGAAATGAGCTTGAGGTTGTAGGAATAATTATTGTTGATGATTTACTCTGTGGTGATGGATTAAAGGCATCCTGTTTTCTAGCAAGATCTTAGGGCTTTACAAGTTGTTGTGACCTTTAGATTATGGTTTCCAGAGGTAGAGAATAAAAGTAAATCTCAGTGTGAAAATAAGAATGGATATGAAACACATGTATGCACCCTGTCCTTTCTCTGTCTCTCTGTGAGGAAGCCAACAGTGAACCATTCACTGTTAACTAGGGCAGCACTTCCACTCCAAACAAAGCTACTCACTGTGTGTTCATTGCAGCCTGCAATTTGGGAAATACTTTGCACTCCCTCTTCATTATATTCGATACATTTAAACATCTAACCACTCTTTTCCTGAAGATTTTTTAATGTTTTTGCATTAGACTGTAATTGGATAGCTAAATGAGGAAGCTACTTGAACAAGTTAGTCACCTCTATTAGTCACATCTATAATAAAACTGTGATTAAAAAAAAAATCCTAAAATTTGTTTTTAACCAGGCAGAATGCCCTTTTAAGCACAGATTGGAAGCCAGCAATATTACTGCCTTATCTATAATGAAGTGTTTCAAATAATGTGGCAGGAAAAAGATCTGAGAGTTTCATTATGGCAAATTGGGAAGTTTACTAATACTTAGGAATTGGATGGCAAAATAATAGGATCTTTGTACTGGAGAGAGGTGAAAGGGTTCAATTTTGCAAACATACATATGTATGTCCTTATGCCATTAAATAGGAAGCTGGAATGTTGAAATAAAAAAAAAGTGTATAGTTGCCAAAGTGCCAGAATTTTTGCATAGGGCAAATGAAGAATAGTTGAGTAAAGAGAACATTTGCATTTTCTGGCTGATGATTAATTGGGTATGGTGGACAAGTATGAGGCACCAAGTCAGTTTACCTGAGATGCCCCTGCCTATTTAAATAGAAGCAATTTTTAGGGTCAGTTGATTTAAAACTTTCAACCATGGCTTAGCAAGAACTTACACACAGATGTGCCCTGTACTGTAATGTTAGTTTCCTTTCAACAAAGGGACACATGAATACCTTTTATAAATCGGACATAGGATCCCAAATGTGAGGGTACCATGTGTACAGCTGCACAAGGCTCATCCCAGCCGAATTCAATCTTAACCATGCCAAGTTTGCTTGTCTGCTCTTCTCTGTAGTGTTTGACTAGAGTACAGTGATTTC
>VRYO01002734.1:22739671-22777565 GCA_009812075.1 Sialia sialis
TGAAATCACTGTGTGTGATTTGAGCATTAGTGCTGACCCTCCAAGCTTTCTCTATGATCTTTTGAATTGGTTTAGGACAGGAAGGATGTCTGAGCACTGCAGTCTAAAAGATATGTAGATGATACTGAGGGCAGCTGCAGGTCAGTTCTTTGTAGTGTCCATCTGCTCTTGGAGAAAAAATAAAATTCCCTTTCCTTACAGACAGCTGGAAAATGAGGAAATGTGGGATGCACTTCAAAAAAGTCAAACATTTTCTCCAACTTTCAAAATGGAAACTTTTAATGTCAGTTGAATTTCTCTTTTTTAGTCAGAGTTGATTTGTCCCCTGTTGGGATTGTGTAAAAGGGGGCAAGTATCTGTCTGTCACAAAGGCCAGCTGAGCTATCTGGCCCTTTGAGCAAGAGTCATTCCTTAGCTTGATTCAGTTTTAGACTCCTCACTTAGGCTGCAAATATTAAGGATACAGGACTTTTATCAATGATGTAAAATGTGCATTAAAGTGTGATGTGATTATATCCACATCTGAAAACTGTAATCACAATTCAGAAGACATCATTAAAGATGCTTTCCTGTAACATTTTGACCACTCTCTGAGCAATGATTGATTTAATGGGACATTGACTACTTAGAGCAATATTCTTGGATGGGCTTTAGTCTAAAAAAATAAGAAGGGAAAAAATTACTAAATAGCTTTATTAGTCTGATTTTGTAGGGCACATTAAGGCTGTTTGTGTTTAGATCTTTAAACATAGTTACGATGCTTTAGTTGTTAATGGTCTTTTTCTCTCTATGAAATGATATGAAAAATAAAATAGAACCATCTCTTTGAGAGTAAAATAATTTTGATAGATCCAGTGATGTAAGTGTATGGTTGATATTAGCAACTACCATCTGAGTTATTGAATAAATATTAATTTCTTTCCCCCTATTAATTTCTTATTGTTGTTGGTTACTGAAAACAGGCACATCTATGGGCCTTGATAACGATATTTGGTCTCTAAAGGCTGAATCAAAGCAGTTAAGTCGTGGTGCAATGCTGAAAGGTCTTCTTTTTTGTTTTGTTTAGCCTACAAGCCCTAAGTTTGGAAAAGCAGACTCATATGAAAAACTGGAAAAACTGGGGGAAGGGTCCTATGCTACAGTATACAAAGGAAAAAGCAAGTAAGTGCTGTTTTATTTTCATTTAATTTTGTGTGTAAATGAAGGTAAGCAGAAAGTATCAACTAATGTTGCTGAACACGTGCATAGATCGCTGTGAACCAAAGTGCTACTGCCTGCCACGTGCTGTAATGAAAGGACCTGAGACCATATTGCACAGGTAGCTTATTGCCTTCACACCAGAAAAGATGAGGTTCTTGTTAATCTGGTGTTTTTTAATGTTGTACTAGTTTCTTGAAACCCATACCAAGGTAATTTCTAGGGATGAAAGCAAAATATTCTGTCAGGTAGAGTTTTATGGTGGTCTAAAAACAATGCTGAATATATGTGATAAGTTGTTAATTTTTGTTTATTGTTATTAAAAAACTTTAATAAAACAATATGAAGTGAATGAATGGAATTTTGGACTACTCTAGGTTTAATTTGTTTACAAGAGTTTATTTACAATTGTTGCAACTACTCTACCTCAAAATAATCTACTTTATATGTCACATATTTTTTTCAGCCACTTTAATGTTATTTGTTGCAGCTTTTTTATCCCCAAATGTCCTAAGTGCTTTTATATTGCATAAAATAACTCAGTAAACACACTTAAAATTTACTTCTTCAGCCAGTGCTTCCATTTAGAGTTATCCATTGTGAAGCAGAGTTTCTTGTGCCATTTGACGTATTTAATGTCATATTTAATAATTAGATTCCCAGTAATAACAAAGCAGTTCTGAAAGAGGGATTTGGTATATGTGATATCTTTATTTAAAAACTTTGGTTAGTCATTGAGGCAACACTGCCATTCCAGCAGAGAATACCATGATGGCCATGACATAGAATAACTACTGAAAACAAGAAAATATTTCCTAACATTTTCCAGGGTCATTAACTTGACTAAGTACTGAAAATTATCTTTTTTTCACTGACGGTTTGTAATAATTCAGAATGAGGGTTCCCTCATCTCTCAATAGCTTGCTTAGGTATTGACAAGCAGAATGGCAGCTGATAGGAATAAAATCATGTTCTAAATGTAGAAGAAATATTCACACTTCTGCCATGCCAGTGCAGGTACTGTCTTTCACTGGCAGCTTTCTTCAAGGAAATGCTATTACGTTGTGTTGTTAATGGCTCAGTTATGCATTACCATAAGTTCCAGACATTATACATGTGTAAGCTTTTTATTGGGGTCTATGTAATATGAGAAAGCAGTATAGATTTCAGCTTGTGCCTAATTACTAAAATCCTTTAGTAAAATCACAGTGAGTATCTGATGACAGTCAGTCCATATGTCTCAGCTTTCAGTAAGACTGAACTAATGCAACAGAGTCCCTGGATGTCCTGTCAGTCAGTGGAACAGACTGAAATTTAAAAGCAAAGTAAAACCCTTCCCTGAAGCTATTGCATTAATAGTGAACATGTTATGAAATGTATATTGGTTAGAAATACTCATTTTAGTAGAGTTGCCTGCAAATCTGAAAGAAATACTTCAATGATTTTAATGGTACTTGAACAATAAATTGAAATTACTGGACACACTGCTTTCTCTATTATAAACAGCTGTCTCTGAATAAGTAGTGAGAGTTGTAACAATTATGTATGACTTTGTCCTGTTGCTTTGTAACATCTTCTGCAAGATCTTTAAAATGTGTTCTGAAAAAAAGTGTAACTAGAGTATAGATGAGAATTCATATGCAGAGAGTATTTCTACTGTTATAGCAGTATTTCTTCACCTGTTTGAATTTTACTTTTTTTCCCCACTGAGAATTAAATAATTTCCGTATTATCCAGCACTATCCAGGTTCAGCACCTCCAGCTCAGGCTTCTGTTTCTTGAGCTAGAGTGACAGTTGAATTACTTCACAGCAGAAAGAGGCAGTACTTTGAGTACTTGGGAAACACTGCAAGTGTTATCTGCTATTTCAAAAGAACTTGTTTGTTGAGGTGATGTAGCCCTGTTACCTCTTCTGTCCCTGTGGGAAGGTGAGGAATCTCTGACCTACATGGTCTCCCTGTAGAAGGAAGAGTATCACTGCTGTGATTCTTGGGGAATGTAGGTGTGCAGGGGTGAATGCATGGGCCCACACTGGCTCTGGCTCATCCCTGCAATATTTAAAAGATGTGCAATTGTGGCGCTTAGCGTGTTTAGTGGTGGGCTTGGCAGTGCTGGGTGAATGGATGGACTCAGTGACAGAGGTCTTTTCCAGCCTAAACAATTCCATGATTCTATGGCTGAGACCTGAACCTGGCTGCTACTTTTCAGACGGGTTAACTCTATCTATAGCTTTATCTTAAAATGATGCAGGAATAGGTAAAGATTTTTTTTTCTAGACTATGATATGCATCACTGCGTTCCCCTGCCTACAGACTCAGTGGAAATGTAAATGAGCAAAAGAGGTCTTTTTATTTTGGTGTGTTCCTAGTTGGACTGTTGAAGGATTGAGCTCTCGTGGCACTATGCAGAAAGCAGACACATGATGGAAAAGCTGGAGCTTGTAGTACACAATGAGTGGATTTTGGTCAAAATGTTTGAGAATCCCGAATAAGCAACTCTAATGCTTGGTTTCTTTGTTTTACCAAAATGTTTCTTAGATATGTCTTTAATTGTAGTTGAAGATGGAAAATTTGAGATTGTATTGAGCTATTTTAAATGATGCTTTGTATTCAGAATTATTTTGCTCGTTATTCGTCACCAGCTGCACGTGGCAAGTAGTAGAATTTGGAGTTTTTTTATGCATTTCCTGAGGAATATTTCAGCTTTTAAAATTATTTCCCCTGCTAATCATAATGATGGAATGAAACATTCTTAATATTAACATACTATTTGGAGAGTCTAAAAGATGTATATCTGCCTGAAAAGACACAAAATCAGCCATTCTCCTTCCTAAAATTTAAGGTAATATGTGCAGTAACTTGCTTTCAGAACAATCCTGGCTTTTTGCACCTTGAGCAGGATAAATGGTACCAAGCCCTTGTCTTCCTATAAAACCCATTGCTTTTCTATCTTTTTGAGCATCTGTGGTTGTATTCCAGGAAATTGAAATGAAATGGGCTAATTCTTTTTACTGGATGATGGATTTCTCTTTCTGTAGTCAGATAAAAATGAATCCCTGGGGTGAAGAAGCAGCAGAGTGAAGAGGACTGTGTTATTGAGGAAAGTGAAGCAGTATTCTCTTAGGCTGGGCTTTTTTGTTTGTAGGAGAAACAGCCAAGCAGTAATTTTTTTCTGGCTGACAGTTGCATCAATAGGTAAATCTATTTGATTTCATGTGTTGCGCATCAGACGCGTGTAATGAAACTCATCTTGGCATGTTCATTTTCTACTTTCATTCAGGCTAGATTCTCATATTTTACTTAGTTGTATAAAATCACAGAAGGCTGCTTACTGCATGAATTCAGGTGACTTTGAAGGGATTTATTTCAATGTAAAAATTTGGAGAAGTGGGCTGAGTAATTTACTGATAACACTGTAAAAATTGATGCAAGTTCCATTGACTCTGTATCTGATTAACACCTTGGATGTTTGCCATACAGTAGGTGCAAAGCAATGGGTGGCCTTTGAATTCCTGTAGCATTTCACTGGGTGGTTGAGCTGAGGAAGTGCTGCCTGTCTATTGAGAGACGTGTCTTCCTGCTGCCACTGACCTTCTTCCCTCTTGAGCTTGATTATAAATTTACCTGAACATACCCCAGTGGGATCTGGCTTGATCTGTGGCACATAAATGTTGATGTGAGTTGTGAGCCTGGAGATAAAGCTGGTGACAGCACAAGGGAGCTGCTGCCAACCAGAGTCCCTTGCAAGGCAGCGTGGAGGCCTTGTGTTCCCTCACTGGGAACTCTGCATATTGCACTTAAGGAAAAAACCTGTGCTTTTGGCAATTTGATGTGTTGGCGTGCTTTCCATCCTCTCCCACTGTGTTCAGCTGCCCTTCAAGGCAAAGAATTAAAAAAGATTCCTTCAGTTAAAGCGATGTGATCTGTGCTGTGTCTGGGATTTGAGAGGTGTGCCAGTGCTATCTCCACTGTGATCTCAGTTTGCTTCTTGAATGTGATTTTTTGCTGTACCTTTACCTTTTTGGGCACATTTACTGAATTGCATGTGCTCATAGTATTGCAAAAATGTGTAGAATTTGTAACAGCTCCATCAAGACATTTTTGCCTTTTTTCCCTATCATGATTACATTTCCCTACATAAGATTTCAACTTAGTCTTAATAAAACACTTGTTCTAATGAGTTCTGATCCTTATCCTTTTTAACTATTAATATAAGAAATCAGTAGTGCACAGAGAAGAGCAGAAGAAGCTGGTACTGTCAAGAGCTCAAAGGCTGCAGAAACGGGGCAGTCCTTCCATCCAGGCACCTCTCCCATTTCTGTTCAAAATCTGAATTTTTTATTTTCAAGGTGACTCCAACTTGTATCCAAAGGTAAAATGTATTTTATCAGGGAGCTGGGGGATTTGACATTTATCTCCATCAAAGGCAGTACCTTTTACTATTTCCCTTAAAAAATCAATAGGGAGTTCATGGTGCAAAGCGGAGAGAAATGCTCAGGCAGGCACCATGCTCTGTACTGTATTGTTTCCATGCTATGTTATTCTTGAGGCAGCAGGGAATCTTTGAATAATCAGGGGGAGCTACCTCTGTTTGTTATTGGCATGATGTATTGCAGCGTGTGTTATGAATATAGCTGACCATAATATTTCATAAATATGTGTGCGGATGGCTGCTCACAGGAAAAGGGGTGGTGTGTGTATTTTGATTTTTATATTTATGATGCTGAAACCTTTGGTGAGGATGGCTGACAGGACTAATTGCTGTTCTAAAATTTGGTTTTGAAGTTGCAGAATTTCTTTTACTTGTCATGAAATCTGTCTGAGTCTTTGATTGTCTTTTATGTTCAATCTGTTGCAAGTGCCATACGCTTGTGATGGTCAGGGTGCCATTTTTTAGTAATTTACTCTGTGCCCATGTGAGGTGTTGTGTTCACAGGCTCCACTCTAGGTTTCACGTACAACAGTCCAGTTCCCAGGAAAGTTTTTCTTCATGTTATGGCCAATTTAGTTAGACTGATATTTCAAAATTGCTCTGATTCATGTTGCCTTAATGACCTAAACTTCCTTAACCTTTTCTTTATTTCTTGAAAATTGTGTGAAATTAGTGTTCTACAAATGAAATCCTCTTTTCATCTGGGGATAACAGATGGCTGGAAAATGAATACATATTCATGCATGACAAAAATGCACTTTAAGGTTACCAACTAGGCTTTCTTTTCTTCCCTCCTAATTTTTTAGTTTACTTCCTTAACTTATTTTGGTAGGCGAGTTATGACATGGGATTATAAAATGTATACATAAATGCTTTTAAGAAATCTCTTGCATAATAACTTGAAGTTGAATTAGATAGAAAACTAATGACGACTAGATGTTCAACTAAAATGCCAAATGGTGGAAAAAATTATCAAAGTAGAGCAAGTAGTAAAAGAAGTTACTAGGACTCTAACTAGAAGATGAATCATTGACTATATTGATCACTTTCTGAGTGAATTTCTTAGCATTTAAAAGAAAGATTGCGAAAATTTGTCTCCATAGTTGAATATATAAAATATATAAAAAGAACATCACACTGTATGTGTTGTGCTTCAACCTGCAACACAGTTTAAGGAGGTGACTTAATATCAATGTCTCGCACAGCAGGAGACAAAACTGAAGAAAGTAAGTCTATTATATTACTTACCCCAGACTGCCCTGAGAAAATTGGTAGAAAAACTAGGATAGAATATAGTTATATTACATACATGTATTATAGAGTTACTGGATAGTTCCTTATTGGCCATATATGCATGGTTGGAATGGTAGGGAGAAAAATGATGTACAGTAATTTCACACCTATAAGGCGCACCCGTTTGACTAAAATTTTGATCGAAACCCGGAAGTGCGCCTTATAGACTGGTGCGCCATATATATGGACAAAGTTCGGAAATTTTCCAGTCTGGAAGTGCGAGCTGTGGCAGGAGCTGCCACGAGGGCAGCCGCGGCGAGGGCAGCTGCGTCAGCTGGTGCCGGGCTGGGGGCGGGAGTGCCGGGGCCCATGGCATGGGGAGGGCGCCTGGGGCTGCTTTTAAAGACTACGCCAATCCGTAAAAAATGTTTGCAAATTGAGCACCTGCCAGTAAACCACACGATCACGTGATTCCATTACTAATTCATTACTTTGTTGCACGTGGATCCTCGCTGCAAAAAATATCTGTGCCTTATAGTCCGGTGCACCTTATAGCTGTGAAATTACTGTAATTTGGCAGCTGCCATTGTGCACCAAAGCATTTTCCAGTTCAGATCAGTGATCTCTCAGAAGATCCCCTGTTAGTGTCAGTGTGCACAGTTGTCAGAGGCCACCTTACTTACAAGGGATATCTCTGTGTTTGTTTTCAGCTTCTCTTTACATGAGCATCAGAGGGGTGTGGAGAGTTGTGAGGTGTGTGGAGGAGGATGGTGCTCAGCTTTGCTGTCCCTGCTGCCCAGCCCAGGTGGCTCCTTCCAGCAGGCACAGGTGGAGCACACTGTGCTTAGATGAGCTGCTGAGTTTGAACGATGTGAGCTGGGGGTAGGGATGAGGGACCTGGAGCTAAACTCTTACCTGCCCCTGTTCAAGTGAGGACTGCCACGCTGTTTGTACGAGACTGCCTTGACTCCTGAGTTCCAGTGACAGCACTAATTAATAATTGAAATCCTTCATCACTCATGAAACTCTTTGATCTTCTGTTTTTTCAGCCCTAATAAATGTCAGCATTATGAAGTATCTTTAATCCACTGGCTTCTACTAAGACAAGGTAACGTTTGTCTAGGATGAGGTTAAAAGATGGTGGGATTCAAAAAGATAAATTCAAGGCCTGTATTAGTCCCTTGAGAATTTACATGATAGAGCTTTAGCAGGACTGGGAGTGAATTTTGTAAACTGGAAATGTGAGTCCTTTTTAGTAAGAAAAATAGAATAAAAAACACATTTACATTGAACTGTCTTTTATGTTAATGATTAAAAGAAGTGTTTCCTTCAATGTGGAATTAGTTATTTGTTGGTAGAATAATCAGAGGTGACTAAACCTACAGTGAATGTGCCTCTGTCAGGTTTCTTCAAAGGAAATTTCTGGCAGAGCCCATGGTCTGTTTGGAGTTTTAGATGTCTATTTACAACATGAATATCACCACAGAGTAGATCTAATTAGATATTCTCAAGGTTTGATCATCAAACTTTAAGATTTTCCTGTAAATGAATATTTTACAGTTGAAATTTAGCTTTCTTCATAGAAATTAGTTTCTTGAAATTTGTATTACAAATTAGAGCGTCATCCCAATACCATCTACTGATTTTTCTTTACAGAAGTGTTCCCAAGCTTAGCACTTGCTGAAATTATGAGCTTAACCTCAACTCCAGCCAGTGGTAAAACTCACTGTTTAATAAACAGATTGAAATCAGAATTGGCAGATTTTATGTTAATTGATTCTTTTAAATATGTATATTTAGAACAGTATTTCATCTAAATATATCTGAAGAACTTGAGAAAATAGTGGTATTGTACTCTTTTGTTCTCCATGTGGCATCATCAGCATTATCCCCAGTGAAGCCAATTAAATCATCAGTTACTTTATATTCATCAGTATTATATGTTCTTAATGGCACATGAAAGCATTAAATAATTTCCAATCTTCTTTACTTTCTCATAAATGGTCATTTTTTATAAATGTGTTTATTTTGGTAGTGCTGATACATGCTGGCTTAGAAAATGCAGAATGGCACATTATATTAGCACATTTTTTAATATCTGGCTCATTTGTATTTTTTCTAATATGCTGACTTTTACTTTATGCTGTATAAAGCAATTTGGACTAATTTTCTTTTGCCTATATTGCACATATAAACAGAAATGTATTAGAAGAGATTATGTAATGCTAAAGTGCTGAATTTCCATTTATTGAAAAACTGTCCATCAGCTGCAGGTATTTTGCATAAAGTAATTTAATGTGATAATTAGAGAGGCTTTAGGACTTCTGTACTTTTTCTGAAGGTTTTTTGATGAGAAAGAGAAAGTGAGTTAATTTAGGAGGGAAGATGGCTTAGAAAATAGGAATTCTTTAGTCAATATTGTCCTTAATAGAAGCTAATGAGGCAGTTGACAGGATGGCCATGAGATGATAAGTGTGATCTTTGACACAGTGAAGTGCATTGTTTCGAGAAGGTGGGAAATTGTTTGCTTTGGACAGTGAGAAATAGAGGTGGTTTAATGAATCCTAGATGTTAAAAGAGTCAGCAGTGTTGCCTTTTCACTGTCTAAAAGCCAGTCTGCTTGTCAGTTTTTTTGCTTGTATTTGAAAGTAATGAAAATACTGAGCATGCTTTGAAAGTTGTGGAAGAAAAATGTGAATTAATATCTGGAAGGAGTTCTGCTACCCTTATCTGATCACATCTGCAAAGACAGGTATTGATAGGTTGCAGAGGTAATTTTACTCAGGTTTCCTTTCTTCAGCGTTGTTTCTAAGGAAATTTCCATATTATTTTGACATGGCATCACAAGTCTCAGGGCATAATTTCATGACACAGATGGCTTGATCTCATGACACGTTGCTTCTCAAAAGGTGGACCCAGTTCTTATGTATTTTCTAGTGAGATTTTTCCTTTTTTTTCATACCTTTATAATTTTTAGAAAATATGATTTAATTATTCTTGGAAAGGCCAGTCTTCTCTTATTTAAGCTCTCTGAGCAGTCTCATTGTGAAGTCCAGCAGAACTGAGAGGAAATACTAGGCGGTGTCAGGAGTGTGTGGCAAGGATTAAGCAGGAGAAGCCTATACCATGAGGGAGCCCTTAGCTCATCTCTTCAGAATCACCTAACTGCATCCTGAGGTTGCATCAGTGGCAGGACAATTAAAGGATGTGAATATACACCCTAGCTCTTTAATTGATGCTCCATAATTTCTCACATCTCCAGTTTTATGTGCTCCTGTTTATAGAAAATCAAATGGAAACAGAAAAAGATTTTAATGTCTGTGTAGGAAATGAGAATAAGGAGGCTGATGTATTATGGAAATTATAGATTGATATATTGGAGATAAATTATATTAAAGAGGAGAATGAAATCCCAGAGGAACACTACTTGAGATTAGTTTGATGATTTTGATAGCACTGAGAGTTGCCATGATGTCTGTCAAGATGATGACAGGTATCAGTGACAAAGGGGCAATGATAACTAAAAAGCACAGCTTCACTTACTGTGTTTAATTGTGAATTCTTTGAAATTGGTTCCATGCTATTGCTGTTTGTGTTATATATTGCTCTTTATGAACCAATGGAATGTAGACTTCCGATTATAAAGAACATCAGCTACACAATGCTGCATGTTTTTTGTCTTTCTATCAAGAGACTCCATACCCTGTTTCCTTAATACCTCTTTGATGTGTTTTTTTCATTATATTTTGCATTGCCTTCTCTGAGCACAGCATCTGTCCTGTTCTTTATCTGCAAAATGATCTTGCTTTTCTTACTTAAATTCCTTCTTCAGTTATTATATGCAGAATATTCAAGCTATCCAGGTATCTATGTAATATGTATATGATAAGTAGGGTGGTGGATTGACAGAGGAATTGAAAACTACACGTTTATGAACTGCATGTCTGTCATCAGTCCTTCTGCTTTTATTATGGTTCATTCTCCTGTCTGAGCATGACACATGAAGTTACTTGAGGCAAGGTTTATCTTTTCTGATGCCATAAGTCCTGTTTAAATTCAAATAAAAGAGTATATAAGGTAATTATAAGGAGAAATCCAGGAGAGTTAAGCTGATCATTTCTTTTTAACAGTGACTGGTGGCCTGAGACTTGAACTGGTGCCAGCCTGAGTATTATGAGTAATTGGAAGGTGATGAGCAAACCATCTTTTGATAACCAGGGTTTCTTAACTTGCTCACAGTCATTGTGCAATGTTCCGTATAGTGCTAATGAGTTTCAGGTAATTATAAAAGAGGAATAATCGGAAGAAACAAGACAGTAGCCATCCGTCACTGAACTCATATAACTGCAAAAATTAAAAGCCTGAGGGAGAAGAGTGTATTCAGAGTAGGTGGTTATCCATATCATCTTGCTTTGAAATTTAATACATCTTCTAGGGCCATCTCTCTTGTAGTACAGTAGAGAATTGCCTTCATGACTATAGGAGTGTAAAGTCTACAATGCATCCTTGAATTTGTGGCTCTAAAGGCTAATTTTGCTTTTACAAAAATAAATCTTAATAATAACAACAATAATTTTTAGAAACTGTTTTATGCCTTTTTGGTTGTTTATCCTTATTGTTGCTTGTCATACATGGGGAGTTAAAGTTTCATGGTATGAGTTTGCTCTTGAGGAGAGCAATGAATATCAGCTTTGTTCCACTTTTATTTGGATAAACTGAACCAACTGGACTTTTTTGCAAGACCTGGAATGTAATTAATGTGTAGTGAAATTTGGAATGCTAAAAGTGAAGCAAGCCAAATAGATTTTACACTGAAATGACCTGTTAAGAACTTCTGTCTCTTGGAACACAAAATATTTTTAAACTTTTAAATGAGAGTTAGAATAATTTAAAAGTAGCCTGGGACATATTGGGAAGAATACGTCTCAGGAACAATCCTGCCTTAGCGGGAAATGGCCAGAATGACCTAACAGTTATTTCATTATACAAACTTCATAGCTTTTTGAAGGCTATGATAATGTGTATCATGCAGTGGGATGGAGGTAATCAGTGTAAATCTGGATAATACTGCAGGTGAAGTGATTGATGAAAATCATATACCTTTTTCTTTGAACAGTTTGATCAAATAATGAATAGATATTTTATAATGAAATTTTAAAATGTGTTACTTCTTAACAAAGCTTCAGTAACAAAGCTGTTGTAGAAAGGAAACAGACTGACTCACAGAAAACTGAGATAATTTCTTGGACTGCATCTGAGTGTGAAAATATAAAGTTGACATTATGGAAGCTATGAAGTGTTTCTTACAGTGCTATAAATGAGTTACTAGCATTGACAGGAAAAAATTGAATAACTACATGATAGGAAACAAGTTCTATTATGAGAAATACTGTTTCTGCTATAATTTTGGTTTTTCTTAATTTCTCTGTCCCCTCCTCTCTTTCCCTTTCAGGGTAAATGGAAAGCTGGTGGCACTGAAGGTGATTAGATTACAAGAAGAGGAAGGAACCCCATTTACTGCTATCAGGGAAGGTATGCACTCACATATAGTGATTATATACATGGGGTTTTTTTTGTAATTATACTGTGCTTCTTATTTCTGTGCCATGCTACAGTGAGTAGCTTCAGAATTCAAATTACATGGTTACATTCTCAGTAGGAAGAAATTTAGGTGCTTCAAAAACAAAGCCTATGGTGTGGGAGTTCTTGTTAAAGAGCGCAGCTCTGCCTGTGCTTTGGCTCATGTTAGATTTACTATACAAATGAGTACTTAAGAGCATGTTTAGGGTGGGTGGGAGAAGTCACTCTGGAAGATGAGGGAACTGTGTAAGATGTGCTTCTTGCCTGCAGGCAGCACCTAGGATGAAGATAGATGTGATTTTTCATATATATGCAGGATGAAGCCAGGACAAGCGTTTCTTGATAAAGGCAATCAAAAGATCAGGGAGCAAAACTGCAGGTGCTTTTGAAGCTGTGTGTAGTTTGCAACTAGCTTGTGTTTCTTTTTCCTTCCCCATGGACTCGAGGTTGTGTGGACTGGGAGTGATTCCTTTCTATCAGTGCTTGGAGATGCCTGTTAAGCTTTCTGCTGCACTCATTTATCCTTCCTTGTCAGCCTCTCCTGGTCTCTAGTGACAGCTGCTTTATCTGAGTCTGTCTGTATCGAGCTCCTTTGCAGAAATTGCTGAATATGCCTTCTTTGTGTGGTCCTTCTCTCTTAGAAAGTACAGTAATTTCACGATTATAAGCCACACCTTTTTCATTGAAGAATCCAGCCTACCCCAGTAGTGTGGCTTATATTCAGGTGCGGCTTATCTATGGACAAATCCCGTGGTCTACCTGGCTACCGGGACCTGCAGCTTATAATCAGGTGCGGCTTATAATTGTGAAATTACTATACTAAAAATGAGCCTTGGTAGAGAAATCAAAACAATTTACCATTACACCATTGATTCAGACTCAGCTGAAATTAGTAATGAACTAAAGAGATTAATCTCTTTATGACTTTGAGGGACCTCTTAAAATTGTACTATCAGCATAATTCCCAGGGTGAGATGAGCCAGGGAGGTACTAGAACATCAGACCTCAGAGGGTCCACAGTTGGCTCTCCACGTGAGATATGTGTCTTCATGGTCATGACAGCCCCAGACACAGCAGCTGTAGCTCCCTTGTGCCTTTCTCCTGCCACCATCTGTCTGCTGTATGTCTGTCTGAGCCCATTCTGGACTGGGCTGGCCAAAAAACCTCCGTGTTTCATGTGGCTGACAGTTAGGAGTCTCTCTGCTACTGTGGATTTCCATCCCATGATTGTGCATTTTAAAGGTGGTTCTTTCAGAAGGTAGGGAAAACCGTGGGTGGCCAATTTATGAAGGAATTTCCATAGCTCTTCTCTACTGCTTCGTCTGAGTAACAATTATTGAATGATCTGACACATTTATTCATAACAATATCTATTTTATCTGTGAGCTGTCTGTCCCTGCAGCTGTGCTGTGATAACGAGATGTGCGCAGGGCTATGGGTGCAGCTTTCAATATCTCTAATGCTGAGTTCAAGTTATAACAGTCTGTGTTTCAAATATGTTTATTGTTCTTCAGGTTTATAGTTGATACGGTACTGATTTAATGAGAGAATAGTAAATACGGCATTCTTGTGCCTTTTTAGTGACACTTAAAAGGTTTTTTAATGTGAGCTTGGTCTACATGAAAGTTTATAGCACTATAACTGTCAAATGCAGTATAATCCCTTTACCTTCATAAATAGCATGTTGTGTAAGCTCAGTATACAAAAGTATTTGTTAGGAACAAGAACAGAGATTTTCCCCACCTGATATATTAAAAAAATTATAAAGGCACACTTGAATGAAAATACTTCTCGCATTGTCATTGGAAAGTTTTCTTTTTAGCTGTGACTACAATACTGTGGTTGAAGCCAGTTAAAACCCTGGTGCTTTAATATTAGTAGAACAAAGATCTTGTCTAGAAAAAGCTCTTGAAGTTAGTAATTAATACAAGTTATAATGTGTGGTGTCTCACTGATTATGATAGGACTGTGTGCATCCATTATATTCTTAAGTTTTCATCTAAGCTGAGACTAGATTGAAAGAGTATTAGGATAATATGTTTTTTCTCTACTCTTGTAGACTCTTGGTTAGGTGGGGTCAAACTTGGGTTATGGGTTGTTTATGAGGGGTTTTTTTGGTAAATGAAATCTTGTCTCCTTGATAGTGAAATTTCATTCAGGAGTTATCAGTATAAGTACAACACTGTATGTTTTATGTCATGTTAAAGTCATGCATACCTAGTATGTAAGATAGGAAGGGGAAAAATCTATATTTACATAGGCTTTGACTTTTCTGTTGTTGGTTTTGATTTTGTCAGAAGCAGATATTAGGACCAGACAAGTAAGGAAAGCTGTGTTTCAAATGCAATTTTCAGAAGGTGACCTCATTGATGTTGTGCCAGGCCTGTAGTATCTGACAGTAACACTTTAGCCACTACAGCCATGGGCTTCACCAGCAGGACCTTAGGAAGCTGTTCCTTCCTCTTGGCAGCATCTAATCCAAATTGGACATGCTGGCTTCTGTAATGCATCCATGGCTGCTGTCAGCTGCAAGGGTGGGGAATAAAAAAAATGAAAAAAATGCTTCTATGAGCTCTTGAAGTTATCTGATAAATTTGATGTGGAAAAACAGTAAGAATGGCACACTGTGTTAAGCAGTTTTCTCTTGGTCTTTGATGACTAACTAAGAGCTCCAGTGCTATAATTTAGACTGGGACAATTACAACAAGGACAAATACCACTGAAGATGAGATCAACTTCTAATTTCAGTTATCTGAGGAATAGTGTTCTCCTAATGGAAAAATGCATATATGGTGGTATGAGCCAGAGGGCATTTCTTTCCAAACTCTTTCATAATGGAGAAACCAGGCAGGCTTCATCTTAACTTGTTCCTTATTTTATAATTTTTCACCAATGCAAGGCAAATTCAGGCAGAAGTCTAGTTAGCTGTAAATTAAAACTACTGTTAGAAAATTGTTTAACATTTCTCATGGCTTCTTGAGTAACGCAGTGGAAGAAAATAGCATTTCTGCTCAGTGCTCCTGTGGGAGATGTTGTGTGATGCTAATTTGGGGGAAGCTGCAGGCTGAAATCCTAAGCAGTGGCCATGCTGAGGGAATGTTGTAGCTGTCTGTGTACAGGGAACCATATTGTTACTGTTGTGACAGCAGCAGAATGAAGCTCAAAGTTAAACAAAGCTACAAAGGAAAAAGACTAAGAGAAGTGGGAAAATGGAGGAGATAAATATGGAATGTGTGACTGTAGAGACAAGCGCTAACTTGGTTGAAACAAAAAGTGGAAGGAAAAGTGAAAAAAAACCCCTCCAACCAAACAAAAAACCGCATAAGGAAAATCACAGTTAATTTTAAGGCCTGGGGGAGGTTTAGCTGAAGCTTCAATTAAAGCTTATAAAGAAAGTTTGCCTTGACAGCAGATAGGGGTTTGTGTCTTCTACCATCAAAGTTATATAGGTTTAAATGAGAATAGGTGAACTTGGCATATTTATTGGTGCTGTTCAGCTCTCTATTGAATTTCTAGTTCAAAATTTAGAGGTAGCCTCTGCTAAATGTTCTCTCAACTTGGCCTGAGTCAGATCTACCAGCTTATTGCATGCAGTTTATAGGATGTTTCCCTCTGAATTTAATTCACTTAGTCGCAGATAATCTAATTTGCTCTTGAAGAGCCCAAGGTAAAAAAAAAAAAGAAGGAAGGAAAAAAAGGAGAAAAAAAGCACAAATGATTTGGTGTATATATCTGAGTGGGATAAATCTATGAGATTTTCTGATAACATAGATGTGAGTGATTCAGGCCACCACATTACTGTTGTGGGCTAAGTGTGCCTGCAGCAGTGATATCTGAGACACTGTGGAGTCTGAAAGTCATTTACATCCCATTTTTCTATCTCATTTAAAGTAAATTCAGTAGTATACAGATTAGCAAATTATTTGTTTTCTGTATTAGTGCAGTTGTGGTTTATTCTTTTACTGTAATGCTCATTATCAACTGTTCAGAGATGGTTCAGCATCAGACTTGAAGTATTATTAAACCCATGGCAGCCAGGAGAAAAGTTCACTGACCTGAACGTTTATTTCAGATATTTCATTCCCTTAATTTCCTGCAATATCATATCTTCATCTAGGCTAAATACTGAACTGTGTGGTAGATTCTAATTCTGGGAACAGCTTGATTTACAGTTCTGTCATTATCTTTTTTTCATTCTGGGTAATAATATTGCTTATACCCAGCATGACAAAGATTTTGCGTTTTGGATATGTATATAGACAAACATCCCTTGCTTCTGAGGATAACTTGCTTACTGTGTTCTTTTCTTGGGTAATATTCTTTCTTTCCCATCTCAGTCATGAAAACTTTTTTGCATTTGTTTTTCATTTTCCACCCTTGGAAATATTGCTATTTACAATAACAGTAAAACTCTATTCCATAATGTTTCATTTCCTATAGGTCTAGATGCTGTTTCAAAGCATCATCCATTTTTGTAGGTATTTTTGTACTTTGTCATTTAAATGCCAGGATTGAGCAATTTTCAGCTTGTTTTTCTTTTTACTAATTACTGAGTTTATGTGTTGTAATTTTTATGTATTTGTGCCAATTTGTGCGTCACACTGAAACGTGCTCATGTGACAGACAGTCTCTCTGTCTTTGATTTGGCAGTTTCTCAGATAATACTTTTCCATCTACTTCATTGTCAAAGGCTGTGGTCTTAATGCCACGTATGGATAGCAGCATGCAGAAATACGCTTAAGTGCTTTGGAAGCATCTGATGTCTTGCATTATAAAATTTAAAAGAATACATGAATTGCTTTATGAATTTTTTTTTAAATCTTAAAGAGAGGTTTATCATGCATACTGAATTAGTTTATTTTGTGAGTTGGGGGAGAAAACTTTGTGCATCCCAGTGCCAGTATAAAGCATGGAAGAGAGGTGCTTAACTCTTGGCCATAGAACATCTTGAGAAGCCTTCAAAGTTTCGGGCCTCTTCCATCCTTATCTCTCTATGTGGTGGGAGTGAGTTAGGAGGAGGCTGCCAAGATAATTAGAGGGATAGAGCAGTTTTCCTGTGAGGAAAGGCTGAGAGAATTGGGTTTATTCACTCTAGAAAAGAAGGCTTAGGAGCTACCTAATTGCAGCCCTCCAATAACTGAAGGAGCCTACAAGAAAGTCAGAGAGCGACTTTAAACAAGAGCCTGTAGTGACAGGACAAGGGGAAATGGCTTTAAACTGAGAGTAGATATTAAGAAGAATTTCTTTACTGTGAGGGTTGTAAGGTACTGGCACAGGCCACCCAGAGAAATTGTGGCTGTCCCATCCCTGGAAATGTTCAGGTTGAATGAGGCTCTGAGCAACCTGGTCTAGTGGAAGGTGTCCCTGCCTACAGCAGGGGGTTGGAACTTGATGATCTTTAAGGTCTCTTCCAACCCAAGCCATTCTATGATTAGAAGAGAAACAAGAAATGAAAACCTGAAAGTCTCTAAGAAAGAATTGAGATTTCACATTTATTCCCCAGGATTTATATTATATGTAAAATACACGTTATATACAATACTTCACACATTATACTATATACATTACATACTATATGATATATATATATATATACACACACACATTATACTATATACATTATATATTATTATTATATTATATATTAATTATATATTATATGTTCTATATTATTCTCCATTACATATATTTATATCAGACAGCCTCTTTGAGGATGGGAGGTTTTCTGAGGCCTGCCTTTCTGAAATTGTCAGGCTGGAGGGGATACATCTTCACAAAATCTGCAGAAAATTGAAGTGTAAAACTACTAAGGGAAGAATACAGGGAAGATCAGGAGTTTGTCAAGAGAAGGCTCTTACCTGAGTGACTGTAATTTATTTCCTGGTGTCAGTGGAAAACACTGATTTGTGTTAAAAAGTGATGTAAAGCAGCTGACCTTTTGTATTATCCTGGAGCAATAGCAGATTATGTACCCATGCCATCTAAGGAAGAGCTCCAGAAAATTGTATTTTGACTCAGTAGGTGCAATTCCTATGACCTCATCCTGAATTATGACCTAAATTATTGCAGGCACTTCCCAGCTCAGCCTAATGGTCTCTACAGCACTGAAGTCAACAAATGACCTCATGGCACTGGTTAGATGACTCATGGTGATAAGCCTCCTATTCACAGGATTAGACTAGATCGGGAAGGTTGTATGCCACAAGTCAAGGCCACAGTGAAATTATATCTCCCTGTATTTTTTTAAGAGTCATTGGTTGATCTACTGGTAGAAGGTAAACATGAAAATTGCAGTGAAAATCCTATCTTTGTCTTCAGTAAATAATAATTAATTTTTTTTTTAATTGGAAAGTAAATAATCCAAAAAGCTATTCATTTCATTCAGGGTTGGTTTGGGTGGTTTTTTGTTTGTTTGTTTGTTTTAATAAGGAAGCTTAATGACTGCTTCCTGTTTTAGTGATAGGAGTTTGGAGGACTTTCAGATTTCCTTCACAAAGTCCAGTCAAGAAATCTAAATTTCCATAATTGAAATGCCTAAAAGCTTCACATATATCTGGCTCAACAAAACCTCTGGGAACTTCAAGAGATTATGTTAAAGATTATGTAGCTATTCTGAGTGTGGATGTCACCAGAGTTACTATAGGGGGTTTGTGTCTGTGCTTTAGAGTCTGAGGATAAGCTCACTCTCCCCAAAAGCCATATTGCTTTGGAGCATTTAAGTAAAAAAAAGGAAAGGACAGTAGCTTGGCTGTAGCTTGGGGAACTTTTTCGCTGCCTACAGAGTTGGCAGAGCTGGTGCCTGCTGGTACTGCAGGCTAAATAGTGACGGCTCAATTAACTGCATAGTCCCTGAAAAGCCAGTTGAGCTTGGAGTCGTAACAGTTTTGTTTTTCAGTGCTGTTAAAAATAAAACACGCGAGCCAAGAACCTCTGGGACAGCGTGTCATTGGAGATTTAAGGTCAAGAATATTCAAAAGTAAAGAAATTCCAGAAATTTTTATTTCTCTCTCTGGTCTCTTTCTCTTATGGTCACTGCAGCTTTACCCAAACTGTGGGTTTCCTTGAGTTAAAAGAGTTCCAAAATTAAGACAGGCTGGGCTTCAAAAACTACAGTACATTTGGAAAAGTATGTTCCTGGGATGTTTTTCTTGAAATTAAGTCAACTTTTTAAAATTTCCAAGACTTTTGGAAGTTACTTATTAAATACTCTTTCATGTTGCAGAGAGGTGTATAGTATTTCTTCTTGAACATTAATAATAGAGAAATTGCTTTTAATTTCTGGAGGTTTTTCTGATGTTTTTTTTTGATAGCTCAGATTTTCAGCTATGTTTAATTTGTGCCTTCTCCTGAATGTGCAGTTGTGTATGTCTAGGAGAAGTGTGTTAGATCTTTTGCAATGTGATGGAGCTTGGAAGCAGCAGGAGCTTTAATTTTTAACCCTGCTTTCCCTCCTGCTGTTCTTTCCAGCCCTGACTGGCTGCTAATTTTTTTTACTGACAGTTCTCATTTGCTTTTCCCTGAAAGCAGTTGGACTGGCTGGCTGAAGTAGGTGAACTGAATTCCTTGTCATTTAAGATGAATATGGGAGTGCTGATAGCTTTCTAGTCTCTAGTGTCATATACAGTGCAAGTTATGATGTTATTTCATCTTACTTTTTAGTGTGTCCAAATTGCAGTGTGGTACTTAATTCTTTTTGGTGGGCCAAATGAAAGCTTCTGGCAACATAGGGAGGTCAGAAGTGGTAGAGCTTTAAAAAGTCTGTCCTGTTTGTTTCTTTGTACTTGGCTATTCACAGACTGAACACAGTCCTCATTTTTCTTCAGTGTCTTTTTTGGTTTTTTTTAACTATCTAACAAATTAGCAGTTTTCTCAATTAGGAAACCTTCAGGAGACTTGGGATTACATAAATACAGCATAAATTTTGGTATTTCCCTTTGAGAATCATGTTATAAATTTTAAAATCTCTAATGAGCTTCCATCATCTAGGAAAAGTGTCATGTTTTTCTGAGAAGTACAAATGGAAATTCTAAATTATCTGGTTTCATAGAACTAGATTTATTCTACAGAATATTCCATCCCCTCTGTCCTCCTCCCATTCCCCCTCCAACATTTTATCTGTGGCCTGCTGAGGCGGAACACGACTGTATCCATTGAATTTTATTCAGGACTTTTGATGTTTAGGCTGTGACCTTCTTCTGCCTTTTTGTTCTTGAGAACAGTTCAAGCAAGAAAAGAATGGGGTGACACTTTAAAGATTATTTTTTTCATATGATCATTTTGCCATCACGAATTCTTTCCTCATCCTTGTTATGTTAGCTAAACGACAGACCTTTCAGGCTCTGCCCTACTTCCTCTGAAGAAGTTGTCCGTGCATCCTCATTGCTCACATGGAAAGTGTTGGATAAGGGATCTAGTGCTAGTTCCAGCACTGGAAGTTGCAAATCCATTAGTTCACAGGTGCTATTGAATCCTTCCCACTAAGGCCTTTGCTTACATCTTCCTCTGACCTGAGTTTCAGGGCTCTCTGACATGGCTTTTTTGCCCCTGAGGCTCTCTGCTTAGAGCAGATTTCTTCTGCTCAAAAACTGTTTCTTCTCTTCCCTATTCAATGCAGGAGTTGGAATGTTGCCATATGGATTTTGATCTGCCGCTCTTGTTGTCCCTGATAGTGTGACAAGAAGGGTAGAAAACCATGACAATCACAGAATTTGGAGGATACAGGAAGGCTAGCAATCCTTTCTCCAGATATAATGATAATATGCATCTATGAGTCATATGAGCCCTTATGCAGTCTTCATGGTTTTCTTCTTCATGGTTTTGAGTGGAAGTTGTTGAGAGTGTCTTTTTATGCTGTATGCAAGTTTTATGTCCTCTTACAGCACATTCTGCCACCATAAATAGTGGAACTAAGTTAATGCTTCTCCAAGTAGCATTAGTTTTTACCTTGTGACCATATCCCAGTGGGAGCAGATTGAATTAGTAGTATAGAAACTAGCTTCTTAGTATGAGTGGAGATGTTAGCTAGTGATGGCATGTCTCAGCTGGAACTGCTTGGAGACCCTTGGCACCCATCCAAGTGCCACTATCTTCCAATGCCACCTGGTGAAATAAAAATTTGATATCTCTGATGTTGAGGGCAAAAAAAGTCTCCTGAACCTAGCTAGTTCTTCTAATTGTTTTTTCTTTGTTATATCTCCTTTTTGTAAAAAGGATAATCTAGATAACAATATTTAGCCTTATGATAAAAGTGGTGACTTCAAATCTGTGCGAAGACATTTGTCTTTGTCAAGATCTCTGTGTGTGTTTCTCCACTGCTGTGTCCTGGATTGCAAAAATACCAAAGCAAGGTGGCAACTCACTGTTTGAACCAGTGCAGTCAGCTTCAGTTTCATCCATGGTCTTTTTAACATGTGACTGTTGTATCTCAGCAGAATTGGTTTGAACTTTGGGTGAAAGACAAAATAAGGCCTTTAGAAGGTTGTCTGGCTTCCTTGTGTTAGAACTCTCCCCCTTGAAGGAGATACACCACTACATATACGGAAAGAAGTGTATGGGTGCATGGGTGTATTGTGCATTCATGTGTCTCCTGTATGTTTCTAAGACAGAAAAACAACTAACCCTGTCCTCCAAAGAGCAAAATCCTTTGTGAAGGGTCAATACTCTCTTTGCTCAACCCAGAGAACGTCAATGTGAGTTGGACATGTACCCAGCTCTAGATAAAGTAAAAATGCTTCCTGTGAAAGTTGTCCATCTTCACCAAAAGTCTGAGACGTCGCCATCTTCTTATGACTGAATTCAGTCATCATTCATAAACATTATCAGAATAGCTTTGTATGTTTCTGACACAGAAAGTTCATGAATTAATTACCTTAATTCTCCTGATGTGTATAAATAATTTAAAATTGTCTTGGTTCTTCAGACACAAATGTAACAATGAATATGTGAATGTGCTTCTGCTGGATCCACAGCAATGCCTTTGTTTTCAATGCTTTTGTCCATAGCCCAATAAGTACTTTTTCTTCCTTTGAGAAAAATCCAGTAGTTTATTTCAAATTTGTAACTTATTTATAAAATAAGGCACCTCTAGTCCCTTTACAGATACATTATTTTGTTTTAACATCTAACAAATCACTCCCATATCAAAGGGAAAATGACATTTATTTTCAAATGATATAAGCAGAGACTTGCTAGGTTGAGAAGATATGCAGCCTGAGAGGTTGAGACTACTGCAGTATTTTTTTTTTTGCTGCTTTTTATTCTCATGTTTTGTGTTGATCATTTAATTCTTCCTTTAATATGTTGCGTATACAGGGAAGTAGAAAAATCCCAGTATGGTGAAATGCTACACATAATTCACAGTAATTTGCTGAAAATTTTAAGTAATAATTGTTTCTAAACTTTGAAATAAGTGAGAAATATTTTCAGCAGCCTACATCTTTGTAGTTGACATGAAATACAGCAGCAACCACAGTAGTCATTAAGAAGAACCAATACACCAAAACCTTTCTCATAGGAAGGAAAAGGCCAGTTAAAATAAAACAGTGAAAAAAGTGGTAGCAAATGAATCATATTTTAAAGTTATATATGTGAGACAAAATATATTCCTTTTTTCCTGTTTTTTCACAGGCTCCTTTTTTTCTTTGGTCTACCTGCTGTCAGATGCTGTAGGCACAGTTGTCTGGGTGAGACCATTCATTCGGGAGACAGCACTGCTCTTTTTTTCTCTTTTGTATTTTTCCATAGCCTGAAGATTGTGTTGCACACATTTCAGTTCCATTTTTCAGTGTTTGCTAGGAGGGGTGGGACATTATCTTCAGGAATTTTACAGAACTCCAATACAGGCTTCATAATGGGGTCTCTTCTTCCAGCATGGGCGGAGTTACTGCTTTCAGGTTTTATAATCAATATGAAGAGAGTAGCATTTCAATATTAGAACTTGACCTTTACTGTCTTCTTTAAAGCAATGAAAATGAATATCCACATTATTTTACTTCAGAATGTTCCCCGGAGTAAGCAATATTAAAACAAAAGCTGATAATGTGTCGCATTTTTCTGCTGAGATGAAGGGGAACTGGATGGTTCAGAGACTGGTAATAGGATATGTGACCTTCCACCTCTGACCCATTTACTAAAATATAAGCCATGACAGTGGAATCTAAAAGTCATCACAATGGGATATTCAGCTGTAGAATCTGGAGCTGTGTATTTCTGAATTTTTGAGGTCTGAGCCACTTGTCACAAACTTCCAGAACTTCTCAGCTGGCAGCAGATTTAGCTGGAGCCAATTGAAAAATGAACTCAAAACAAAATGAATAGAGGAAGCCTTGTAAATAAGGATATAAATTTGGGTGTGCTAAACTCTGTGGTTTGTGTCTGTTCTGATCTAGCTTGTTTGTTGTGTGTGTTTTGTGGTGCTTGTTTCACAGTTCCCTTATTCAGTGCAGAAGTGGTATGGACCAGTTTTCTTTGACTTTTACTTTGGGGTGTTAGGAAAGGGTTAATGCAAATAAGGATTCTGTCCTGTGCATTTTGCCTTGAGGAGATGCATAAAACTGATACCATCAATGGCAGATAGTTTATATTATTTAACTTTTTGCCTTGGGACTCATGTGGAAGCTTTCTAACACCCCTTTTTTGTCTATAGGCATCTGAAGCTGCAGGCTATTTCTTTGAAATAACTTAGCTATTAGTTAGAAATTAGTTAGAAATTGGTACAGCTCAGGTAATTAGATCCACAGGTTTTACTTAGCCTTAATTATCAGCTGGTTTTCCCTGAGCAGAAGCAATCAAGAAAGTCAAGAGGGTGATAGGAATGTAGCATCAAGGTAGCTTTGCACACAGGCTGATGGCAGTGCCAGACTTCCCTCTGAAAACATTCTCCCTTCCCATATATCTCCTAGAACTTGAGAAGACAAAGTACTGTACTAGCTCAAATGCAGCTAATCAGGGGAAAAAAAAAAATCAAAACTGCTTGCAAACTAGGAAGAAAAGCTTTTTACACATTTCACGTACACATTCTCCCTCACTTCCCTTTCCCCCTATTTCTCTGAAATCCAGGATGCAGGCTTGCTCTTTTGTGTGCTGTGAGGTCTCAAAAAAAAGTGTTTAATAATGCAGGCATTCACTGGATTGTGTGAAGGTTTTATTAAGAAAACAAAAAGACGTGAACCCCAACTATATAGCACATTATTCTCTGGACGAGATAAAAATTTGCTTTTGTTGCTTCATTTCTGGTTTTTCTCAGCCTACATTGCCTCTGCTAGGAAACTGCCAGTTCCTGAAGTGGCATCTAACTCAAAGCAAAACCCAGCAGGTTACAGGGCCGTTGACAGAAAGCTGTAAAAACTTTCCCACTTCCTCAGGTTACTTTGCCTCTCTGTATTCCTGGTTCTAAAAGATATTTTTCAATTTGCAATAACATGTTTCTCAGAAAGTCTTGGTTATAAAGCTGACATGGTTGAAATACTGGCTTTGCATCAAGGTTTCTAACAGAATTAGCATTTGAATCACTTGAGGCCCTATTCACAAAGCAGAGAACTATTTGCATAATCAAAAATGCTTTATTTTGCATGCCAGTGGAGAAGCTAAGGGTTGTAGCTGTGGCTCACAAACAAAATTCAAGCGATGGCATTGATGTGTGTCTGAATGCTGCTGTCTCTCAGTCTTGCTTGCACAAATTAGTACAAATCTATATAAAAGCCAAAGAAAAGGTTTTGGACCAATGTATAGTCTCCATTAAAAGTCTGATTAAGCAGGCTTTGTGTGAGTTATCAGTGTAAGGATTAGCTGGACTTCCTACTCTTCCACATGTGAATGAAGTTTGGGGCACTTGTGCTGCTGGGTTGTTGCAAGACAACGGATGTCTTCCTAAAGATACGCTCAGTAAAAATTTATGAGCTTGGAAATGGTTTCTTGTGCTAAGGAGGTCAAACTAAATAACCTATAAAAGTATGTATCTGTGCACAGTGTGTTCAAGACTGTTCTACCTTTCTGCCAGATTTCTGCCAGCAGTCCAGGAGGCTTATGAATTGCATTAATAATAGTCCCATCTTGCCATCAGCCCATGCATTCATGTTTTTCATCCATTTTTATGTCTGTGGACAAGAAGGTAGAATGTCACATCCAATTACATGTGAATAACTCCTGATCATAGGTCAAGAGCACAAGGCAACTTCTAACCTCTCTGAGGAAATAGGAAACCTTCAAACCTTAAAAAACCTTTAAATATCAGGAGATTTTATCCCTATAATTTTTTTCTAGATGAATTTATGATGTATTTTTACTGTTGAATCAAGTTCTTTAGTGAAATTTGGATGGCAAAAATTTTAGTTCTACAAAGAAATTTGGTTATAATTATTACAGCTTCAGATTATTTAACCTTAAAAAAAGAGTATGGTGTGATCTAGCCTTTTACTTGCTAATGAATATGAATTAGTTCAATCTAAAAATTTTTGAGGCATGATAAGGATTAAATTCATTTATTTAAAAATATACTAATTAAAAGCTTGAGGTCCAAATAAAAATACAGGAAAGTGAAGTTTAAAGTAAATTAGAACTATCTTCAATAGTAGATATGCTTCTGAGAAGACAATCTTATTTTTGAGCCTTCAGTATCATACAGTACATTTTATTCTGGTTCTTTGTTAAATTCAAATTTCACTGCTGCAGTAAAAGTATGTCTCAGATGCATCTAGATCTGGAAACTAGACTAGAAATTCTATTGATCTCTATTCCTAGAATTTTAGGTTTCAAAATACTCCAGCATGTAAGTGCATCATTAATAGAAGTATATTCTTTTTTGTACATTGTTTTGGAGCAGTCAGCAAAAGGTGAGTTTGTTCTGGTTCATACATACATGTTCTTTGCAGAGTTTGATGTTTTTCTGGTTAACTGAAGCACATAAGTGAGTTTCTCATTCATTTGTTTTAATTACAGAGGCCATTAACCTTGTAAAATCATTGACAGTTATAAATCTACATCTTTGAGAATTATGTAAACAAGTTTATAAAAGCTTCTCAAGTGAAATGAAAGCCAAACTGTGTACAAGGACAAGGTTTTATTAACAGCACTTGTTAAAGCCCAACAAAATGTTGGAAAAATACCTGAGGATACACTCCTTAATGACAAAGACACTGCTGTGTTTCCTATGATGTGTAGCACTCATTGCATAGTTGACATCAGAGATACCTTCAACATATGGATATTTAACTGTAGTTTCTTCTCGGGTTAATGTTTCTTAATATTTTAGATGTAGTTTATTGTGGTCAGAGAACATTGGGAGAGGCATCTGTTTTTTTTACTGCCTCACACCAGATTTGTTTACCTGTGGAGATCTTGTCAGTTTGTTTCAAATATTATCAGGCTGTCATATGTAAGTTTCCAAAGCACCTAGGGGAGAGGCATTTTGATGGACCTCACTGTGATCTGTCATAAAAATGAGTAGGATTCCTGTGCCTGTTTCATTGAGCGATCTTTTCTTCTTCTTCTTTTTTTTTTTTTTTTGTTTGTTTGTTTGTTTGTTTGTTGTGGTTTTGTTTTTTATTATTGTTGTTGTTGTTTGTTTTTTTGTTTTTTGGTGTGTGTGTTTGTTTGGGAATATTTCTGTTCTGCTTTCATTAGGTATTTGAAATATAGAACCATGTTGTGAATTTAGGGACAACATTTAGCCTTGTGAATGTTAGCACTTTGGCTGCCACTACTTTAATATGAATATCTGAACTGGAATGTGCTTTTAGAGTTTTCAATGCAATTGATTCTTGATTTTTAGCCAAAGCTTTCTGGAATGTGTTGGATCGAGGATTTAGTATTCCTTATTTATCAATTTCCCTTAGAGGTGCAGTTTACTGTTGCAGAATGTCTGACATAACATATACAATAACTAGCCATGTTGAAAGAGGAAAAAGATTCATTAGTGCCTATGGTTACTTGCTTCTGTAATTCCTGTGACCTTTTTTAGGTCAGAGTGTGTTTGTTTGGGAGAAAAACTTGGCTGATAAAAATCTGGTGGCTTTGATAGGTCATTCTTTGATTTACTTGTTGTGAGGTGATGAGGCAGCAAATTGCTAGTAAAGAGCTCCAAGGACTTCACAATGCTTGTAGCTGTGTTTTCTGGCAGACTAAGGTGTTCTCACTTAAGTTGTAGAAACTAAAAATGCTTTTGCCCTTTTGCAGTATCTCTAAATATTGTTGCAGATCAGCTATCTTCAAGAGTTTATTGGGAAAGGATTCTTTAGAGAAACAAAACATTCCAAAGACTTTCAGAGGTTCACAAACCACTTCAAAGCAATTATGGCTTTGCCATATTCCTGAACCTTGCTTTTAGGAGTGTGAAATTGTTGCTTAAGCTGAGCTTAAGACTTCAGTGTGCTTGCACTGCACTGAAGAGTCTTTTGTGTTGGGCAAGTTTGTTTGGGATCAGTTGGTGAGATGGTAGCATTTCCTCTTTGACCATGTGATAGTGCTACATTTATAAGGAGATTATATCCAATAGTTTTGTGGTGTTTAGGTCCCATACTGGCAACACAATTGTACGCTGAGTGCAGTTTGTGTTTGGTCAAATCAAATTAACAGCTAAAGTTTGGTGTTTCTCCTGGCTTGGTTTCTGCAAGTAAAACAGCTCATCAGGAGGGGTTTCTGCTACACCTATTGATTCAGCCACTCAATCTGTTAGTATTTTATTAGCTTTGCCTTTCTAATTGGAAATGGAAATTATAAAGAAATACAATCTAGGCCTGTTGTTGAGCTCCTCCTAAGTCCTGCTGCTTAAGGTGCCCTGCTTGTTTTCTGTTCCATTTCATGTGTTTGGTTAGCAAGTCACTCTTTAGTTTAGATATAACAATTAGCAAGAAGGATTTAAAGAGACAACTGAAGAATTGTCTGTATCTCTAGGCTCATGTACTATGTGGGATGATGGACCAAGATTTAAGCTCTTGGATTTTGGCTTGTTAGCTTGTCCTGAGCCTATAAAAATCCCTTTGTGAAACTGGCTTTTTGGGTAGCAATTTTCATTGCACAGGTGTAGACCTCCCACTTTGCCTTAGCTTTGTTTTTGGATTTTTTTTCTTATATATATTGACAGAGTATAAACTCTACATGCATTATCCATGCATTTCTGTCCCCTTTTCCATCTTGTTTTCCCTCTAGCCTTCTTGCTTCCCTTTCTGACATGCCCTGCAGCCTGGAGAAGACTGCCCTACTGAATGCTTGGCACTGTCCATACCTGTGCAGTGGCAGGGAGGAGAGATGGAGGTTAGGGATAGATGTTGATGTGAGGGTTGCACCAACTATCACAGTGGGTTTGGAAGAGTGCACATTCAGGGCCATTCAAAGCAGCACCAGGTCAGAAAGCAATAATGGGAAGATGGGAAGGGTTGATGACTTTGGCTGGCCTCAGTCAGGAGCCTGTGGCATGGAGAATGGGGAAACTAAGAGGACATTTCCCACCCTTTTTTTAATTAGCAGGGGTGAAGAGAGAGGAGCAGAAATGGAGCACAGGATTTGGAGATGCATTCAGACAAAACTAAGTTTGCTAATGAGACTTCGGGGAAACTGTTAGAATTGTTCTCCTGATGACACTGTCCTGTCTGTAAATGGTGCTGTATTCTTAATTTCTTGGCTCAGACCTGGGTTTCTGAGAAATACCTAAATGTTTAAGCATGCTGGATTCTCTGGGAAATTTTAGCTGCTTAAGTGTAGCTTTAAAGTACAGTTTTCCATTGACTGTATGTAAACTGAGAAATTGGACACATTTTTGCAGAAACTAGAAAAAGCATTTCTTTGACCTGAAGTCTGACTTTTGAAGGCCACCTTTTAATGGATGAGTTCAGAGAACTGTTTGAAAAAAAAAAAGGTCAGCAACATTAAAGAGCATATTTGTTCTCTAGTTCTCTCTTGGAAAGGAGCTGACCTGTTTTGACTGGAAAAACACTGTTAGACACAAATTTGTTTAAAGTCTGTTAAGGCACTTGTGTCATTTTTGAGGAACAGGTTCTTTAAGAAGCAGGGCTATCAATTTTGCTACTGTCATTGTTAATTACTATGGTTCTATAAAAAGAATTTTATCTGGAAAAGCAAACAGTAAATTGCTGTAATTATAATTGATGAATGACACAACAGGATGGAATAACTGAGTATATTTTCAAGGGGGCTGGATGTTTTATATCTGTATGTAGTAGACAGACAAGCTGTTGAGTTGTCCTTTAAAAAAAAATTCTTACCACCTGTGGTGTTAATGCTCAAGGATCATTTTAATGTGTTTTCTCACATTTCTTGGGAGTGCTTTAATTATGTCATTGCTCAGAATGGCTTCCAGTATGATTTAGATCCATAGTTTGATTCATGTCATGTATCTACACAGGTGATTTTGAATCTGTACTTGAGAATTATGGGTATGTTTTAGCAAAAGTAGGAGGATAGAAATCACTGCCTTACCTCAACTAGGTCTCCTCTAGCATCACTTAACTTTGCACCCTGTCACTGTCACTATGGCTGTCAACTCTGTGAAGCTGAGACATTCCTTCAGCTCATCTTTTCTGTTCTAGCACCTCTCCTGCTCTCTATGAAGCCCAGCTGATTTTTAAAGAAACATATAAGACTTGCTATCTTTTGCTTAAATGAAAATTTTTGTCCTTTATAACACATATTTCCAAGTTGAAAAATGTCCCCAACGTTTCAATAAGCACATACTGCTCCAGAAAGTGATGTGATAATAACAGGTCTTCACTGTCTTTTAAATGTAAATTTGTAAAGTTTGCAGTCATACTGATTTGGATATAGTTACACTCTGGGGTGAATAAAACAAAAGTCCTGGGACTCCCAGTTTTTCTGTTTCCTCTCCATTGCTTGCACCTTGAATTCAACTAACACTGTTGATGGGTACTGTGAGCTGCAAGAGTAAATGACCATTCAGTGATGGGGTGAGAACAAGACAATACCAGAGACCCAGGGCAAACACAGCAGGAGGACAGTATATCTGCTCCTTGTGAATTGATAGGGCCTGTACACGTGAAAAGTACATTTAAAGAGTATTTTCAGATTATGTGCTTGCAAAGTGAATGTCCAGCAATGTTGGCACCCAAAGGGCTTTATTGGCCATGGTAAAGCATGGCTGTCCATTCCCAATATAATCTTTCAACTAATTTAGTCTGGAAAAGAATTTACCCTTCACTGGGTTTTGCTGCTATAGTGTCTGCAAGCTTGCTTCATCACTATTGCATTTTTCATTGTAGAAATTAGTTTACAAGTTACTTGAAGGAATATTGCCATTTTGTATTCTGCATGCTTAGCATATTTTTGGATGGGAAAGAAAAATAAATTGCAAATCTTATAAAAGGCATCAAAGACATCTAGCCTGAATTACGGTTATTTCCTGTCTTTAAAAATATTTTTTAAATTTTCTGGATATTATTCATATTCTAATGATGCTTAAGAGCCTAATAGTTCATTATTTTGAGTTGCCTTTTAGGGCAAGTTACACAGTGCCTGGATTTCATTTCCTTTATTACAAGATTTTTTTTCTTTTCCTATATACACTCCATGTTTTTTTCTTTTCAATTACAGAAAATTATGCCTTATTTTCACTGTGATTGATTTTGTTTACTAAAATAGTTGTAAAAATAATTATTTGCTAGCTTTCTACTAAGTTTGCCTTTCTTTAACATCTAAACCATTCCACAAGAGACACAGCAATGCTGTGAGCATTTCAGCTTTATTTTCCACTTATGGGCAAAGAGGCATGTTGAGCCTCACCCACCTAGAAGAAGAAAATTGACATGATCCTTTAAAGACTCCTGTCTCGCTCCCTTTTTGAAAAATAGCAAGACATATGCCACAAGCCTTTTTTTTCTGCTGCCTGAAGTGTGTGCTGACAAATGAGTCTGCTTTTCGTGCAGTTTTTTTTTTTTCATGAAGGAAATGGCCCACTGAGAAATAGAGCAAAAGTAATTTTTTTCTAAAATAGCTTTTCTGTAGAATTCCTCATTTGTAAGTAGTAGCTCAAGTATGCTGGTAGGCAACTGAGTTTCATGTCAATGCAATTTAATTATTTCCTATGATGCCTTTCTGTCTTCTGTGTACAAAAAAAAATATTCATTGCAGGTACATAAGGTTAAGTGATTTCTTGTCATATTGATGCATTGGTAAAAGTGAGTAACAAAATGCACATTGACTTCAGGAGAGCATGAGATTCAGTGCTGGTACTTGGTTATTTACTCCCTCCTTTGGACAATGTAACACTAATATTGCAGATACTGTTTACAGCAGAGTCTCTTTATTATGGTTACAAAGTCAGTCATTCAGAAGTTGTCAGAATTAAGTCTACCTGTGAAAACTTAATTTGGTCTCTCTGCTTCTACTGTTCTTTCCTTAATTACACAACAGCACCATGTTTGCTCCTACTGTGTGATCTCTGCCTGTGTCAGAAGATGATCGATTAATTTAATTTAATGTTCTTGATGGGTGGCTCTAGCTATAGGCACCTACTGTGCATTGCTAAAACACAGATGGTTTTGAAAATTTCTAGAACACTCGTCACTCTCCTCTGACTACTTAAATATTTGTTCATCATGTCAGCACCCCACTTGCTGAGAGTCCTTTTAAATGATGATTTTGAGATGACGTTCAAAGTACTTGCATAATGTTTCAGTAATATCAGTGTACAGGTTTGCTTGGGGTAATAATTGTATGCACTCTGGTTCTGACAAGCGTGAATGAAGATCAAAAATTGAAAATGAGGAACATGGTAATATTATCAGCTTGAATTACTCAAATTTATGCTTAGTCAGTGGTAAGGTAAGGGTAAAAATCAGGTTGATTTTCTTCTGTCTTGGGCCTGATGGAGTTTTCAGCTTCTCTGATGAATGGGCAAGATCCTTCCACTGCTTATTCCATCTGTGAAAAGAAATTAAAGACCTGAGAACAGTTAATGGGTACAAGCTGGCCATTGCAGGAGAAGTTAGGCTGTGAATTTGCAGGTTGTCAAAGTGTAAGATAAATGCAAGATAGATGTGAAGCAGCTGTGAACTGAAACGCTGGCTTATGTCATGCTAGTGACATCAGGAATGTGTATCTCTGAGTTCCCATTTCAGCAGCCCCTGTAATGGTAGTCCGTCTCTGTTTTGAGCACTTGGCCTGGAATTCTTTATTTTAATTTGGATTTTTGTTTAAGTAATGCTCCAAGTTATTGGAAAAGCAAGCGGAAATCTATATTCCAGGTTCTGGTGTTGCATCTGCACTCCAGTGTTTCATTATATTTGCTAGCTCTCATATGAGAACATCCTGCTTGAACTGAAATGTTTATTGGTACTTTGAGGGGTGCTTCTCTCTGCAGACTGAAATTGCAGGAGAATGAGGAAAACTGCCAGACTCTTTCATTGATTCCTGCTGACAGCCATGGGAATCTTGGGTTCTTGTATGGGCATCACTGGAGGATATGTGCTGGTGTCTGCAGGCTCTTGTGTACTTCCCCCAAAATGTGAGTGTTTGCCCACCCCATGCTCTGCATCCTGCCCCTTTTCTGTCCTGTGCATGTGCTCTGTCCACTTCCTGCATTTTTCCAATTGTGAAGGATGTTCATTTGTCCTCTGGCTTTTCTTTCTCCTTACCCAGCTGTCCTAGCTTCCACTGTAGAACACAGCCCCTCCTGCCATCTCACCTTTTTGATATTCCTCCTTCCTTTCACACACTGGTCAGGCAAAGAGACAATTCCCAAAGCTTTAACTTCACCAAATTTAGAGTAGTTTCACAGAGATGGCGAAGTGTGTATTTCTATTTTAAAGGCCTCTTTGTTCCCAGATTTTTAATTTCTACTCCAAAACACTGGGTTGAGGGGTTTGGTTTTTTTCCTAAAGGGAAAGTTATTCCGTGGGTTACAGAAGTTGTTACTAAAGCCTGTTTTTGAGAGATGGGAGGAACTGTTTAGTAATCCAAAGTAATCCTAAGGTAGATAGATATTTATGTGAAGGCAGTGTCTGAAATTCATCATGATAATAAGGCTAAAAACAGTCAGTGATGGTTTTATAAATAGATTGTGTAATTAGTCCCAGTCATGCTATGTGTGCATCAAAAAGTAATAGAAATGTTCCTGCTTTCACATGCTACCTGCATTACAGAGCTGTTTTCTGTAAATGCTGCATATTTTTGGTTTACACCATTTCTTTCTCTTGAATACTGAAATGGATAGGGAAAGCAAAATATAACTGGTGGCTACAAGATAGGAGTAGCATATTCCAGTTGCTTTCCAAAAGAGGATGATGTCTCATTATTTTTAACCTCCATCTGCACTTGTGTTGGAAGAGCACTGGGAACAATACACAATGCATACATTTATATCTAGAATGCAATGAAAGAGACATTCATTTTGTGTGGCAGCAGTCCTCTGTATAACTGTTGGAATAATATATTGTGCTTTTCAGAAATTATTTGATCAGTCCTTCCAGTGTTTTATTCCAGTTCAACAGGCAAAGAGATTTTAGCAGGTTTGTGACTTGCCTTTTGCTTAGGGGACTACAGCTGTAACAAGAGGAACCTTTGAAGGTGCCTGTGTGTTTTTACACACACCCTTTTTCTGTATTTCTTCTCTAACAGTACACTATACTTTCAAGAAGGAGCAGCAGGAAGAAATTTCACAAATAAAAAAAGCATTTGGTTGAAAGTTCAAGTTGCTCATGTAAGCCTGCATTGAGGCTGAGGAGGTAAATGAAGCTAATTTGATCCATGTAGTCCCTCCAGCAAAGCAGCTGCAGTTGAGGGACTACCAAGTCCTTTCGTACAAGCATATGAAGCGCTGTTTGCTTCCTTAATGGCAGACTGTCATTTTTTTGACTAAATGAACACTAGAAAAAGCACCATTTGTTATATCTAGAAGAGACTTTCATGAGGTTGGAATTAGCTGTAAAGAAGGTAATTGAGCTAAGCTTATGCAATAACCCATCTAAAGTTTTCTGTACTGTTTTTTCTTCTTTCTGTAGCTCACAAATTCTTTTGTAATTTGTTATGAAACTTACTCCTAGAAAGTTTTCCAAGCTGAAGAGTGACCTATATAAGTTTATTGCATTTTGTCCACTAAGATCAGAGTAGAAGCTGACCAATTCTGTGTGTTTATAGGCATGCAGCTCTAAAATCAATTACTTGGGATTACATATGTGCTATAAATAATGATAATTCTGCAGGATATATCCTGTGGTGAGAAGATGGGAAGTTTCTGGTCAGTGTGGTCTTACCTAGGATGCACAGTTTTCACTGAATTGAATTTTGTTATGTTAGGGTTCTAGGAGAGCAAAGCTATTTGCTCATAGTAAATAATTTCAGATGGGTGAACTGGAAAATAGCAAAGTGTGGATTTGGGGACTGCATTTCTGAGGAGGAAATTACTGCACATTTATTGCTGCAAAACCAACAGAGTGCTGAATTCCTGTCTCTGTGGTAGAATTCTAAGTAACATTTTGTACACCGAAATCCCTGCTGTGTGGGAAGTGGATGAGAAGCATAAGGGACGTTGTGCTCTCAGGCCAAATTTTAAAAATTGCTATGAAAGTTGTATAGATTGCAAATCAGTTGCTTGGAGAGAAGCAGAACTGTAGTTTGTACAGGAAGTAAAACACACTTGAGTGTGTTTGTTCAGAAGACATGATTATAAGGAAAAAACCCCATGGATGTTTTCTCACTGAGGACACCTTTCCAGGAGAGCTCAGAGACTGATCCCAGCTGTGAGGAAGTTGGCAGTCTGTCAGAGAGCACCGCTGCGTCTGCAGAGCGTGACAAGCTGCAGAATTTTAAACATAAGTTGTTTGGCTCTGAAGCACAGTAGCTCACTTTCCCAGATTTGTGTTACTGACTAGAATATGTGTTCTTTGGCGTCTCAGAAATCCAACAGGGCAGCAAAGATGAACAGTTGCTTTAACAGCATTACAGAAGTGCAAGCTTCCATGGTGTGCAGTCTTCAAATGTCTCCTGATGAGAGAAATTCTCCTGGAGTGGCAGTGGGAAAGAGTGAGCACTGCGTGTGAGTAACAGCATGAGCAATAGCACTGGTGCATAGTAATCCCAAAGGACACCCCAGCTGCTGAGGAAAGCAGGGAGTTTTATAGTTATACCTTTTAGAACAATGTTGAAAATGTGGGAATATGAGAGAGCATCATCAGGATATGTACGATATGGTGCATATGAGCAGCATGAGGCTGAGCTATGCGCTGCTGAGAAGAGCTTCCAGGTCACTGGAATATCAGCCAGTTTAAAAATCATGGGTTATTCTTCTGTCAAAAGCCATGGTGGAGATTTATGATTTTTCACAAAGTGAGAATAAAATAATAGTCAGGAATTGAAAGACTGAATGGATGATCAAAGTGCCATAATTAATGTTTGAGCTTAATGTACTTACCATGTCCAAAATTATTCTTTGCTAGTGAAAAGTTCCTTCGTGTGACCTGGGAGTCAATAGCAATAGTTACTTTTGTTGAATTTATCATACTGCTGTGAGATATACTTTATGAGATATGGGAATAGCCTTTTTCAAAACACTCCCAAGCTGAGGCTGATCTAAAAGTCACAAGGCATTGTTAATGGAGTGTCAGGCTTGAGCTGATGCTGTAAACCCCGCAGGGAGCGAAACACTGATTTACTGATGCTGCTCAGGTTTTGGGTAGGAGCTGGCTGCAGTCCATCTGGCTGCCTTGCTCGTGGAGCGAGCGTACTTTAGAATCCAGCTCATCTGGGAACAGCAAAAACCTCCTTGACCAGCACAAGCGATATGGCAGCGTGCCAGGAGCTCATAATAGATGAGAGCATTCCCTTGTTGGAAGAGAAGCCTGTGGTGGTTATTCAAGCAAAAGCAATGTGTTTCCTTTAAGTATGCAAATATGGTTATTAGCCCTTGATGGAAAGTGTGGAGTGTTGATACATTTAGCGACTCAGATCATGAGCTTGTGTAAAAGTCACAGGAATTATCATCTGGGATGTTGTTAATTGTTGAAGTATGTCAACAATTCGCCTTCCCTGGATTTTACTGTCAGAATTTGCTGTGTGGGACTGGGCAAACACAGGTGACACAACAAGCACCTGGCCATTCAAACCCATATAATACTTTGTCCAAAGTGTTTTAAAAATGAATTGTAACATACCTTGCTGCTGTTCCTCCTCAGAACTCTTTGGAGAAATTAATTGAAAGTGCTGCCATCTGTTTATCTTGTATTTCATAGCAAGGGTAAAAAAAGAGTGCCAGTGCTTTTGAAGCAGCATTGTATAATTTTGTTATTAAAAATACATGTTAAGAATACAGTGAGTAAAGTGCATTGGTCCCACTTTTGTGAGTTGTTGCAATGCTTTTTCAACAACATTTTAGTCTTTTTATCCTAAAAGAAAACAAATCTGTGTGAAATCCATGGGTAATAATCACTGGATGGAGATGGCCTTCTCTGACAGAATTTTTTTGTTCTAGAAGTAACACCAGGCACAGCAGCACCTGACTTCTCACTGAGCTCCAGTAGCAGCTGCACTGGCAGCTTCAAAGGCAAAGTCAGCCTTGTCTCAAGTTGATGCTGACAGATTCTCTGGACTCTTTTTTATTCTTTTGGATGTGAATTTCTGGGTTTTGTCTTTGAATTAGCGGAGTTCATCCAAAGTTCTATCCCCTTTGAGTAAAAACTTGCTCAAAAGAGGAGGTGTACAGGTCATTTGTTCTGAAAAGCTGTTTTTCTGGAAAAAAACTCTATATTATAGTTCATATTTCATTTTGTTTTTAAAGCACTCTGTGGAAGAAGAAACAGCTTTCCTATTTCAGACTTCTAAAATTTTCTCTCCCCCTCACCTTTTTTTTTTTTAACAAACAAAACAATGATTTCACAAGACAGGAAATTGTAATGGTAAGTCCTGATAGAAGAACATGTGGGGTAATTCTCTTACTTTCACCAGTTATGTTTGTTTTCTCACAGTATGAATGGATAGTGTAATTGCTTATTTCTGCAGTGTAAAATTAGTGCAATTAAGATGATTTTGCTCTCTGTGCTATATTACCTACTATATTTCTCTTGGACTAATGGAGAAGACACAAATTTCACCCTGCAGGTGATATTTTGCAGTTCTTATAATATATGGCAGATGCTGATTAGTGAGGCTGTAAAAGGGGAGAATTGGATATTAGAGAAGATAAATAAGAGTGGGGGTGGGGGCTGAAGGGGAATTTGCAAAGACCTCGAGGTAAGCTGCTTTCAGTGTACTGTTTAAGCTTTAATGACCCTTATAGAAATTCTAGCAAAAAAGTAATGGCCAGCTAGAAGAATTAAAGGGCCTCAGGTGATGAGCTGAACAGCAAAAGCTGACAGAGGTCATAAATACCATTACAGTTCAGCACAGGCTCTGCTATGAGGAAGTTGTTTTGTTCTCAGTGTCTGTGAATGTATGGTTGTTCAATAAGGTTTGAGACAGAGCTGGTAAAAACCTCAGTTACTTCATGTGAACTCTT
>VRYO01002734.1:22778565-22845918 GCA_009812075.1 Sialia sialis
CTTATATTCAGGTGCGGTTTATAATCGTGAAACTACTGTACCTTTCAAAACAGTTGTTCTTTATCTTTTGTATGCATCCATACTTTTTTCCAGTAGCAATTTCTCATCGTCTTAAAAAAAAACCCCAAGATATCCAAATATCTCTGAGCTTTAGTTCCAAGAAATTGTCCAAGTTCTAAGATGAGGATCCCATGAAAATTGCTCAAGGCTTTTCCTTTCTGTAAAAGGCCTCTATTTAATTTGTGGAATATGAACAGCTTCTAGACATGCGCTGATCAAATGTTTAAAATTCTTATTTGTAATTACAGTAGCTGTTTTACAGCTCAGTGGCAACAAAATCAGGGCACAGGAAAGACTCCTCTGTGCTGGCTCTCCAAATACCATGTGGGTGCAGCTTTTTTGAAATTTTTCTTCTCCCCTCTTCAGCCAGATTGTTGGGTTGCCTCATCTTGGTCAAAGAGCTTCCTTGCAGGTTTGCAGTCCGTCTTCATGATATCTGTGGTGATTCTCACTTTGAAGAAGCTTTATGGTATTTTCCTCTTTGCTGTCTGCCTTCTGCCTAGGATCAATTCCAGAGTCTGATGCTAAGGATGCTTGTGGAGAAACACTGATGTAGCCAGATGCCATGTTGCTTTTGTGTTGCTTCCTAGAGTGATTAACTTGTCAGACTGATCTCCTAAAGACCAGTATGAGAAATGATGTGTACTTATCTTAATTCAAAGCCAGATGACCCCTGGAGTTACCCCAGCCTGATGGAAAACCCTGAATAGGACAGCAAGGGGTAACAGTGCTGTGGAGAGGCTCTGTAGTTTCCTTTCTGCATTGTAAAAGATTGAGATACACATTTGGTCTTTCTTTTTTTTTTTTTTCTTTGACACAAGTAGAAGGGTGACAGAAGAAAGTTCCACGTTATTCACTTTAGAAATCTGCCACTCATTTGCATGTCTTTGTATCTATTATTTACTTGCTAGGGTGACTGATAGTCCTGCTCAGATGTATGCATGAGATGACAAGGCACTGATGACAGAATGGCATTGGTAACAACACATGGCTTGTCAGCATATATTGCTAAAATATGCCATGTCTTGTGGAACATTAAATATGTAATATGGAATGAACATTAAATATGTATTAAGTTGTAAAAAAAAAAAATTAGTGAAGGAGATTACCTGAAAGTTCACGAGGTTAGTCTTTGTCTTTTCTGAAAACACGAGCTAGTACCATTTAGCAATATAGTGAGAAAATACCATATATTTATTCTTATGGGCTAATACAAATGATTCATTAAATATCAGATTTGAGAGAAGGGAGAATTATTGCTTAAAACTGTGTTTTTAGGATAGATGCTTCACTTAATTTAGACAGCAAGTCTGTTGTGTTGGATAAGAAAGATTATGTTTTGAAAAGATGCTTGACTTTTGTCTGAGACAAAAAAATACTTTTGAGTGTAGGAGTGCTCTTGATGTCTGGTTGCTCAGACATGAGTGATTCACTTAGAGGAGGCTGTGTAAAGAAAGCATCACTTGCTCCAGCTCATTTTGGCCTCAGAGTGAGACTGAGTTTGACCAGGAAAATAGCATTGAATGGGAAGGTGTTATCTTCAAGAACTGGATGTGTGGAACTCATGATCATAGAAGATGCTAAAGTACAGCTATTGGTTGTCAGGTTATGAAGCTCATTTAAGTCACCAAAAAAAAGAGAGCAAATCAATATAAAAAATCTGGATACTCTTTAAGATGACATGTATGTTTTGCTTTTCAGCTTCTCTTTTGAAAGGATTGAAACATGCAAACATTGTGCTGCTTCATGACATCATTCACACCAAGGAGACCTTGACACTTGTGTTTGAATATGTGGTGAGTAAAGTGACTATATGTTCTAGGTGTGGTCCAGAGTATATTGAATTGTATAGAAATGCTCTCTTTGCCATCAGTGATGTATCAATCAGGCCAAAATAAACCTTTACTTTATTCAGGAGAGTGATGGCTATAAGAGATTTTGCTTTGTAGTGGAGTCAGCTAGAAGTGGAAAGCTGGGTTAAATCAGATTCAGGGATGGAGAAGTGGCTAGAGCTCTGGAAGGACCTTATGCTGTCGAGCTGGCTTTTCAAACTTACTTTGCATCCTAGTTATAGTTTGTTTACTGGAGCTTTTTCTTTATTGATCTGATCAAGTAACTTTAAATAGATGAGAATAATGTAGGGAAGAACAGGACTGAAATGTTTAACAGGTAACTCCTTGGTGGAAAGTGGAAATCATACATCAAGTTTAAATTCTTTTTTTTTTTTTTTTTTTTTTTTTTTTTTTTTTTTTTTTTTTTTTTTTTTTTTGTGATTGGCTTGTGCAGTGTCTTTTTATAAGTGATGTCAGTAAAGAAATGTCTGGTGCATGCAATTTAGAATCTAGGATTTTTTTTTCAATTCTGCCATGACTAATGCTTTACCTATTAATTAAAACTTCAATTTACATGGTAGGCAGTGTAAAGATCTAATTGTGTTGAGAGTATTACTTTCCAAAGTACTGGCCTTGGCCTCCTAATTAATCTTTTTAGTTTTTCTTAGACAAACATATGGCATTTATGTAGAACTACTTTAGCATTTAGCTGTGGAATTATGCAATGTACTATCATAATTAACCTCCCAGTTTTCACAGATGGGTCCAAGAACATGTAATTTAAAAGAAACAAATGAGTTTAGAGACCATTAGATTTTCACTATAATATCAGCTATTGTATTGCAGTCTGTAAGACACTGTGTTTATAAAGTACAGTGACTGCTAGCATTACTCTAAATACATCTCTGCTTAGACAAATGGAATCGTTTTGTGTTTTTCTTGGGGGCAGGCTTTAATTTTTACAGGAAAATGCACACAGCATCACAGTATCTTGTCTGGAGAAGCTGTTAAACTTGTGTATTTACCTAAATGTGCTACACTGTGAGGGTGTGGGTATTCAGCTGCAGCAGCCTGCACAACATTTCATACAGTATGTATGTTTTACCTCAGGTATTGTAACAGTAATAACAATTTGATTCCTTTCTTAAAATAAGTAATTCTCCTGCTCCTGACTTATACACTAAATTAACATAGGAAAAGCTTTGATACTTAATTTTACGTAATGGTCAGTGTAGACTTCTTTGTATGTCTTTACATGAATATATTTTGCAGTCCCATTCATCAGCATTAAATCAGTTATATTTAGCTGTATTCTTTGGAACTGGTTGAGAAATTAGATGTATAGAATATGTTTCTCCCTAAAATTGATGGGTTTGCCTATTACCCCGATTTCAAATTGCTGTATTCTACATTTTGCTTATTACACTGATGCAAGTTGCTGGATTTTATATCCAGTAAGGTTGTTTAGACAGGTTGTTTAAGGTAGGTTGTTTAAGACTCTGGCTCCCAGCCACGTGTACAGACACAGATTAAACTTGATGTGATGGCACATTCTTTTGGACTCAGCTGTTTTCCAACAAGGGACCGACCCTGCTGGTGGTTGCACCTTTTTGTTCCCATGGTGTTTGGTAGCTGTTGAGTCAGTTTGAGAATCTCATTTAGTAATGGTTTCTAGCAGCTGATCCAAGTAATATTTTAGTTTTTAGGGTGATAGGCAGTCTCTCAAAGTGGTGCTGGGAAAGAAGGGAGGGACACTTTATTCTTTCCTAACAGCCTAAAGACTGTGCAATAATGGCATTGTAACATGCTCCTGTGCCTTGAGAGGACAGAATTTCTTAACAAAAGTCTATTTTCATTGTTCACTAATATAAAGTCATAGTCTGATCAAATAATGAATGCTTTCTGATAATGCTTGAGAATGCTCACATCACCTGAATTGAATTCTTCTGGGTGTGCATGATACAGATTTTATTGCGTGATTGCAATGATTCCATTTGTTCCTTTGGTTATGAAGCTTCCATTCAGTGCATAATGTGAATGTGCAGAGGCAAAAATTACAGTTGCCCATTTATTTGTACAAATTTTGGCTGGTTGAGTATGCAATCTAGCTGTGTAATTGGTGTTACTGAGCTCTGTATCTGTAATGTCTGCTTTGTTGTTATTTTAACACCTGTACAGGGTTTAGCTCAATCATAGGAGTAATTTGCATGGAAAGAAGTCAAAGTATTCATGTGATTAAAATTACATGGTGGTGTACATTTTTGAATGACTGAATCCTAAACTAAAAGGGATTGAATTTGATTTATTTCATAAAGGATATCATGGAACTGATACACTGTTGCCATTGATCACTACTGACCTTTTCAAACATAATAAAAGACGTCTGAGTGAGTTATCTTGACTAAATTAGGAATGAACAGTTAGTGATCCGAGAGTTCTCAGGAAATGGTAACTTTGGGTTGCTAGATTGGTGATGATTTCATTGGGAAAATAATACTGGTGAAATGTCTGAGGTTATCCGAGGTGTTTGGTTTCAGCATTGACCCTGAAAGAGTAGAATGAAATGTAATTTCATGTAGCACCTTTCATTGCAAAATGCATTATGGTAATAAGTTAAATGCTGAAAGCAGAATAGCCTCTGAAAGGGAACATGGCAGTCATTAAATTATCTGGGTCCCTCAAATTGGCTTCTTAAAAAATATGTATGTCTGTCAGATGAAAACATGACAGAGTTTTTTAACTTTAAACTTGGAGGTCTGCAAAGCCAAGAAAAGTCAGTGTTTAAAATTTCTGTCTGACAGTTGAAGGTCAGGAGAAATTTTTTCTCTGTATAAACATTCTAGTGGTGAATGTGGAGCTGTACATTTATGTGGAAGAAGAGAAAGGGAGCTTGCTCCTTTTGAATGAAAGAACTTAGTCAAAAATAGTTTAGAATACAGTGCCTTCTTACTAAGGCACATGTTAACTCTTACATCAGCCTATTGCAGAGCATGCTTAGAGCTCAGTTCTATCACTGGATGACTGAGGGGCATTATTACCTGGGGAGTTTTGAGAATGAGCTGCTTGGAATTTCCTCTGCAAAACTGAATGGCTGATAGTCTTTCATGTATAAATGGTAAAGAAAACTATTTCTGTATAATTAACTGGGATCTGCTAAGCAAGACCTGAAAATGAAATTTTGGCACATTTTGCATCTGCTGAGACTGCAGTGGCTTCCCAAAGTAAAAGGTCAGTTCAGCTTTACATTTCAGTGGAGGTGTGTGACTGTTCACACAGGTTTTGTTCCCTTCCTCGCCAGGCTCTGTTTAGGTGTCAGTTTAGGTGATCTTGTGGGGATGGTGGGTTCAGTGCCACTGATATGGCCAGCTTTGCCCAAGGAGGTGGTGAATTTTACAGGTGAGATCTCAGTCATATTGAGACATCTCTGAAGATGGGTTCACATCTGTTTGCACCAAAATGATCTTTAGCTGCTACCGTTTGCTGCCTCACTTGTTTATTTAGAAGGAAGATGACTGAATTTAGAAACATTTAATTGCTGAAAGGCAATCCTAAGCAAAATGTATTTGCTACAGGCTTGTAGAAAGATAATGAGGTTTTTAGTATTATGCATAATTATGTAAGTATATTATTATCAATAAATGAACCAGCAGCTCATCCTATTCCTGGTATGTAAAAGTGAGCTTGTATAGCAATGCTTTACATCATGCTTTAAATATTTATGAACTAGGTTTGCAACAAGAACAGATACTTATAATTGGAGGGATGAGTAATGAGCAATATCATGTCTGCCTCAACAGTGAAAAATCTCCAGAGTAATCTAATAATGTAATTTAAACCCAAGCATTTTCAACTTCCTTGCCTTTTTTAATATTTGTGTGTGTTTCTGTTTCTAAAAATTACTTTCCATTAAAGAATGTTTAATTTTCATTGCTTCATTACAGCAGCTAAAATAGGTTGTTATACAATGAGTTTACTTAATAAAGTTCATTAGTTACATTTCCCTCCTATTTCCTGTAAGAAAAAAATAGATGTGAGTTTTTAATTTTGAAGCTTATTGGAAATTGACATACATATATATATATATACTGTTTATCAGAATTAAGAATTACACAGCTGAGATTTATAATTTGTCTTGGGACAAATTTGTGTTACATGATACTCACAAAGTCTTGTGTAAGAAAATGAGCAAAATTAATCACCTGTAAGGATGAAAAAATGTTACCGTTGAAAAATTCCAATTTCTTAAGCTTTTGATAATTTGGATTGAACACTTATTACTGGTTTTCCGGTTTTATTTTGTTATGGAGTGAGTGTTGAAACTGAAGGTACAATGGCATTGATTGTTTGTAAAAACAAACCAAAACCATTTTTTTGAGTGAGAGAGCAGGGAAAATCGGAAATGTCCCAGAGCTTTTGAGTTCTTATCCCTAGGATCCTTCAGTGATGTGTAATAACTAGGGAGAAAATGGGCACAGGAAGCAAAGAGTCATCTCCTAATCCTTGACTTAGAGTGAAGCTTATTCGGAGGCTGAATTACATTATGGTGGTGTGAAAATGAAATGATGAGTGATTTTTCTTTTTGTTTCAAATCGAGGTGCCTGTCCAGCTGTGCTAAACAAGAACTGAATGCTGGTGAAGCTCTCCACAAGCCAGGTGCCTCCACTCACCCTTGCTTACAGTGAAGGTGCTTGTCCTCCTGGCAAGGAGCAGGCATGGGAGCAGCTGAATTTAGTATTTTCTGTTTACCTTGACCAGAGGAGCTTTTCTCCCTACCTCGTGCCCCAGGTTTGCCTGAAGTGGCATTGCTTAAATTGCAGTCAAAAAGATGACAGAAGAAGCAAACAGAGAGAAAGGAAATCCTGTACTGTTGAGAAGAGGCAGTAAGGGAATAGTGCTCTTGGGAAAGCCTTGTTTTTCAAGTTTTAATGAGCAGATCAGGTGCTGCTGATGTCCAAGTATAGGCTGGAAACACAAACAAACAAGACTTCAGGAGAGAGGGATTTCAGAAAGAAATTTTTTAGTGCTTTGCTGAGAGGAAAAGATTCTGCCAGATATGGGAACTGGTAGGAAAGAAGGAAAGAAAAAAACGTATTTAAATTTTAATAAGAATACTTCTCCTAGCTAAGAAGTTTACATGTCTAGCAAGGGCAGATGCTGCAATGTTCTTGAGCACATGGGATAACTCTTGGGGATGGTGCTGTGCAGGGCCAGGAGTTGGACTTGGTCTTTGTGGTTTGCTTCCAACTCAGCATGTTCTGTGATTATGTGATCCTGTCTTTGCAGGATTTCCAGATGTATGGACTTCATATGGAAGGCACATGCTGATGAATACATGTATTAATAAAATTAATGAAGATTTACAATCCAGCAGGCTGGGAGGCTGTGTGTATCTGAATGACTAATTTTTGTACAATTTACTAATGTCTGGTAAATATTGATTAGATTTGTGGTGTGCTGTGCACCATTTAATAATTAGCATCTATTATTTCTTCTTCTTTTTATTAAGTGTTAACACTTGAATTCAATGTAAGCATTATAAAAAACCCCAAATCAATACACACAACAGAATCAAAGCATAAGAAACATCCACAGTTGAGCTGATGGATGGAATACTGGAAATCCCATGAGATATTTTCCTTTCTGACAGATCACAATGAATTTTTCCATAAATTAAAAATTAAAATACAAGTATCATTGCAGTCCATCAAAAACACATACATGTAGTAAGATGCATGTGCATAGTAGATATGCCAGTAATGACACTCTGCATAATACAGGTAAGGCCACCATCCTAAAGGGTACACCCAGAGACATGAATCAGCTGCAGACCTGAGGGGGTAAAAAGACAAGCGTGAGTAAACATCGAGAATTAAGCCTTCGAAGGAAAAGTCAAAGTAAGTAGGGCTCTTAAGAGTTGGGGATGAAAAAAGGATGAGACATTTACAACCTTTAAATATATCATAGAGAAAGTCAGTGACCTATTTCTGTGTGAATGGTAAGGAGGATAAAAAAGAAAATCTGAAATTACAGTAAGGAAGAGAAAGATTAAACTCAAGGAATGCCCCTTTCATAGTAACAACAATAAAGCACTTAAGAAGCTACCATGGGGTGATGGTTTGTCTAATACTGTCAGTTTTTAAAGAACAATTTGGGCAAATAATCATCAGAATTCTGTCACTGATAGTAGATATGAGTAAGATTATAATTTTTTCTTTTTGAGGTCCTTTCTATATGTATCTTTCTGCATCATAATTTTCATCAGCGAAATATGAACACTTTTAATCTTTCAGCAAAGTTAATATGCTACTACTTTCCTGTGTCAGGAACTGAAAAAAAAACCAATAACAGTTTATTTTACTACTTTAAACCAAGCTTTAAAAAAGAAATTCTTCTAGTTGTGCACTTTTAGTTTATTAATGTGTGTTGGATTTTTGGTTGGCTTTTTCAGTAATTAAATATTTCTATGTTATAGATGTATGCACAGCTCTATCATCAGTAGTTCTGATGGCATCCCACATATTCCTTATCTTTTCATTTCCATCATAAACTGGCATTGGCTAGTTCCCTCTGAGGTGAATCTTGACAGTATCTCAACTTGCACTAGAGACTGTCCAGTCTAATTAAACTTTTTTTCTCAGGCTGTCTTTAATAATATGGGTTGTAACTCTTAATTACTCTTAAAATGTGAAGCTCTGATTTATTCAGTGCAGATGGAAGAAACAAACAAATCATCAGTCCAGAACTTACTGTTTAGAGAGTGATGATTACCATAATTCTAAATCTTAGAAATAGATTTTTCCTTCCTGAACAAAGTACGTAGTTTAGTACTAATTTAGTCATATTGATAAAAATACATCTATGCAATCTTTAAAAACAGAAACTTGGGATGAGGAGTTCTGGCAAAGTAAAAGTAGTAAAAATCCTGAAGTCAGAATGAATAAATCAATAATTGCAGATATTTATATGTGTATAATTTTATGATGTAAAAGATAATTAAGAAATGGCAAATAGGAGGAAACAAGAACCAAGCTTGAGTAATAAACAGAGCTAGCTCTTGAAAGCTAAAAAGCCCTATTAATTATTCCAGTTTTACTACTTTGAATAATGAGGATCTGATCTATGGAAGCATCCTTTTTGTTTTGTGTGCCTGGCAGTCTGAACTGAGTTTTTCCCTATAAAATTTTTATTAATCTTGCAGTCATGCATGGACAGTTAGGATTAGGGTACATGACAGGGAAAATCACTCAGCCAGAGAGGTCTATGTAGAATGTGACAATTTTAAAAGGAAGGTTTTGCACTGGTGCTTTCCTGCCCTGAAGATGGTGTTTATTTTGTTGCCCAGAACACACCAGCATACAAAGGACTCTTGTGTCACCTGAGCTTGTGAATACAACTGAATTATCCATGGTCAATACTGTGCCAGTATTAATGTGGATACTTGACGAGTGTGGCTGTGTGTGGATTGTCAGCCTCCCTGCCATGGATGGGTTCTGCTTACAGGATCCTGGAGCAAGGACTCTCATCATGAGCCTGTGGGTATCTTCCTTGCTCTAACAAGAAACTTGTCTGATTCTTCAAATTTTTATTATTTTTATTTTTGCTTGTTTGTTTGTTTGTTATATGCACATATCATGGTCAGTGTTGTGAAAGCTCAGTGACATAAAAAATTAGAGAAAAAGTGCACATGCCCATCCTTGTGGGCACATGTGTTTCAGCTTGCAAGAATTGTCCCAACTGTTGAGGTCTCTTAGTCCATCACAGTTTGCACAAGCTGATGATTTTAGTGCTAGGTTTTGATCACACTAAACAGGAATTCCTACTTATATTTGTAATGTTATTCTTTTGTTCAAATAATCTCACTAAATTAAGTAAATTTTGTCTCCTTAACCTGAATTACTAAAAACACAAAACTGATAGAATTGTTAAGGTGGACAGAGAATAAGGAGGAGGATAAATTGGCATCTTTAGAAAACTGTATTTTGTTGCAGATCTCTTAGTTCATTCAGCAGTTCTTTCCTTAGTGGTGTGTGTTTCATTTGTCTGTAAGGAACCAGGTTATTCTCTGTGAAATGAACAGAGGCTTTGTATCCATAAATAAATTTATCTTTTCTAGTAACATCCAAAAATCAGAAAACTGTGTATCCCTTTTTCTCTCTGGGATTTTCAGATTTGTTTCTATGTGTATTATGTACTCCCCCACCATCTAGTCTCCTTTTCTATACAGTATTGTTCATGTATTTTGAAGTATACTTATCTTTGTTGACAATGTGAGAGAAATCCAAGGCACTAAAAAGATCTGTTGGCAGAAGTGTTTTCATTATGACTGTTCTGTAGGTCAATTTTTTCTTCCTTGAATCCCTACTACAGATCTTTCCCCTGCTGCTCAGCCCAGCTGGTGCTGTTGCCTGCTGCTGTTTTGCTGGAAGTTGCTTAGGTATCCCCCAAAGATACCTTGTAGGGTATTTTTTGTTAGCATGTGTCATCTCATAGAGGGAAAAGATTGAATTATAGGAAGTCACAGAAAAGAAAATTAGAGTCTATGGTACTTTTGAAGATACCAGTGACATGAAATAAGTTTAAACTGTGGTGGCATAGTAATCTGCAGAGTGCTTAGATTGGAGGATATATGCCATTTAAAAGGAATTAACTTTTTTTGTTCTCCTGTCACTCTAAATATCTCTGGTGCCCATCCTTTTATTGGTAAATTATATTATTGGTTTAAGAATTTGTTGGTGACAAAAGGGGAAGTATTTTAGTCAGGGAAGCTGCTAGGGCATTAAAAATGTGTGCTCTCTTCTGAAGAGAGAGGAATGGCTCACAACAGCCTCAGTGGAGCAGCACAATCTGTCTGCTGTGCAATGGCATCGCCGGCAGCCAAACACTCCCGTTTTTGTTTTAATGGGAGGCTTCTTACACATTGCTGGTTTTACATGATGGGAATGAAGTTGGAAGTGCTTCCTGTTCCATTCACAAGCCCCAGGCTCTCCATGCATTCCAACTTCAAAGATGACAGCTGAAACCAATTAGGCAGAATTGGTCACGTGGAGATTTATCATGACTGAGGAAGAGGAGGGAATGTATTGCATGGGAAGTAGAAGTGACTAATTTAATTAGAAGAGAATGACAGTCATGTTATTATTATGGAGAAGGGTGGGCAAAGCAGAGATCATTTCATGTCAGTAGCCATGCCTTGAAAGGAAACGTCCCGCCCTTTGTCTGAACATGTTTGTGTTTGGCAGCAGAGTCTGATTTCTGAGCAAGATAGCTGAGCAAAACAGATGACATTAAAGTGAAGCATGAAGCATATCTAAGGACATTTCTAGCTTGGGGTTTACTCATCTATTCATAAGTAGAATTCCTTCAAGAAGAGAAGGGAAGAGTCATCAACATTTGTCTTTTTCCCCCCCTTTGTTTGCATATTCTCTCTTTTCCAGACCTAGGATGTAATGTATATAAACCTTGCTTCAGCTGTATAAATATCAGCCAGAATTTTTTTTCCCTTCTGCAGATGCTTATACACAGTATGCTCACAAACATAAACACACATGTGTCTACTTATAAATCAGAGTCTTGCTGAATAAAAATGACTTTCATACAATTACACACTGCCCCAAGTTTAAATCAAAACCCCAATTCACCAATTCATTTCTTCATGTAACTCTGGAAGACAATATTTCGTAAGTGAATCATACTTTCTGTAGAGTTGTCATGGTAGTTGAGGGTATGGGGTAAAATTAGTGAAAAATATTACAGAGAGAATCTGAGCAAATGTACATTTTCTTCTCTGTTTTTTAAATTTTTTTAAATTTTAATCCTTGCATGACTTTGTTGATTTTTGTTTAGACTATGAGCAGTCTCTTAAGCAGTAATTAAACCTTTCTCTGATTTTCAGGTACCTGTAGGAGTTGTGATATTTGTTTCTATCACAGGGAGGAAAATATTTGCAATTAATTTTAGTTTGGGTCAAAAATGGGCATTGGCTGGTGTGCACCTGTATTTAGTTTGGAAACAAGACCAGGTGAACCAACATTGCTAACCATGGGTTTTCTATCCTAGGAAGCACTGTGCTGTCTCTGGTCTATCTAGAAATTATTCCATCTAGTCCAGGAAGGGTCATGGGTTTCTTAATGGAGGCTTTGTTACTTGAGATGTGCACTGAGGAAAGGGTTTGTATTTTAATGTACTGAGAGAAGGTAAAAAAAAGGCTGGACAGGGCCTTCTCAAGAAGGTGTAGCTGTGTGTCGTAGAATCCTGAAGTCAAGGTGCAGCCCTGAAGCAGTAACCTTCTGACACACAGTATGAAATACAATTATTTGAAGGCCAAAATGCCAAAGTCTGTCTCAGATTACCTATATTTATTTTTGCTTTCAGCCAAAATGGCCAAGATATCTTGAACTTCTATCTGGAGGACCCTTATTTTAAATATTCAAGCTGTACAGTTTGGATTTGCAATTTAGGGAATGGGTAGCCTTTGTGCTGTGGGTAGCATTGGACTATTTCAGTAATTTCACGAATATAAGCCGCACCTTTTTCATTGAAGAATCCAGCCTACCCCAGTAGTGCAGCTTATATTCAGGTGCAGCTTATCTATGGACAAATCCCAGTGAAATGTCAACCCGGAAGTGAGAGCCGGCCGGGGAGAGAGCTGCAGCGGAGCCGCTGCCGGGTGGGCAGTGAGCCAGAGCCACTGACGAGCAGGGGGCAGGCCGCCGCTGGATTGGCAACCAGCCCGGCTTCGCCACCTTCGCATGAGTGAACTAGCCACCTTTACCCCCTCCACTGCTGCGAGCGAGCCGGGGCTCCCCGCTCCCTCCTCTGCAGAGTGAGCGAGCTGGGGCTCCCACGCTCCCTCCGGTGGAGCGAGCAAAGCGGGGCTTGCTCGCCCCCTCCTCTGCCATGAGTGGGGCACCTCTGCAGCCTCGGCCGCCGCGAGGTGCTGCCGTTTTCGCTGTCACTGCGGCGCACGGGCTGCTCCTCCCCCGGGCACTGCCACCTTCGCACTGGCGAGTGCGCTGCTGCCGCTGCCACTGAGCAGGCGGGGGCTGCAGTAGCCAGCCCCAGGCCAGGAGTGCCGGGGCCGGCAGCACAAGGCGGGCACCTGGGGTTGCCTTTAAAGGCTTCGCTGGTCTAAGAAAACTGTTTGCAACTTGAGCACTGGACACCAAACCCCACGCTGGAGTGATTCTGTTACTAACTCGTTACTTTGTCACACATGGGTCCTCGCTTTAATTAAAAAAAAAAAGGTGCGGCTTATATTTGGGTGTGGCTTATATATGGACAAATCCCGTGGTCTTCCCGGCTACCCAGAAGTGCGGCTTATATTCAGGTGTGGCTTATAATCGTGAAATTACTGTATTTTTTAAAATTGTCCTAGATTTGGTCAAGTGATAAGCTTCAGACAAATCATAAATTGTACTTAAGAGCTACATCTTTGAAGATTCCTCCTCTCTTCTCAAAGACTTTAGTCTCTCACTTCAAATATTGTAGCTATTCATTTTTGACAAAGTGATTTTTTTTTCTGGGGAAGCCAGTAGCGGGAGGAGAGATTGAATTATTCACTTAAAGCATGACAAGTTGTGCAGAAAACACTGTTTTGTTAGTGAAGTGGGAAAGTGAAGCTCTTATAATGGGAGGACACCAAGATAAAGATGGCCTGGGCAACCTCCTTTTTTCACCCTGGTGGAAGTGCCTGCTGTGCAGCTTTGCAAAGGATGTGTGGTGTAGGCATGTGGTTGTTGTTGAATCTCTCTCATTTTTTGTGAATTTGGGAGCCAGGATGTCTTCTGAGGTTCCTGCCACATTCAAAGTATAATTTCAAGACAAGTTAGGTAATACTGCTGTAGGGAATACAGCAGGTTCCATCCCTGCTGTACTAGGAATTGTCATCACCATCTGAAATTTCTATCATAACAGAATTCTGCTATTCAGCATGAGATTCTCACTCTCCTTTGCAAAACCATTAAACATTTGCAGCTGTAACAGAAGCCAGTGTTGCAGAGTAGTTGAGACAAAGCTCTCAGTCAGGCATGAGAAGGACACGATTAGGTGGATGATTATGTTTAGATTTATTGTTAATATATATCTCAATATTACCAATGCATTTTATAGTCTTTTTCAGACCAATGTGCACCAAAGTCAATAAGAGCATATCAGCTTCCCTATCTCTGGAATAAGAGCATCCAGACAGTTCCTTATGCAATGTCCACCAGGTGTTCTTAGCTCAGGAGAAACCACATTGCCCATCAGAGGCAGGAAAAAGGAGGAGAGTGTGTGTGGGGGTGAAAGATGCACCTGAAAACCAAAATATCTTTCATTACCACCACAGTCAGTCAAAACACAGAAGACAAAATAGTGCCAAATACTCTGAAAAGTCAAAATCAAAGTTCTTTGAACAGAATCACCCAGATTAGTGATTTTTTTTGGTCTTTGCTTCAGTTCCCTGTCTGATAAAAGAAGTAATGCCTTATGTCTCCTGTATTGCTAGAAAATTATTCTATGTTTGTAAAGCATGTCAATAGCATAGCAATAAGCAGGGTAGGAAAACTTGTGAGATTATTTCTGTCTTCAGAGTAGTAAAAAATCCAGACGCAAGCTGTTTGAGAATAGAAGAAAACTCCCTAACCATAAAACAGCACAGCTATTTTTAAATCAAGTATCTCCTGTTCTGTTCAGTGAGTATGTCTAATCCTGGGAAGGAAAAAAAAATGTGATTACATTAGACCAGTTTAATGGGAAAACAAAAGGTTGGATAAACCCCATTAATTCTGGACTTTCCTAGCTTTTGAGTTCTTGATTTATCTCTGCTTATTGTTTTTTGTGCAGCTGTTTTGAGCAGATGAGTGCAATTTGAATATTTATACGTATAGATGTGGGTAAAGTGGTGGAGTGTAAGGAGCAGGAACTAATGGGATTTAGAACTTAAACTAAAACATCAAATGTTCTGTCAGCATGGTATTACTTTGGTGATTTATGTGTGTTGGGGGTCAACAGTATGGCTGATAGAGCCGTTAAAAGCTGGCTTAAAGCAGAATTGATCTAGCCAGGTCCACTTGGGATCAGAATTTGTGCGATTACTTGGAAGTCTCTGTGCTGCATTCCCAGTATGCTGCTTCCCTGTGAGGTGGTGTGACCCTGTGAGACAGTGCAGAATGGACTGTAAAAGGTGCCTTGGTTGGTCTGTTCCTTCTCTTTCTACCTTGTTTCAGTATAGTTTTATGTTATTGCCAATATGTAATTGTATATTGGATTTTCCTTTAGGGTATATATTTTATTAGATCAGGATGGTGACTTGCAGGTGACACTCCTGTGTTAGTGTATGGCAGGCTGTATTTGCAGCCACTCTTCCACTTGGGAAAGCATGTTGTTTTCCCCCTTGAAATACAGCATGGAGAAAAAGACTCCATCTATATAGAACAAATTTCATGGAATAGCATTAAAAAAACCGCTTTCATCCAGCTTGCTCTCTTGTTTTCTTTTCTAATGCTTTCCTGAAACTTGCATTCATGTTGTCTTCAATGTCAGTAGTGCACGTAAGCACAGGAGCAGACACTTTGGCTGCCAAAAGGGAAAGCAGGTTTAGAAAGAGCTGCCTCTGCAGCACTGTCAGTTTTCCTGGCTGCACAAATGTTTAATTCAATGTGCATTCAGTCCCTACCTTGGAAAAGGGGAGCAGCTGATGCTGCCTTGGCTTTACTGCCACCTTCTTATTTTTCAAAGTGAGGACCAATGTACTCTAACATTATTATAAGTTCTTACCATAATGTTTAGTTATTTTTATAAGAAGGACTCTTAGTTTTAATAAAGGAAATTATTGAAAGATTTGGACAGAAAATACATGCAATTTCTCTTCCCCATCTGAGTGAAGGCTTGGTACAGATTCCTCTGTGTCTGTAGTGTGTGTGTAGGGAAAAAAATAAATGCCAAAAGACTGCAGCACAATTGACTCTGTAAGGTTGCCAGGATTCTGAGGAAATTGCTGCTCACACTGGCTTTTAGGTAGATGTGTTCCATCAGTTTTTGTAGGTTTTGATAGTAAACTGGTGGCAGAAGATTGTATCAGGCTCCCAGTTGTCTTCATCCTTGGGATAGGAAGAATAAGTTAATGATGGATAACAAAACATGATCATCACTGATGTTTCTGTATGGTGAAAATGCATCTAAAGACTACAGTAATTTCACGATTATAAGCCGCACCTGAATATAAGCCGCACTTCTGGGTAGTCGGGAAGACCACGGGATTTGTCCATATATAAGCCACACCCAAATATAAGCCGCACCTTTTTTTTTTTAATTAAAGCGAGGACCCATGTGTGACAAAGTAACGAGTTAGTAACAGAATCACTCCAGCGTGGGGTTTGGTGTCCAGTGCTCAAGTTGCAAACAGTTTTCTTAGACCAGCGAAGCCTTTAAAGGCAACCCCAGGCGCCCGCCTTGTGCTGCCGGCCCCGGCACTCCTGGCCTGGGGCTGGCTGCCGCAGCCCCTGCCTGCTCAGTGGCAGCAGCAGCAGCGCACTCGCCAGTGCGAAGGTGGCGGTGCCCGGGGGAGGGGCGGCCCGTGCGCCGCAGTGACAGCGAAAACGGCAGCACCTCGCGGCGGCCGAGGCTGCAGAGGTGCCCCACTCATGGCAGAGGAGGGGGCAAGCAAGCCCCGCTTTGCTCGCTCCACCGGAGGGAGCGTGGGAGCCCCAGCTCGCTCACTCTGCAGAGGAGGGAGCGGGGAGCCCCGGCTCGCTCGCAGCAGTGGAGGGGGTAAAGGTGGCTAGTTCACTCATGCGAAGGTGGCGAAGCCGGGCTGGTTGCCAATCCAGCGGCGGCCTGCCCCCTGCTCGTCAGTGGCTCTGGCTCACTGCCCACCCGGCAGCGGCTCCGCTGCAGCTCTCTCCCCGGCCGGCTCTCACTTCCGGGTTGACATTTCACTGGGATTTGTCCATAGATAAGCCGCACCCGAATATAAGCCGCACCACTGGGCTAGGCTGGAGTCTTCAATGAAAAAGGTGCCGCTTATATTCGTGAAATTACTGTAACTAAAATATAAGCATAAGAAAATGGGGTTATCCTCAGCATTTGTTACAAATATATTGGAAATAAAAAGTATGGCTAATTGCTATTCTTAGAGTTGTGACTGAATAGGATGAAAAGCTTTTGATGAATAAAAATATACAGTTAGTGCAACTGGTGTGATGGGGCTTCAGGAAGGGAACCTTCAGAAATGACATTGGGTTTGTCTCTCTCTGATCTGGTTTCTGTCAGCTGACTGGTTGCAAATCATAGAAATCAATGGAAGGTGAAGGAGGCAATAAACTTCCCACCTACCAGGTTATCTCTTGTTCACAAAGGCTGAAATGTTGAACTGGGTGAAATGATAATTCCTTCAGCCAGCCCACGTGAGGGAGCGTGCCCTGCTCAGAGACCACCATGGCTGAGAATGGGACAGCACTTCCCTGGCCTTTGGGCTTTCTAAAGTGAAATTTCAGGCTTTTCTTTAAACATCTCTTGAGCACTGCAGGTTCTAGCGCTATTCAAAGACTGCATTTCTCTTGAATAACAGTTAACCAATTAAAATGAGTGGATTCCCACAACTTTCTTCTTTTACACCAGTCAGAAACTGCAGTAATGGTGTTTCAGCTGATATTAAGGCAGATTCTTGTGCTGGAATTAGTACACAGAACCTGTTAGTTTATTGAAACAAATGACAAGGTTATCAGATAACTTTGTTTAAGCATGTTTTGTTGGTGTTCATACAGAAAACAAGACAAAAATGTGGTGATGCTTATGGAAAGGTGACCTGGACCATTCGGCATGGTTTATTGATGCAGTCCCAGAAAACTAACTGGGAGGATTGTACCTTAAAGTTAAAGATTTTACAGAAATGAGAAATAAGTCTTTAAACTTAAGTCTTCATGCAAAATCCAATTCTTTGATACTAACAATTCACTGGTAGAACATTTTTAATTAATCTTCAAATTTTCTTTGCAAATGCATTCACTAATTTGTAAACTATAAGTTGAAAAATTACTGTCTGTATCCTGCATTTTGGAATAATCTTTGTTTTGTTGTATTTAGCGTGATTTGCCTATTTGAGCATAACCTCTGCCCTTGTGAAACACACACTGTTCATTTTGGGATTCAAGCAATTTCCTGCAGTCAGGGCTCTTGCTCTCTTGAAGTCACATAAGAATTCATGAAAATAGTTGTGCTAGTGCAGAGCCTAATCATCCTGTGCATCTTAATGTCTTTGCAATGTTAATTCTACATGTGCAGTGTGGTTTTTTTAGTTTGTTAGTTCAGAAGCAATTACGCAGAGTAGTTGTGGCTAGAACAAATTTTGTTCTTGGGTATGAGCTGTCCTGCAAATCTACATAACTCTGCAAAAGAAGGCTAAGGAATGTCTTCTGGTTTGGGAAATGTTGCACAGAGACACCATTCTGCCGTGTGGAAGGCAGCTTTTGTCCAAAACTCTCACTTTGCCTGTATTTAGCTGGGCTGTTGTGTATGTGAGGCAGGTATTGCCAAGTAGCTTTTAAGGGAATGTTGGATGATTTATACCAGATGTGTTCAGAAAACAGATGTGGAAGGCAGAGTCTGTCTCTGAGTATTTGCTGGTTAATCAAGTGCATATTTTCGCTTTTTTTATTCTGAACATAATTCCAGAAGCTGAGTTGTGCCTGTCACTTGACTGAAACCATGCTGCTGAAGCATAGAATGTAAGAGAAGAATTCAGATATGTTTCCATAGTAAAAGCTATAAATATTTATTAGTTAAAAATAACATTAATCTATACATTGCAGGCCCTTTTTTTTTTTTTTTTTAATAAAAAGATTTCATGCTATGCTTGCAAGAAATATAGGTAACTATGAAGCAAAAACTTAGGTTTGAATTTTCCATGAAGTTCTTTTCTAAGGTATCTGTATTTAATGCCTGTACGTGTTCATAATACATGCTTCTTTTTGAGCTGGAAAGTACCATTCACTACTCTGATATCAAATGCCTTTCAGATTTATTTTCTAAAAATTCAACCCACCTTAATCTAGAATCACTACAAAATTATATTTGCAGGGCAATGTTATAATGTGAACAATGGGAGTTGAATGTGAGATTCTCCATTTAGGTTCTTCCTCTTCTGTCTAGGTATTATCATTGTGGTGTTGGTGGTGATATTGTTCTTACAAGTTTCAGAGTGGTATTACAATTCAGGTAATTAATCTACCAAATTCAAGGTGAAAAAATATTAGAAAATATATTAATTTGCATTTGTTGAATATTCATATCAGTTGTCAAGGCTGTTAAATGAGTGTAAAGGTACAAATGTGTGTTTGCATATGTGTGTCTGAAAAAAGATCTTCTTTTCCATTTGTTATATCCACTCCAAAGTAGAGGGGTATTTATTGCTGCAGTCATATGGATATTAATATAGTTTTCTCCATCTGACTTTCTTTTAGCACACTGATTTATGTCAGTACATGGACAAACACCCTGGAGGGCTTCATCCAGAGAATGTGAAGGTAAGAGTCAAAAAGAGCACACATTCAAGGCAAATGCAATAGCAGTAACTTTGCAAAAAATGTCATGTCAGTTGTTTCATAGAAACTGATTGCTAGCTAAAGGGAATATGCCTGACATATGAACTGTATTTTTAAATATTTGCTTTCTTTGAAAATAATTAAGTATTCAAGTATTTGAGCATTCCTGCAATAGAATTTCTGAAGTTTGTAAAATTGACTCAGAGCCAAAATATATAAGTGAATGCTGTTAACAGTGTTGGTAATCCCTCCCCTCCATTCAAACATTTGCTCTTAAGACAATACTGCCCTAAAACCCCAGGATAAATATGCTTTAGGCTGTCAGTGCTAGATCTTCAGTTAGGTAAGTTAGTGTGGGTTCATCAAGTTTGAGGGAACTGTAATTAATTGTATTTACTGAATGTACTGCTTTTTATATGAACATATAAAATCTTCCCTAATCTTTCTGCTCACTTTCTTGGATGAGATCAGTGTTTCCATAGCTAGTCTCACTTTGGAATTTTTTTCTTTCTTAGGTAGATACTGAAAATCATCACACAGGAAGGAGAGAGTTTATTAGCAGGATTTAATGGAAAGATAGATGAGTAGACACTTGACCCAGTTACTATTTGGGAAGTCAGCCAAATGATCTTAGCATCAAATGGAAGCCAACCAGACATGCAGAATGTGTCGTGTGTGTATAGATCACTCAGATGATATTTGTTACAAATGTCTTGCACTTGGACACCAGTCCCATTGATGTTCTACTTTGGAAGTGTTTAAGTCTTCACTTGTCATACTGGGAACTTTATTCCAGGATGTAACTTACTGAAATGTCGAAGTTGATGAAAATTCTCTCACTTTTCTAGAAAAGCCAGAAGGCCTGTTTTGCTTTAAAAAAACCAGAAAATTTTTTTAAAAGAGGAAGTATTTTTCTTCTGCAATAGCTGATCATTGTTCCACATCTTTCATTTACTAATTTTCTGTGTTCTTTGAATGAAAAGTGGCATCTACAACATATGAATTCCGATAAGAATTACTGCCATCTAAAAAAAATAAGGAAATTTCCTCCTTACTGAATATATTTGGGAAAAAACAAAAAAACCACCACACTCACACACCATGAGTTTGGCACTAAGGGGGATGAGGTAGGACCTGCTTTTTGACCCATGAAACTTCTGAACTTTCTTCCCTGCTCAGTTTCCCGAGCAACGTTTTAGGTGTTGAATGCGGTTGTTAAAACAAGGAGCCTCAGAGGGAACTGCAGCAGCATTTCCCTTTCAGATTTTGCTGCATGTATTTCTGTGGGTATCTGTACCATCTAACAGTGCTCAGCAACACCTTTGAAGCCTGTAGACACATTAGAAATATTTTTTTTGAGTAGCTAAGTCTAGAATCCTGATGTATTGGTCCTGGTTCAAGTAAAAATTCCCAATGGATTATTAATAAAAGTGGGGGATGATGGGGGGCAGAAAAGAAAAAACTTTGGAAGTTGGAACAGATGAAACTTCAATCAGCAGATGAAACATGAGCAATCCCATTGAACAATTAACTTTTTTTTCTCTTAAATAATCTTGATGAAAATCAGTTACATATATTTAGTAGACTCTCTTACCACGCCAGCAACAAAAGCTAGCCTTAATCATGCAGTAATTGCTGAAACCAGGCATGATGATTTGAGATCCTATCATTTTAATGAATGAATCAGATTGCTTGGGACTTTTAGTGCAATACCTGCTCTCAAAGCTGAATTAAAAATAGCCCAAGAGAGAGATTTCTTCAGCTGGGAGGACAGAAACCCAGTCACATGTGCTAAAAAATTTCAGACCTTCACCAGCGTGCCAAACTAAAAGCTTGGCTGCTCTTTTGTTTCAGAGGAAGTAGGAGATTATTTCACAACCATTGCATTTTAATGCTTTGTTGTGCTGTACTCAGTTTGTTGTGCAATTGGGGATCTGAGACTTTGCCACCTTGTTTTGGTTTTGGCTTCTGGACAAAGTTGTCAGTTTGGATCCACAGTTGATTTCTGAGGGTTAAGCTGAGCTATATTAATTAGCCTTCTCTCCCTGCCAGCCCCTTCTTTCTAGAGGTCCTTCAGTAATTTCACTTTTAGCCAGACTTTTCTGTTTGCTCGGAATCAGTGGTTATGTGATCCCCAAATCCATTTTAAAAGCTTCCAGTTGAGCAATTATATTCCAGTAGCAATAAATTAGTCTCGGCTCTCTGGGGCTAACCTGTGGGATTAAGCCATTGATGCTCTCCCAGCATGACAAAAGACCCCCTGCCTTTTAATTTTGTTCTTGAGGAAAGTATTGCCTGTTGATGGATAGTTCTTTCTGGCTTGTTGCCAGTTATTATAAATACAAACCCTCATAATCACACATCTTTTTTTTTCCCCAAGATTATGTACATTAATTCCCATTAAACAGTATTTTATAGGAAGGAAGATGCAAAACTATTACTTACTTACATCTTGGCTTCTATAGGATATCTTCAGTTTAATTATATTTCTGAATTTTCTCTGTATTTGCAAGCTAGAGACAATGCTTGTTCCCTCAGGCTTACTTTTAAATGAAGACTCATAAATAGAATAAAATCTAAATTACTTTGATGGACACACATATTGTTGTCCCCTCAGGTATTGTGTTTGACATTGCCTTTCTTTGTGGTTTTAAATAGGCTATTTGCTGTCACTTAACTATTTTAAATAAAGACTAAGCAGGATATTATAAGTATGTGGAAGTATTAAGAAGAATGTCTCAGATGGCAGTTATAGAAGTCCAGGGACAGTATGCTTAGGTGAATAAAACAAGATTGCTTCCCAAAGTATTAGGTTTAGCATTTTTATTGGTGTGTATGTATTGACATATAATGATTTCAGGATTTTATAATTCATGGGTGGAGGCACAAGTCTTACAAATAACATCAGGCTTTAAACCCTTCAAGGAACTTGTGTGTGAGGCTGAGATGTTGTTCTAAAAATGCCTATCCCTGGTAATGTTAAACCAGTTATTCTGATTATATAAACACAGTTAGGTACCTGAAACATCTTCATCAGCTTGAAGGGAAATTGGCATGAAGCAGTTCTTTCAGTCCATAAATTCTGCAAACTCCAGTAGCTCCAAATATACAAATATTTACATCTTTGTGACCTACAAACTTGCATGACTACCACTTATTTATAACTATATGTTCACACACTGTACAGTGTAGATGTTGAGGAAAAGTGTAATCAGTTTATAAGTCCCTGTGTAGTAGCCATGGCCTCATCTTCTCTTGTCTGGTTTAAAAGATGTCTTTCTCAGTTTTTCCACGGTTTGAAGGCAAGCAATAAATCTTAAAAACATGGCCCTACATATAATTATGTTTCTGCTGGAAGCTACTGCTGCAGCCTTGTCCATGACTGGAAATAGGAATTGATTTATTCGTGTATTGTGTGGTGTTTGCCAAGCTGCAAAGTGTGCTATTGCAAACTGAGGTACAAGATTTGCTCCTGAATCTCCCTGTGCTGTTCCTCCTGGCCCAGACTACTGAAATATGTACTCCTGGCTTTCTTTCCTACAGATGTTGCAGCCTTCAGAGATAGTGCATGCTCAGTTGGAACATCTGGATTTCTTTCTACAACAGAATCTCTAATGGTTCAGAGCAACTAGCTGACCCTACCAGTGATAATTGGGGTTTTTTTTGTTATGATCTTCATTCTAATTTATGTCTCTTCCTGTCTGGCACAGGGCTATCTCCACCAATATTTTGTCTTACCTTCTTGGTTCTCCTGAGCCTTTATTTTCAGCTGAATAGATGGCTCTGGTTTTGTAAATTCATAATTTAAGTCTCTTTTTATTTGTGCATTTCAGCATGTCCTGTGAAAATAAAACTGTTCTTAGCCTCTTCTAATCTTTGAATTATCACCTTTATTTTGAGTCTTTTACTCCATATTATTACATTCTCAGTAATGTACACAAATTCATCTTCATGCCTTGATGCATTTATTTTATAGTTGAGTTTGTTTACTGTAACTCCTATTATTGGTAGAATAAGTGGAGCAAAAGCTTGCATCTGTCATGCCTGCATTGCTTGTTTGCATCCCTGCCTTAAAAATAAATCTATTAATGGAAGCTGATTTGCTTCTTAATTAGTGATGCTGTCTTGAGATAGCTGAAGTCTTTTGAGAAAAGCATCCTGAATTTTTTCCTCTCTGCCCTTTTTCTTCTACTTGCAGTGTTAGAGGTAATATTGATTCGTGTGAGCATTTGACAGAAAAAAAAACCCCATCTTTGGCAATAAAAAAGACATTTTCCTCTGACCCACTGTACCTTAATCCATGCAACACCAGCCTGAATGACAACGGGTTGTCAGCAGACAAAAACTGTCCCTGTCTCTTAATTGCTCTCAAAATCTCTTACTTCAGGCAACTTGGAAATCTCCTGTCTGCTGTGACCAGAGGGGAAGGAACTTCCAGTTTATTCTTACTCTATCTAATATTGCTGCACTGATTTATTCTTCTCCCTGGGCACCTTTTCTCTTCCTAGGGCCAAAAAGTGTTAAGAAGAAATAGGCTTGTTGAGCTTTTGCATGCAGGCAACAAGAATACTCAGCCTTCTCCCAGGAGCCTTCAAGACTTCAGCTCTTACCCATCTCAATTTTGAGCCTTCCTTTCTCCTAGGAAGCAGGGCACAGCAGTTTTCTGTGCATAATGGATGGGTATTTTTGAAGCAAAATCTCAGCTAAGCCCTACCCCCACCAGAAGCTTTTAAAATGTGTTTTATCTCTGCAATACTGAGTCAGGGTATGTGGCAAAATGTGGATTGGGATTTGGGTACTAAGTTTCCTAGGGCAGCCCAATAATCTCCTAAAAATATGCTTATGTTTCAGCAAAAAATATAATGTTTGTCTTAAAACTTAAAAAAAAATATTTTAAAAGGAATGTAATAGATAGTAATTAGTGACATAATGGGTGCTGCAACATTTTTCTGTGCTAAATGCTCAAGAATAGGTCAGTCAGCTTTATAGCAACTATATAGTTTAAAAAAACCCCAGCTATGATAAAAATATAGGATTTATTAAACCAAGGATTTAATGGTGGTCTCCGTAACACGGGATTGAAAGTGTTGAAATACACTGATTGTTATATGATATTATCTGAAATCTCTGGAACTTAGTCATTCTTGGTATTCATGTAGTCCTCACTGCACTGCAGCACTGTGAACATTGTCCTTCACTAATGGTTGCAGTTTTTAATGTTGAATCTGTTTTTGTCAGATGAGTAGTTTTGGCATTTAATGACTAATGTGAAAATTAATAATCTGAGTCAAAGCCATAGGGTAGTTGTCATCTGATGTCTCCTGTAAACATTAATATTTATCACTGAACCGATTACAGATTTACAGTAATTTGACAACCATAAGCCGCACCTGATTATAAGCCGCACGTCCAGGTAGCCGGGTAGACTTTTTTTTTTTTTTTTTTTTTTTAAGCGAGGATCCATGGATCCATGTGTAACAAAGTAACAAATTAGTAACAGAATCCTGCCAGCGCAAGGTTTGGTGTCAGGTGCTCAAGTTGCAAACAGTTTTCATAGACCGGTGAAGTCTTTAAAGGCAGCCCCAGGCGCGCTCCCCGACCGGCTCTCACTTCCGGGTTGGCATTTCGCTGGGATTTGTCCACAGATAAGCCGCACCTGAATATAAGCCGCACTACTGGGGTAGGCTGGATTCCTCAATGAAAAAGGTGTGGCTTATAATCGTGAAATTACTGTAGGCTGGTCTGAAGTACAAAGGGTAGGGACATGCAAGGATTGGGCAGCTCCTGTGTCATTATCCAAATGACAGGTGAAGCTACTTGAACTTTGGCAGTAGCAGAGCATTGCATTCTGGCTCTTGCTGAGCAATAGCTACATTTATTAATAGTAAGATACAAACCCATGTGCTTGTTAGAAAACCATAATATCTGAAAAGTAGGATAAAAATGCTTTGGGTTTTAGGTTGCAGTTGTGTTAACAAAGGAGGCTTCCCTAACATGTTTCTTTTTTCTTTCCATTGTGTGATTGTATCCATGCCTGTGGCATGGACAGGAGGTTTGTGGTCCCCCTTTTCTGTGGACTACAGAATCCAGCATTAACAGGTTGGATTGCATTGTCAGTCCTGCATGCCCATGTGAAAAAGACATGTTACCTGATGTGGGGGAAGCTGTGGTGTGTGAGCACCTGTGTGCACCTAGAGGTGTCTGACCAGGAGGTTGCACACCATAGATGCAGGTGCACAGGAATTGGACAGTTAAACTGCGGTAGTAGGTCCAGCTGTGATGAATTTTCATGTCCCTCACTCGCTGGGGTTTGAAGAAAACAGTTTTTGACTTTGAGGTGAAAACCTGCTGTGGTGGTCCTTTTAAATTTATCCGTTGTTACTGGAAGCAAATCTAAACTAATGTCATGCTTCTGAAATCTCTCTCCTACTCACTAAAATTGGTCATGCTGCTAATGTGAAGTTGAATTAAAAGTATATTTCAGCAGATATGTTAAGTAAGACGTGATGCTGTTTAATGTGGTTGAGAGGGTGCTATTTTTCATTCCTCGTTCAGTGAACAAGCAGGTGTGCAGCAGACAGAATAATGTTATGCCAAATTAAGGTTGTCTTTTACACATGGCATTGAGAATTGATTATTTAAATGAGACTTTTTAGTTATCAGACATTAAATATGGCATCAGCATTTCACTCTACTTCATGTCAGTCTTGTCACTTAATTGTTTGATAATATGCACAACTGTGAACAGTTAATGCAGAATCTTCATTAGCATGCTAAAATTCATGCTAGAAGAATGTCACTTTCATAAGTGCGCTTGTAATATATTGTCTGTATGATCTTCATGATTCACACATGGCAAGAAAATTGTATACTGTAGGAAGAATAGTTCAAAATTTTTTAAATCAGTGAGGCAACAATTGCCAGTCTGACCTACTTCAGCATGGAAGTGAGTTGAAAGGTAAAAAAGCAGATTCAATTGAATTGAATTTATTTTTACTTTTGCCATTCAGAAGAAAAAAACTGAATCTTCCACTTACCGAACATTAGCAGATGACTATAACTGATCATAAGGGAGTGTCTTTATACTCAGTTAATTAAGCACACCTTCCTCATTGCAAATGACTATAGTAGTACCCAGAGGGGACAAAAAATTATTAAAAGAGCATCAAAGAGAATAGAAGTTAGCAAATTAACACATTCCAATCTCTTGCCTTTGCAGTTCTGCTGGAAATAAGTGGAAAATCTGTATCTATATACATTTTTATGTGATGATGCAATGCACATTTCCAGTGGCTCTATCACGTGTATTGCTGTGTGACATTGCCTTGGTAAGATTCTCATGTAAGGAATGCAGGAGCAAGTTAGAAGCCTTTATAAATGCATTTTGGAGTGGATTGTTTTAAAATTCTTTTAGCAAGAACTCAGTTGATTCCAGGGCAGACAGATAGGAGAAACCTTTTAATGAGATAAATCTATTATGATCGTGAAAATCCTACAGATTCAAATAGCTAATAATTTTTTATTCAGATTTTCCTTATTCATAGGGATGCAAATTTGTCTCAAGTCAATACTTTGTTCCTGGAACTTCTAATAATTTAAGCAAGAGTGTCTACAAAGCTTTGACCTAAAAAGTGCAGCATTTCCCCAGGTCATAGAAGTGAAAAGTTGGATTTTATCTCATGGTTATTATCTGGGTTGAGAAGAGGGAAATGAATAGCAAACCAAGAGTGACAAAAAAGGTTGTGTTTGATGAGCTTTTGACATGTCAGCAGAAGTCACAGAGGGATATTTCTCATTGCTTCTGTGATAGTGCATATTACCAGATAGCTGTTTCTAGTGGTAATGTTTTAAAACAAGTAGTTCTAAACTCCCAAGCAGTCTAGCGAACTCAAAAGGAACTGAGTAAAGTGTTTGGTTGTGTTTATTTCCAAGGCTGTGAGATGCCACTGTAGTGATTTATGACCTCCTTTTGCCTCTTTGAATAGCCAGTAATTTACAGAAGCCTGTACTGGATGATAGGGAAAACTTCACTGGTTGCAAGCATGAGATGGGATGTCCTGAGTTTGGTTTCTTTCTTTTACTGGTATTTTTAGATTTGATAGCTGCTGAATACACACTTGGGAATTCAGATGGTTGTGTAATACCCAGACAGTGTGCTTTGATACACAGAGCAAGCAGGAATATTTGTGTAATCAGTGATGGGTGATAATAAAGATCGTGTGGTATTGTGTATTATTGTTCAAAAACAACTATACTAATAGAGCAGTATGAGCTTGCTAGAGGAAAGACACATTAATTCCGGCTTGCTTTCAGCTTTCTTCTGAAATAATGTTACCTCCTGGTCCAGATTTTCTCATCTTTTTTTGCAGTCTTTTGCTGCTAAGAGAGCAGAACCAAGAGTTTCGTGCATCTTCTATAAACTAAAAATTCTTTGTAGCTTTCTAGTTCTGTGTAGCTTTCTACTTCTGTATCCAGGGCCAGGTCCTCTATTCCCACAGTAGAACATTAACGGGGGCCCAAATGAGGAAAATAGTTTAGAAATCCCTCTTTGCCATCACAGAAAGACTTAAAAAAGGCTCCCACAGGCATCATTATTCTGTCCTCTTGGCAAGCATCCTTTCCATCATTGGGGTCCTCTGTGCCTCAGCAGTCTGTGTGTAAATGGTACATTTTATGAGGAATTTCCCTAGGCATGTTGTGAATTTCTGCTTTTCACTTACCCCAGTATCCTTTGCCAGAAGCTCTCTACCACCTCTGATAATGGAGGGCAACTGCATGGAGTAATCTGACTACTTTACACAGACTACAGTAATTTCATGCCTATAAGGTGCACCGGCCTGTAAGGCGCACTATTTTTTTGCAGTGAGGATATGCGCGCTACAAAGTAATGAATTAGTAATGGAATTGCACGATCTGGGGGCTGCCGTGGGCTCAGCTCAGCTCGGGGCTGGGTGGGCTCGGCTCGGGGCTGCCGCAGGCTCGCACTTCTGGGTTGGCAAATTTCCGAAATTTGTCCGTATATAAGGCGCACCAGCCTATAAGATGCACTTCCAGGTTTTGATCAGAATTTCAGTCAAAAGGGTGCACCTTATACCGGTGAAATTACTGTACTTGTACATGAGTGTTCCCCTTCATTGTTAGACTGGAAAGAGCCTAAGTCAGACAGTGTTAGCTGCTCTCAGTCCCACCCTTTAGGTGTGTTTTGCATGGCCTGTGTCAGTGTTACAAGCTCATTAGTAAAGCATTCTGCAGCACGTGGGCCACCAGGCAGCCACTGAATGCCTGCATGCAAGGCTCTAGGTTGTACACTCACCCAGACTCATTAAAACACCAGGAAAGCTGGGCTGTTCATTCAGAGAGCTACAAGTCTCAGAAAATGTTGTATTTTACAACTACTATGGGCATTTGGTCAAATGTTGCATATAGCTCAAATGGCTATCCAGGCATTTCACTTGAAGGACTATGTAGGTGCTAATTCACCCCTTTGTGAAGTTGAGGGCTTTCTCTCCGCAAGTTTTAAGAACTGCTAATGTTCTTTTAATATCACAGTCCATAAACCCTGAATTAGCTTTGACCTGCATGCATTTTTCTTGCTGACAATGGAAAGTCTTCATTAAAATATGTTGCTCATTAAAGGGAGAGGTGCATAACAGTCAGGGAAAAAAAAAAGGTATTTTTTAATGGCTATAATAAATAAGCAAGACTTGAAACCACAAGTGTTAGGATTTTTTGTCTGAGCCTAGACTATTGAGCTTCCTATTGTTCAGCTTTGCTGAAAACCTGACTTCTAGGGACAAATCCCTGTCCTGTTTTCTGTCTTTTTCAACTCTCACCACAATGATCTTTGTCATTTTGTGAGCCTAATTTTATTACCAAAACCTTTGTTCTTACTAATAAGCTAGAACCTTAGTGGATGTCTTAGTGGATGATGTCTTTGTTAATTGCAGTTTGATCAATACCTATACAGCCTTATGTATGACCATGCAAATATTAAAATAACCAACAAAAAAGTTAAAGAGCTACGTATGTGTGTTGTTTTTACCATCACAACCAACCTGCTGAAATACATGTTGAATATGCCATTGACTCCAGCTGCCATCATGGGGCCTCGGGAAATGGCAAATCAGTCGCTTCCTCAAAGCCTCCTGAAAAAACTCCAGGCTGAGGTTTCATAGTGATTGGAATTGAGTGAGGTGGAGGATGGAGGAAGTAAGATGAGGGTATGACCATGATAGGAGATATGTTGATTTCAGACTGAGTGTATGGGTAAGAATTGATGGTACCTCATCCAGGATTAATTTTTGTCCTTTTGAAGGTAATGCAGATAATCTGGAAAGAAAAAGGGTTTCTTGGAGAAGGATTTCCTCAAAATCAGGAGAGGGAGCTTGACTGTGAGAGGGCAGAAGTGCTTTGTGAAGAATGAGTTTTTACCCGTTCATCTTTTCTTTTTGGGGGCTGGGAAACTGTTGGAAATGGAGAAGCCTCCCTTGGTGTTTTCTCATCCCAAGCAAACACAAAGGGCCTGTGGTTTGCAGAATGCTTTGCTGCCAGATGTTAGGCTTGTGTTTTTCACATTTAATATTACCAAATAAAAACAAAGGGGAAGAGAAAAACAGAAAGCAATATCTGTGTTTACCCTATAATGAATTCAGGGAGGTTTTTTTTATCCCTTCTCTTCCATGAGCTTCCTCCAAGGAGGTGTGAGTGAATTAATTAACTTTTGGAGAAGTACTTAATGAGTACAGCATGTCTACAAGTTTGGAATAAAACTACATTCCAAAGCTGTCCTCAAGAGCAGATGTTTATTCTGTTTAGCTGTGAAGCTGTTGGGCATTTTTTTAGCACTATATGTCAAATCACTTGACTCTTTGCACTAAAGCCAAATGAAAGACATTAATAAATATATTATGACTTATATAAAGATTACAGTGCTGCAAGCTACTGTGATAATTGAAATTTCTTTTCATATTTAAAAATAATGTTTGAAGTTAAAGGCACTGATTTAGCATAGCAAACTGGTTATTTTGCCCATATTTTTCTTTAAAAAATATATAATTTTGAAGTAATTTAATAGAATTAAATTGGTATTTTCAGGCTGTAATGAAAGCCATTTCTGCTTCTTGCTCTTATTAAAATAGTTTTTATGTACTATGAGTTCCACTTTAACCATAATTCAAAAAGGAATGTACATGTTACTTACGACTTTCCTGCTATTCTTTGTTTCTATATTTTGCTCTTAGGTTTCCTCAGCACATTGTTAGATCCAACCCTGGCAAGAAGGTGATTGATACGGCTCTTTGTGCCCTGGCTAAATAGCTAAACATAGAGTGCATTGTGTTTGCACTCAGGGAAAAAATGAAATGCAATTAAATTCATTTCACCTTCAGTAACATGACATTTCTGTTTCTTTCATGTCATCCTTTATTCTCTTCTGTAATCAGATTTTGTAACCCTTTTTATAATGTCTCTTCACTTCAGTAATCACTGAATAGGATGCTTGTGTTGCAAGTTAATTAGAAATTCTCGTGTGCCTGAGCTGACTTTTCCCAAATCTTTGGTGTGGTTTCCACATCTTCCCAGAGAACACGTTTCACTGTCCTCTGGGCTGTGAGTCATGAAGTCCAATTCTGCTCTTGAATCCTCCACGTGTAGCTTGGGAGGGGATTTTTGTGTTCACACTTAGAAGCTGAAGTATCTCTTAAAATATATCAGGGAAAGGAATGATGTCTACACTGGGCTAGCTCTTCATTACTGCAAAGAAAACTCCTGGGAGTTCATTCACCCTTTGTATGGACAAAACCCATGATGGTTAACACAGCAGGTGTTTGAAAGGATACAGGGGAATGATGCATGGGGGAGATGAAAAGGGCAGCACAAAAGATCTTCTTCATCCAGTACTTTGTTAATAATTGTAAATTACAAAGAATGCACAGTAGTAATTCTTAGTTCTAGGAGTAAGTATTTATAGAGTTCAGGAAAGGACCCTAAGAAACCAGGAGACAGTGAGTTAGGTTTGTATCTAAATTTGCCTTGAAGACTATTGAAAGTAGGTTTCAAAAGTCATCTTCAGGTTCAGTGAGAGCTATAATTTCCTAATGAAAAATACATAAGAAACTCCCATTAAAACAGACTTCGATGGATAAAATCTATTTTACTTGCAGATTTCCTTGGGTACATAGGCCTTTTTGTTACACCATTAATTTCTTCTTTGTTTTAGCTTCAGTGTTCCATCCCCCATCCTTATTTCCCCATCCCTATCCACCCTGTACTGTTGTTTCCTATAATTAGTGAAGATACACATCTGTCTTCAGGCTACCACCTAATCTCTAAGGCCATATGGGTAAATGGAATATAATTATAATTTGGTAGAAACCAAGCCTTCTGCACATGGTTGTATTACTCTCATTCTTTTTAAAGCAGTCATATTGAATCCATAACATACTAGGGCTGGGTTTAGTCCTTGCAAAGTAAGTATATTTCAGATGGAAATTTCATTGTGTTAAATTTGGGTGGGAAGCAGCCAGTTTGGGAGGAATTCTGACACAATGTTACCACAATGTGCGAGCACCCTGCATATTGTGAAGAAATCACCTGTGGTTATATGCAAAATATTAACAGAGGTCATTTTTTGTCCCCCTCTTTTTCAGTTATTTTTATTTCAGTTGCTGCGAGGACTGTCTTACATCCACCAGCGTTACATTTTGCACAGGGACCTGAAACCACAGAACCTTCTGATCAGTGACACGGGGGAGTTAAAGCTGGCAGACTTTGGTAGGCAAGCAGTTAATTACAAGTCTCTTATAATGTTGTAGGAATGTCAGACAGATGGTTCCATTGATTTCCCCCCACCCCCGACCCTATTCCTTAGACACACCTTCTTCATTGTAGATAATTGCACATTTTTCTCCTGAGTGAAGAAATTGATTATGGTCAACAAAATGCTTGATTAAAAGGGAGCAAGTGGAAAACAAATACTTAACTCCAGTTCTCTCAAGGAAGATAATGCTGAAAGTATTTCCATTTTATTTACCATGAGACCGCTGAATTAGAATTAAAATCCTTTAAAAAGAAAAGAAAAAAAGGTAGAGAGAGACCTGAAGCAGCTCTAGGGTTGTGGAGATCTGGTTTAACTTTTGTTAAATGGTCATTGAAAGAGACTGAAGGACACAAAAATAAGTGTTCCTTCTTTACAATGAAGGGCACTAGGATTGCCTGGACTGCTTTCAATATCCCTTAGTTCTTTCTGGGGAAGCCTTATTTGGAGTATAAAGTCAGGATAAATTATCCACTGAAATCTTAGCCTTTGGCCTATTTTTAAATTTTTAAGCCATTTTCTAGTGGTTCTCTTTCCTCTGAAAACCATTGTGAATGATGTGGAAAATGGCAATATTTTTCTTTAGTGGTTTTCACAAAAGGTTTTAGGAATTTCTTTCTTTCCTGTAGGTCAGCTTCTCAGTTACTGATTCCAGTGGTTTTTCTGAAGTAAGCTGAAAATATGACCTATTGGCTATTTGAAAATGTTTTTATTTTATGACTGCTATCCACATCATGCTTCAGATTTCATGCAGCAGCAGTAATGAGGAAGCCTTGTGTGCTAATTGGCAATTTCACTGTTAATGTAGTCATGAGGTTTTGTCTTTTAATTAGCATTACTGCAATTAACAGCTCAGTATGTATTTGTTATGCTGGAGAAGGGAACAGGACTTAAGGTGAACACAGTCCACAAGAACTTGATTGGCCTTTGAATTGTAAGGCAATTAGAGAAATAGTACTGTAAGCAATTGGTTTACGTAAGATTTTTTGCTGTCATTTTTCAAAACTTGCTGTTTTTTGAAATCAGTGCTTTAAAAACCCCATTCCTGCATGTTGCATTTTATTACTATGAGCTTTCATCTCTTAAGGATGTGAAACAGGTGCATCATTCAGTGTTCTTGTAGTGAAATATGAGTTAACCCTCTGTTGAAGGTGGTGTGCTGTTTAATAGTTTTTTTATATCCATTATATGTACCAGCCTGACTTCCAAGTCAATGGTTCTCTAGATTTGGTGGATGCTGAAAACCACAAAAATCTCACAACCTCTTTTGTATGTGAAATGTTTCCTATGGTGTGGGGGTGGGTACTGAAGCTCTATGGCTTGTATGGCTGGGGGGAGAGAGGCTGCAAACTCTGTTGCTGAGTTTTTAAGAAAAAAGAAAACCTGCCTTTCACCAGCCCTATTAAATGCACTGGTGGAGGTGTGAACCTATTAATGAAATGTCCAAGTCAGACATAAGTTGACTCTGGTTGTCTTTCTGGTTGTGGTTGCCATAAAGCAGAGGACAGGGTGGGACATTTGTTCCTCCCTGCTGTAGTAGGAAATGTATGAATTATTGCCTCATTGTAGCACCAGGCTAAATAGCCAGTGATGACACGAAAGGCGAGATTTTTCACAGCTTGGTGTCAGCAGTTTAAGGTTGACCATTGTGTATGGTTTTGATAGAGGTACTTGAAATGTATCGGTACAACCAGAAAGAAATACAGTGTCTCTACAATGGCAGAGACATGAATGTATGATATTGTACAGAGGAAATTTTTCCCTTTTAAGTTTGCCTTGACATAACAGAAACATCTGCATAATCTACTCCTATACACAGAGAGAAGATTATATATCTCCTTTTTTTAAAGCTAGATTTTCTTTCATGGCTCATGACCTCATAAAACTGAAAACCAGATGGGTTAAATTTCTCTTCCGAGAACCAAGATGAAAAATTAGAAGTGATGAGGTTAAAGTCTGAAGGGTCATGACCTCTTTCACTGGAAGCATGAGAAATGAGAGTACACATGTGCACTCTCTGTGTTCCCCTGTGCATATTTACTTATTGAAATGCTGTATTATTATAGCCCATCTTCTATCTTCCCAGTATGAAAGACCCTTTTTAAACAAGATGTAAAACACAGTCCTACTTTTCTATGTTTTTCTCCCACAAATGTCTGATTTGCAATAGTGTGTTTGGAAAGGAAGTCATTTAGATTGTATACTTGGTTAATTACATGAGGAGCTGTGTGAAAATTAGGAAAATGGTTGCTTTGCTTTCAAATGCACTCAAGGCAGGAGAGAACCTATCAAGAAATGAGTGTCTGTTACAGATAGGATTGACTTTGCTAGCATAATAAATATAAATCCTAGAGCAAAGGCCTTTTAGTCTCTAAGGACAAGACCTTCAGATTTTGGTTTCATAAGTTTACCAAAATCATCATCATGTCTGATGTTTTTCATTTAGCTTCAGGCTTATTTAATCTCTTCACTGTAGGATATCAAATACTTAAAAGCAGGCTAGTGGATCATGGTTCTTGAATAAATAAGGTAAAAGAAAGGCTATTCATGTCTGCCAGAGCTTTGCACTGTGGCTGAAGTAGAATCTTTGAATAACTGTGGGCATGTGTTTTTCTATAGCAGGGCTCCCAGACGTGGATATTTCACTGTGTGGGAGTGTCTTTGTTCGGATGAACAGCGGTTTGCTTTTCTGTTCATTGTGCTCTAGCTGCTAGGAAATGAACATTTATGAGAAGCCTCAGCGGTCAAATGAAAAGGGAGTGCAGAATATAGAGGCTTTATCAAATTAAAAATGGATGAGCTATAAAAAATGGCTTTCTTGAGAAGATATTATAGGGGAGGCTACATTTTGAGTAATTGTTGCTGTGAAAAATAGTCCTTGAACACCATACCTGCGTTCTGTCTTAAATCTAATTGAGATTCCAGAGGGAATTAAAGTATATTAGGAATTCTTATGGAACGAAGTGCAAGAATTATTTTTAATCCTGTGGTGTGAATTTTGCTGTCAATAATTTTGTTTATGTCCCTTCCTGCATAAGTTAGTTTTGACTACAAAAAAGTATTTTAAACCTCTAATGAGAAATACCTTAAGAAATTTGTCTCATCCTTCAACAGAAAGGCTAGTAATCTTCAGGGACATCAGGCCTCTCAGCTGGTAGACACGGACAGGGAGCAGAACTGAGCCCCTGCAATCCAAGAGGAAGTGCTTAGTGACCTCTTGTGCCATTCAGACATTCACAAGGGCATGAGTCCAGATGGGATTCATCTGAGGGGATTGAAGGAGCTGGCAGAAGAGCTCATCAAGCCACTCTCCATAATTTATCTTTGTTCCTGGTTAGCTGGGGAGGTCCCAGATGATTGGAGGTTAGCAAATGTGAAACCCATCTACAAGAGGGGTTGGAAGGAGGATCTGGGGAGCTACAGACCTGTCAGCCTAACCTCAGGAAAGGACCTGTAAGCATCACAGAGTCCAACTCCTGGCCCTTACCAGGGCAAACTCAAGAATCACGCCATGCACCTGAGTGTAATGGGAAGGACCATTTTTGTCATCGTCACGCTGCTCTCTGTGATCTCTGACAGACTGTGGATGGAGGGAGGTTCCCAATAACTGGAGAAAGGTCATTGTTTTACCCATTTGCAAGGGCAAGAAAGAAGGTCAGGAGTACTGCAGCTTGGTCAAACACTATCCCATGGAAAATAATGGAGTGAGGCATCTTGGAAGTAGCTTCTGTAGTTGTGAAGAAAGTGTTTGCCAGTTTTAGTCAAGGTAAATCGTGTTTGATCCATGGGATTGCCTTCTGTAATTAAATGAGGAGCTCTGCAGTGTCCCAGTGCCTTAAGAGTTGGTTACCCAGAGCATGGCAGTGCTCTTTACTTAGGTGCACAGTGGGAGGATGAGGGGTAATGGTCATAAGCTGAAACACAACTGAATATAGGAAAGGAAATGTTGGTATGAAAGTACTTCTGCACTGGAGCAGCCTAGAGATTTATGAAAGTTCTGTTTGCTTCCCTTACTGGACTAAACCTTGAGCAATCTGGCAAATTGAACTAGGTAAATTCTCCTTCTTGTGTGGTTCCGTGACACAGTAAGTACTGTGCTTGTTTTGTTTTGTTTCTCAATGATTGGACACAGGTATTCAGTTATTGTATATGCTGATATAAATCAAGATTGGCTAATCAATTATGTTTGCGTGCAGATTATCATACTTAATAAACTCCAGCACCAAGTCCCTAAATAGCTGACAGTAATCTCATGATGGGTCCCATCTTCTCTGTGGGACTTTCCAGGAAGGATTTACTCTTTTGATGCCTTGATAAGATTATTCTCTGAAAAGATCCATTAGCAATCTAATGTTCTGACATCTCCAGGAACAATGTGGACTTTTATTCTGCTCACAGCACAATTGCTCTTACACATTATGTACTTAAAATATTCTTTTGCTTTCTGGGTTGAAAAATACGTAGTTATACTTGTTAATAGATATTTTTTTATAAAATATTTACATAGCTTTGAGGTGACATCTCCTTTAGATGCATTGAAAATATCATCAGAGAATATCATGTGCGTTAAGAACAAAACATTTAGACTTGACTAGCCTGTGACACAGTAAAAGCAGTTCTGAGGCTTTAAGAGAAACTGCCCAAGTCACTAGTAGGGCCCTTGGCCTGCTGCAGCTCTGAGATGATCAACCTGCTGCTGGGGTTTGTTTCTCAGGGAATTTCTTGTTTGTGAATCTTTCCTGCAGCTGCCTTTCCTTTCATCTCTTCTGTTAGACCTGCAACAGAAGTGAGCTGCATGAAGTGGGTGAATGTGAAGTTTGAAGACCTGTTTGGTCTCTGTTTTGGATTGTACAGTTATTTTAAGTGCAAGGACCTTCTGTGTAATCACATCTTTTAATTAGATGCAATTTTTTTTAGCATGTGTATTGTCTCCTCTGTGCTTTGGCTCCAAGACAAGGTGTGTATACTATGCAGACGCCTGCCTAGTTTACATATTTACATAGCAGGCACACAAGTGCAAAGTATGGAACAACTGGTCTTTAAGTATTGTTAGCTTGAGAATAATTTGCAAGGATAGGAAAACTTGATGATTGATAATTTTCTAAATTGAAAAATTTATTAAAAGACTTGAATAGATGCTTCCCCTCCCTCCCAATCCCTGCCCAAATTTTTGGTAGTTTTAGTCCTTTAAAAAAATCTTCAGACTGCAGTAACACTACCAACAAATTCTAGTGTTGCAAGGTGAGTGACAAGGAGTGTCAGGAACTTAGTATTTTAATGCTTTAATGCTTATTTCAGCAGTACAAGAGTTGCTCTTTCTCATCTGTGGGAATGAAGAGAGGAGAGGAAAAACAGCATGATATCTTCATGAAAATGCCTTTCATTTAGTCTCTCAAATACCACTGACCCTGAAGCTTTTTCTGACTGCTTCTTGTTGTCTTTGGGGATCTCTGGATGAATAAGGATCTGTAGGAGGTCTGTATTATGGTGAAAGACCTGCCTTAAGCTTTTGGAATTTTGTTAATATAAAGTCCTCTGATGTAGTAAAAGAATCAAGTCAGTGTGATTCAACCATGCATCCTTCTAGATACATAGAATGATTAATAATAGATAGCAGGAGCAAAGAGACTTGAGGATTATAATAAAGGGAATTATACTCAATGGAGTGACAGTTTAAAACTGCAGCTGAGTATTAGAGAAGATGTTTCCATGCATTTCCATATAGATTTTTCTGTGGAGAGGATGACAGGGGTATGTCATGAGGGACAAGGTTATTCCTGTAGAGCTTACTGTTAAAATTGCTAAAACTATGTTGACAAGTTGAAAAAAAGTAGGTTTATTTTTTCTTCTCAGTAAGAATTCCGCAAGGGTTTCTTTACAATACAGTGTATAAAATTCATATGAAAAGCTGAATAGCATAAAAGATTGCTTGCATGGATAACTACGACATTTTTCCTGTGTAAATGTTCCACAGTTCTTGAAGATGCTGATATAAGGAGTTGTGTCAGTACCCAGAGAGCTGGTGTTATATTGTTGGTGAAGCTTGATGAAATCATCAGCGAAATTCCTCAGAGAGTACCTCTGGTTACACAGGCTGTCTCTTTTCTAGTTACACAGGCTGTCTGCCTTTGGTTGCCTGGCTTTAAGTGAGCCCAAGGAGCATTGTGGCCATTTGGGGTGAGCTGCAGGAGCAGCCTGGTCACCCCTGGGGCTGCTGGCACCCCGAGCTCCTGCCTTCCACAGCAGCAACATAGATCCACAGACCCCTCTAACACCCTGCCTGAGCTGAACATGGAAAGAAAACACATTTATTTTAACTTCTTTCCCATTTTCTGGTGGGAGGTTGCTGTTACTCCAGGTGCAGCCTGGTAACAGCCTTTGAAATCTGAAGAATTCTTTTACCCCTCAGGAAGGACAGAAATAGGCTTCTTTGAGGACTTTAGTTGTGTTAAATATCAAGAAAGGAAGATGACTTCAGTGACTATGTTGTGAGGAAATTGGTAAAAGAGGAAGTGGGAAAGTGGAAAGTGAACCCCAAACTGCTCAAACCTGAGTAGCTTGCAGGTCTTTATAAAATTATTTTTGTAATGAGCTGTAAATACTTCATTTTCCATGGAGAGCAGAAGCTGCTGTTGCTGTTTTCAGTGGCAGTGGGGGCTGCAGCAGCAGAGCAGACAATGTGTGCTTGTCCTGGAACAGCCTCCATGGCTGTCACTGAGTCAGGGTAAAAAGCCCTTGCTGGCCACACTTTCTAGATCCAGGCAAAGTAAGGCCAGAGCTTAGGAGGAGAGATAGGTGGCTGTGGCACCTTCAAATCTTTTTTCTTGGAGTTAAGATAAATGTTGGAGGCTGCAAACTGTGGGCACTGTGGACCCAGGGAGCTGTGGCAGGCTGCTATGTTATTTATTTTCCTTTCCAAGGATCACAGTCTTTCCCTCCACCCCCAGGCCTTCCTTCTCAGTTTCTAATGGTATAACTGGCTGCTGTCAGGGAGCAGCCAAAGCTGCATTCTTCTTTTTTCCTCCCAGGAGCAAGGGCTTCAAATGCTGTGCTTGTGACCTTCTGTTGTGATGCCCAGACCTGTGGTGAAATGGGGAGGCAGATGGGTAGGTGGCAGAAAATTTCAAACAACACCAGTGCCAAGGGGTAGATATGATTTCTGGCATTTGGGCTGAAAGAATTGTTTCAGAAGTGGAGATGCAGAAGAAGGTGTGGTCTTGTAGTGCTGGAAATGTTTCTTTCTTCTCCTATTCATTTGGTTTGTTGTTCTCATAATGGATCTCCATCTAATTTGTTTCATAGAGCTAATGGTTTTATTGAAGTACCAGTTAAATCTGTATAAAAAATTACCATGTGAGAGTTAATTCAGTAAGAATCCCTTATGAGCAGAAATTGGGTTTCATGGTCTATGAAGAAAGAATAGATTTGACATGGATTTACTATCTGGAGACAGCAATGCAAAAACTGTAGGGAGATTCTGTGTTCAACTAAGACTTTAACTTCTCTCTGCCAATTGTTAATACAAAGTAGAGCCACTTACTGAATTTTTGTCTATGCCAGTTTTCACTGATTGATTTTTTAACAATTGAAATTAAAATTCTTTAAATATGAGACTTTTCAGCTTCCACTAAAGCAGATGTTGTAACTTGAGCTCTGCCCACTGAGAAGCACTGTGTAGGATTATTGACGGAAAAGGAAAATGTTTTATTTTTTAAAAAGCATGAAGGACCTGGAGACTGGTGTGGCCCATTAAATGGATCCCCTGTTAAACACATCTCAGATTACTTAGGGTTCAGTGCAATTCTCTATTGTTACAAGTGAGAGTTGTATCAAGCCTTTAAATAGGAGGAAAGCATCTTAATTATCCATTAAGGGTAATAAAGGAAGTTGGTTATGACACCATTAAACAACTGCGATGAAAAATCTGTTTCAGTATTTTGTGTTTAAGAAGAACATGGGATTTGAATGTCATCTGTACTGTAGCTAGCTCAGTGCTGTGTTATTATGATAATCATGATTTTTTTAATTACCTTGCATTGCCCACTTAAATGTGAACTAGACTGCTATGTGACAATGGCACAGAAGACACAGAGAATTGTGATCTGTTGTCTCTACAAAAGAGATCCATCCATCCATCCATCCACCCATCCATATGAATCTGTAGCTGCATTTAAAATGAATATTGTTTTATTTGAAAAAAGCCTTATTCAGTCATGTGATGGTGTTCTCTGTTTTATACAAGAACGTTTTTTCTTCTTACATATCCTTTTGACTATCATGGTTACAAGCGCCTGTATTTAAAATATTAAATTTTCATTAAAACTTTATTGTTTTGAAGCTTCTTTGCTTATTTCAGTAGTTACAGGGAAAAATACTAAAGAAGAAGGAACGGCTCATAGTACAGGCACATGCTCATACCTTTTGAGTGTAGGCCTCCAGGTAGCTCCTATAGTACTCTCTATCTTTGCTTTCTTGGTCTGATTATGATTTTGTTTTATGTTTCCTTATTTAAAAGAACATACTGTATTATATAGTGAGAAAATTATGCCAAATTTTAAAATTATTTTAATGTCATTAGTGTGTTAATAGTTATGCAGATTTCTTTTACACAAGAAATAACCAGCTGTGTAGATATTGAAGGTTAACTGGGAAAGGTGTGGATTAAAGAAGAAAAAAATCATCGGCAATCAGAACAAAAATATTGATATGCAAAGAAAAAGATTAACGTGAACAGAACTGGCAGTTTATTAAGAGAAATGTGCCTTTAACATGGTCTGAAATAATTCCATAACTGAGATCGCATTTTAAAGAAACGATGACTCTGTAATTTATATCATCATTTGTTTTGTCTCAGTCAGTTTAAAACCTTACTTTCCTGAAACACAGTCACTTTTCATCTAGGTAATTCTTAATAATTTATTCATTAATTTTTTCATTCTTTCTGAAAGACACAGTGCTGGTTATATTAATATATTCATAGATGCATAAATTGTCCTGATATAAATTAAAATCATGCTTGCAGGGCTACCTGCATTAAGATGAGAGTTTCCTCCCGCATCAGTTGTCCTTGATGATAGCCAGAAGTGATCAGGCAGTGCTTGTCTTAGCACTTCTCCAGCAATTTCCATCTCCAAAAACTATTCAAATAAATGCTAACTCCAAGTGGTTACCCTCATGTATATTACAAATAACCATACTTGCTTGACCTTTTGGTCTTATAATTTGAAAGACCTAAAGTTAAAAAACTTGAAAGTGGGAGAATCAGAAATCAGCAGCTTTATGTCTGGGCGATGTGGGAATATTAACAACAGCTTTGCATGGGGAGGAAATGGTGCTGAGTAACTTTTGGGAGAATGGCAGGTTAGAGCTTCACCTCATTAAAGATCCTCAAGCTCTTTTCCAAGGTTGGTTATACCATCTTTGGCTTTTCTGGTTCATAATATGTTGAATTGTACGGCAATTTTTTGTGTGGTCATTAGAAATAAGGTAGGAGGAGGTTTTCAGGTGTAATCTTTTCTATTCCTACTCACAGCGATGAATATATTCATATCCTTCTTACTGGATAATTTTTATGACACTTGGGCATCAAATTTACTTGCTTTTGTGACTATATTTGCTTTTAAGCATATGTCATTGCAATGTTTTTAAGTTATTTCTGGATGCTTCCAGCATGCTGGAGATTTGGTTAAGCTCTGACCTGTCTGTAGACCTTAAGAAAAAACTAAGTTTTTAAAAAAAGGTGGGGGAAGAGACAGAAAAAAGACAGCAGATCACTGAAATGTACTTTATAAACACAAATGTCTAATGTTAGCCTCTTGAAATTTTGGCAATCCTTTGCCCATTCTGTTTTATTGTGCTCAGGATAACCACCAGTTTTGCTACACAGGTTGTAGTTTGTGATACCAAATGAGACATGCTTGCATGTTCTAACAATTGGTTCACACATGCAAACTTGATAGAGTAAATGGTTGAAATAAAGCATGGAGTGCTTCAATAACAGTATGACAGTAGTAGTTTGTTGGTGGTCAAAGTACTAATAGGGATCCTTTGCTTGCAATCTACAAGAAATTTTTATTGAGCACTGCATTCAAAGTACATCAATTTTCCCCACGCTGAATAGATAAAAGAATGGCTTGGTTTCTGTACAAATGGATTTTAACTTTTTTTATTAGTTGCAATACAGGGTTTTGCAGTTCTACAGACTTGGTAGGCTTTCATCTGAACATAAAGAACTAGATTGGGCTGTATAGCTCCAGCTTTGCCATTCTGGCAGTGGCATTTTAGTGTTCATTATCACTTGAGAGAAAAAGTGCTGCATTAGGAGAAGTTGGGTTTTAACTGCGTACTTCCAGAATTGTACAGTTAAGGAGTAGCCTTAATGCCCTTCTAATGTAATTTTTTAAAAAATAAAATTGTCTTCTTTCATTTCTTCTTTTTCTTTGACAAATTGTATTAAGAACTGAATAGATGGCTCTGCAGGAATATGGATGCCTTATTACTGATGCAAAGTCAAATAATAATTTAGACCTAAGCATATTGGAATGTCTCTCACATAAAAGTTTTCTTATAAGATTTGTGATTCAGATAATTTAAGATGACATATACATTAAATGAGTTTTGAGGAGCAATTCAATAGAACAGGTGAATCTGAGACTCAAGAGATTTCTGTTGTTAGATGTTGCTTTTATTATGTTGCTTTACAGATACAACAGTGCTTATACAGATTTTTTTAATGGCTTAACTCTTGGAAGCAAAGTGGAAACAATTTTGAAAATTAGTGAAATCTTCAAGTTATTTTGTACTTATTTTGTTCTTTGCATTTAAAGAAGCTTTTATATAATTGAAATTTTTTCCCCATTTTGTTAGTTTTGCACCAAGGTCTGTCTTGAGATAATTTTTGTCTGACATAAGCCTGTGCAGTCAGGTGTGGCTTTAGATGCTGTGGGTATTACCTTTGTGTGAATGTATGTACTAATGTGATAACACATGCAAAATGTACTGGAGTTCTTTAGTAGAGCTCCAAGACTGTGTTTTAAGTACTAAGGGAATATGCAAGTTGTGAGATATCACATTGTAGCAATGACAAAAGACAGCTAAATATTTGTGTTATCTATAAATAGTCTGGCTCGGGTACAGGAAGCCTGGATTAAAGTCTGGAAAGCAGTTTATGCCAGGCAGGGCAGCTGTGGTTCATCAGCTGAGGGTGGATGAGGCACCAAAGTGCGCTGCATTCTGCAGCATCAGGTGCTCAGGTGAGACCTTGGCTGGAACAGGAGGGACACCAAACCCACTTGCACTGGTGGATACCAGCCATGGAATTGTGTCATTTATTCATAAGTCAGACCTTGTGTTGTAAGAGTTGGTGGTTTCAGCACCCGTGGGGTGACGGATTTTCAAATACAGAGATTCTGCTCCTACTGGGTGGTGTCAAATGGCAGCATTGTTTGATTTATAAACAAAATACTTGTTAGATCTGCTTTTCAAAAATACTGTCTACAGATGTTAATATTGTTCAAATACTTGCTTTTCCATGTAGCCTTGTTCTTGTTAAACTACTTATCCTAGACAAGTTCAAGTAAATTTGTAGCTACTTGATTAGATTTTTAATAGCTGACCATGACTAGAGATATGCTCTTCATCAAAGTTGCCCAGATATTTTACAGATAGATAGGATATAATAGATCAGCAAAACTGATTCCACCGGAATAAATTACTCCATAGAGTAGCATCCCAGTAGCCATGCTATTATTGTTGCATTTTTTTCCAGCACTGCATGGGTTCACTTCAGTGAGTTGTGGACCCCTTCAGTAGGAGGAGAGAGCAGTACATGGCATCACCTTTTCACTGCCAGTCTTGTATGGTCAGTTAAGAAACAAAATTACCTGAGGATAAACAACTGAGATTAGATGTTCAAACATAAAACTGTCAGTGAAACTTAGCTTTTGTGCTTCTTTGTGGATGACTGTAAATCACTACAGTAGCACCAAATTGTGCTTATTAAACAGTTCTTCAGCTGTCAGGTTTAATACAACATGAAACTAGAAGGACTTTAGTGGTACTGATGCCCTGTATACAACTGAGTTGCATCTGGTATGTATTCAGTGCTCTTTGCACCTAGGTAGAGGGGGAGGCAGTTTGTCTACATGATGATTTTCTAAAAAAGATAAGTCTTGGAGAGCAAAAATATTTATTTTTTTACTGCTATGTTGTACTTAACCTGTCTCATGCCATATGTCAAGTACCTATGAAATTATGTCATCCAGGTACCAGTTGAAAAGGGTTGGTTCATTTTTTACTCGAATGCCAGATGGAGTCATCCAGAAATGACTCTTGCTGTCCTGCTTTTAGTTGTAAAGGTAGAGATCACAGTAAATTGTTAGCTTCAAACACAATAACCTGTAGCAGGTTGTTAGCTTCTGTGGATTATTAGTGGACTATTATACTTCACCAAATGGGACATCCATAGCTCTCAATTTGTCTCTATACAACAGTGTTCTCAAGGAGAGTCTTTTCTGGGTTCCTTTCATTTATTAGGGGGAAATCCTAATGGTGATGAAACATTTATACCTCAAAACTGTGTGAAAGTGGTCAGTTACCTTTCTTGTCTTTGGCAAGTTCATTAATCATGTCTTAAAATTCCATATGTAAATTGTTACTATTACACAAATAATTCTCCAGTATTGATTAGGTTCATTCATTCATTACTGTTTTTCTATTTTCTCTCTTTTCTCAAGGAATATTAAAATATCCTGAGATGCATTAGCTCTCATTTTCAGTGAATTCTTTTCTGCCTGTTTGTCCTTTCTAGAACTTCCTTCCTTCACTCTTCAGATTTTTCCAATTTAAAACCATCTGTTCAGCAATTGTTAACTCTTTGCTTCAGACTTAATAACTTCACTGTGAAATGAGTAATTCTGACATTTTCACTTACAGCCTTATTAGCACAGTGGTGTGTTCCTGCTGGGGCATTTATAGGAGTAGAGGACATCATCTTCTCATAGACTTTGTATGAAACAACAAATTGTTCAATAAAAATGTGGAATCTGGAAAGCAAGATTTAAATCAGTCACCTGTTATGGCTATTGTGGACATGTATACCATGTCCATAAGGAATCCAGGTATTTCCAGTAATGCAGAAGTTATCTTTGATGTAAAATTGCTTACTGTCCTTGAGTTCTGCTAGCTTTTACATCTATGTGAATGTTTATAATGTTGATACATTAATTAATGTTTTTTTACAGCCTACACTGTTAATTTTCTTCCTCCAGACTAGTAGAGGCACTTTGAATATATTCATGCTGACCCAGAATGCCATGGGGGTAGATACATTTTCCTGGTGTCAAAAGTGGAGTGTATATTTCTTTTGCATTTCTGTACCACTTTTTGCACAGTACCCAGTTTTTAGTGTGGTTTTTTTTTCCTGCTTATAGACAAGGAATAAATTTTTCAGTCACGGTACACATTCAAAATCAGTGTGCCTTTTCCCAAACATGTCAGAAATTATTTACAAGGATTTTAAAGCAAAGAAATAAACAGCTTTATAGCTATGATAGCTTTTTTAAAAATTAAGCAAAGTGATCTTCTGATATAGAACTAAGAGCTGAGCTCTTTCTTGTATCCCTTTTTTCTATTCCCTATGATCCTTTGGGAGGCACAGGTGGCGGGGGAGAGAGGTTATAATAAAATGCTGGATTTGTTGGAAAGGGGCAAACACTTTTCACAAGTGCTAGATTGATTTCTGGTAGCAGGGGAAGTATTTCTGTGTCTCCCCGTTCTGTAACTTGTGTTTGTCAACTGACAGTTGAGTCCTGTTCACAGTCTAGAATAATTATCCTCTGTGTTACTGTAAGTGATTGTCTGAAGACATACACGAGATAAGACTTGCAGGGAAAAATAATCTTTTATTACAACAGCTGATAACAGCTGGAAAAACCAGACAGGCTGAGAGGCACACATGCCTTTTGTCTTACTTCTCTCTGTCTCTTGAAAACTGACTCCTGCACTCCAGTTTGGAAGGCTAGCCATTGCTCAAGTGCATTTTGGGAATACTAATTTGAGAAACTAATTCATCTCTCTCTGATCGTGAGTAACTTTTAAAAATGAACAGTACTATCAGAAGTTAATGGCTATATTAGAACCAGGACAAAGGATATTGTAGGTAATTTGTCTTGTTTGAGAGGAATTTAACTCAGATGCTCTGGTAAAGCTTCATGTTGGAGACAGATGCATTCAGATAAACAGCAGAGGGACCTAAAGGCTGCAGGACTTTTGACTGCCAAGAATTGGCTTCTGAGTTAGAGTGCTGGCTGCTTCATTGAAGCAGTGTCAGTGTCTCGACCCATTTTACTTTTTTAGTTTTTGTTGCCACTCAAGTATTCAATGAATACATGTAGAAAACGAGTAGCTGAGTGAATAGGTTGACAGTTCATGATCTACAACAGAATGCATTAGCAACATTTTAATATTATCACTGACTCATAGTTATGGTTCAATAAGCCATTTACCTCAAACAAAGTAATTGTTAAATAAACAAAACAGGAAGCTAAAAAAAGAAGGGCATAAAGAATCTGAATCAAGGAAAAGCAACAACAATAACACCTATTTTTAGTATGCTTTCTAGAGCTTTTTAAAATATATCTAAATCAAAATAATAAACTGCTCAACACATTTAAGGTATAATAGAAAGGGAAACCATGCACATCCTTGGTAAGAATTTGTTTTTGCAGACGTGAGTGATTTTCTCATTTGCAGAATCATATTTACTGTGAAACAAAGGCTTCCTGATTGTCATATGAAGTTGACTAGGAAGCTATCTGGCAGCTAGAGAGGTATCAAATATTAATATTTGTGCTCATGTAGCCAAAGGTGTGTATTGGATAGATCTTGAGTCTGGATGCAGCTACAGCCTTTTGTAAAAGCTAAATACAATTTAAAAATTACAGTGATAAATCATTGCAATATGTTTTGTCAATAAATGATACTAGGGAAAATCAGATACATGCTCTGAGTCTAAGATACTGCCAGATGGAGCAGAGACAATTGTGTTTACCAAGCAAGAAAATTTCTTCTTAAAAAAAAAAAAAAGGGATTTTTTAATGTTCAGCATAGGAGGCAGCAGGGGATTTTCTGTTAAAGACATAAACATATGCAGACATAGATCATTCACTCTGTATTTTAAATACTGGGCTTCCCAGGGTACCCTGAGCTGTTGTTTAATGAATGAGTTAAAATTAAGTTGTGGTTTGTGCCATGGAGCAGCTAGATGATGTTGTGCAAGCTGTGCAATATCTAATGCATCAGAACAGTTTATTCTTTCATTTTAGGTAAATAATGGTCATAGAAGTCAGTGCCTAGAGAACATTAAACAGTGTCTGTCCTTCCTTACACACAACCTCCCCAGAGGGTCCAACAAAACGTTAATTTTCATAACTGGGCCTTATCCTTGGATTCCTTCTCTCAAAATAGGGCTGCAACAGCAGGACACGTGTTGACCTTTTATCTTTCGCAAGACACAGGAATCAGAGGGGAGGTCACTGCTTGTCAGGAGGTCCTTCCTCCACCTTCCCAGGCTGAAAGAGTGCTCAGGCAGCAATATGTAAATATTGTGTACTCACCTGGTGATCTGCCAGTTACCTTGTGGCTTTTATGCACACGGGCCATTAAGGTTTGAAGTTTTGATGATCCCCTTATAAGCTCTGCTTTTTTAAAATGAGATTGTCATTCTTCCTGTAGTGTAACCATGGAAACAGACAGGGAATTCTTAAAGAAAGTGATCTAACATGCTGTGCTAATTAATCCTACCCTTCAGTTTCCTTTCCGTTGAAGGATGTGCTTAAATAAATTTTGCATGAGTAAGCATATTTGGATGTGCAAAGGGGTATAAAATATGTAGCAAGTTTTCTTGCAGAAAGATACCTGAAAAAACCCTGGTAACTGTCATCTATTTACATCTGGACCATCAAAACAAGAAACATGGTATCTTGGTGTTTTCCATATATATTTTGATAGCATTCTTTTTGGATTGTAAATATATATGAAAGATGAGAATATTTTTTTTCATATCTCATGTGTAGTGAGACACATTTGCATTAATTTTGAGTGAAAGTGTTCATTATTGCTAAATACATGCCTTATGCAGAGCAGAGAATTATTCAGAAAAAGCAGAGGTTGCTCCCTCCCAGCAAGAAAGCAGCTCCTCTGAGGCATTAGCCTGATTCAGGTCCCGTCAGTCTGCACAAGGGGAGTGAGTGACTGACTGTGACAAATTTTCCCCTTCCACATTTTAGCTTTTGTAAGTATTTCCCTTGGTTGTTCACTCTTGCTTTCGACTTTTCCATTTACAGTAATTTCATGACTATAAGGCACTCCAGATTATAAAGCGCACTTCCGGGCTGGCAAATTCCCGAATTTTGTCCATGTATCAGGCGCACTGGATTATAAGACGCACTTCTGGGTTTCGATCAAAATTTCAGTCAAAAGGGTGTGCCTTACAGTCGTGAAATTACTGTACCTTTCAGAGCAGTGTATGTGGCCAACCAAATGGCCACAACTTAAAAATGTGGCCTGTACTCATAAGCCTTTTGTTATGGTTTAACTCAAACTAGAACACCTCTTAACCTGGTGGTGTCGTCTGATACCAATGTATGGCCTCAGCTTGCTTTTACAAATTAAGATTTTGTTTAAATGTTTCTCAATTCCATTAATGTCCTCTTATAACTGAAAAACCAGGTGCAGTAGCCAACCTCAAATGAAACATTCACAGTGTTTTGGGAGTGAAGAATGGATTAAAGAAAAGCATTTAGTTGTCCAACAGGCTGGGACTAGCCCAAAAGGGGATTCTTTGATAATAAAATGGATTTTCATTAACTTGGAATGGGTTAGAGGTGGAGGAGATCTAGAAGCAGTGTATTGAGGAAACAGAATGGATGGCATTCCCAGCACAAGGGGAGGACTGGTTCTACACTGAACTGTCACTGGAGAAGAGGAAAGGTGTGCTTGGGCTGACTACAACACCTGCAAAGTGGCAGAAGCCAGCTGGCAAGCATGGTTATGGTGTTATTATTTGCAACATAATTTCTCGTATGGCAAGTTGGGTACTTATTTCTCTCTGCACGGGAGATTTCTGGAATGTGTCGATCAATGTGTTGTGAAAATTTGAGTTTGTCTGACATCCCACAAGTTTTTTGACAGTTTTCCCCAAATTACATCATGGGGCCTCTTCAAGAAGCCTTTCCCCTGCTTGGTTACTCCTCTTCTCCTATGAAAGCTGGGTAGCAGCTTAGAATTTACAAACAAATTCAGTCTTCCTCAGACAAGACTAACGGGAATGGCTCAGACAGGTAAAAAGGATGGAATCATTCACCATCCAGACTTCTCAAATCCTTTCATAATTTTTATATTGCTTAATAGTTGTAGGTCCATATCCACAAATTCAGGGAATACCGTTTAGTCACAAGGATTATAGATGCACAGAAACTCAGGCTTGTTAATGGTTCTGTGTGCCAGGAGTAAGAACTGCTCACCAATTTGAGCTGTTGGTGGTTTCTGGTTTCCTAGAAGCAAAAACCTTAATCTGGAGGTAGAGACACTATGGAACACATGATGTGGCCTCTCCTCTGGCCTCTTTGGGGCTGTACCTGGTCAGCTCTGGGTTGTCTTTGTAAGCCAAATTGTTCATCAAGCTGATGGACACATGCACAAACCTTAAAAAAATGGGGGTCTGCAAATTTCAAAAATAGGTATTCATGTTTCAAGTGTAATTTTTAAAAGAAGAGATCATGGCATACAATTCAAATTATTCCCCTACACTCGTCTAATTGCTCTAATCAGCTGATAATGCAATCTGCTGGCAAGATTGGCTATCATTGCTATGGAGATATATTTACTGACAGTAAATGCTCATAGATAGCTTTTCTAGTGTAGAAGAAGAAAGGGGCAAAGGACTCTTTTCTGCACTCCTTCAGGAATTCTCACCTTGCTTCTTTCTTTCTGACTGCATGACTTTGCTTCTTTGTTTCTGTAAGGTGTAAAACATGACCTTCTGTTATAATAATTCCATTTGTGTTCTGAAAGGAAAACCAGGAGTTCAGGAAGGCACAAAAAAGCACCCGCTACTGCATTCTCCTGATTTCCATTACCTGTGCATGTCCAGTGTTCCAGCAAGGAAGTGGATGTTCTCAATGCAGTAGCTAGGATCAGATAATTTGGAAAAAGCATTTGCTGGCCCATGCTAGGAAGAGTCACCTTATCCCTGAAGATCTTTTTCCATTTTGTGAAAGAGAGAGTCCTCTGTAGGAGAAACATACTTGTAGACTTCTCAGCTAAGCATATGATGATCTGTATTTTACATAGATGGTGTAGTAATGTGAATTATTTTAAATGACTGACAAGCTTAAAAGACAATTATTGTAAATATTATCTCTTTAGTAGGCCACAGATTTTATTGAAATTATTTTGGAAATTGGACCACTGCCAACACACAGTTCTTGAGAGAGAGAGAGAAGAATTTTTCACATACCATTTTCTGCTATACTGCTGCAATATTAATATTTATTTGAATGGAAATGTGTAAGTGTGTCTACAGCTTTCAAATATAAACTTGAATAAGCAGGCTGGGCTTTGCAGTGTAAGCTGCTGAAGATTTCTTAGGCTTTTCTAGCCAAATCTCATCTGTGGCATCATTTATCTGGGAATTTCCTTTTCATTTTCTTCTTCTAAATAACACTGAAATTGAAGACTATTCATGCCTCAGGATGAGCAGTTAATGACAATTAAAATCTTCATTTATTTGCCTTTCATTTAGGTATACTACAGTATATCTTTGCATCTCTCCTGGACCTGTGGTTGTTATTGTGGAAAGCTTATTTTATTATCCATTCATAATATTCACAGCTCTGTTTAGCCAGGTACTTAATGATAAATGCTGCCATTAAGTAAAATACTCCTGTTCTAGAAGAAAAATACTCTTGCAACCTGCCTTTCACATTATGTGATAAGTGCTCACATATCCTATTAGATTGTAACTGTACAGCAAACTATTTCTTTGCTTTGTTTGTATTAATTTATTTGTGTTTACCCCACAGGTCTTGCAAGAGCTAAATCAGTTCCTAGTCATACATATTCCAATGAAGTGGTGACCCTATGGTACAGGCCTCCAGATGTCCTTCTGGGATCAACAGAATATTCCACCTGCCTTGACATGTGGTAAGTAAAGACTCTATGTAGATGTTTTAGTTCTTGGTTTTTTAGATATGCAAACCAAATATGTAGTGAGATCACTGGTTGGTTGTTTGCTTTGAGGTTTTTTTTTTGGTTGGTTGATTGGTTTAGTTTTGGTTTCTTTTAATGCATGTTTGACTTTTTAAACCTTTGCAACTCATTCGAGAAAAAATTATATTGAGGAATTTTCAGAAAAATACAGTAATTTTTTTGCAGTTCACTGAAATAACTCTCTTTAATACAAGCAAACCAAAGTTAGAATTATGATTACATTAAAATCTAGAGGTAATGGTAAGATAAGGTTAGAAGCACCTTATGTTTTCATGTGGTGTGTGAATAATATTTTTAAGGTAATCCTGCAGTGTAATATTGAAACTGAAGACCTTGCAGGAATTTTTTTTTTTTGCTGGAGAAAGGAACTAAACATGAGGTTGTATTTATTCCTTTAGCTGAAATCAGAGATTATGGGATGAAAACGGGTTTTCCTGAAAATCTTGACTCCTGACTTAGAAATGACAGGATTGTTTCATGTGAAGGGCGTGCAGGGTATAAATACTGGAATACCTAATACTGAAGTGGGTGGTTAGTACCACTGGAGGCTGGCTGCTGCAGTTCCTTGAGCTCTAAGGGAAGTTGAACCAAGAGGTAAGAAAGGGACAGTGGGAAAACTCCAAATGTGAACACTGTGATATTACAAGTGTGTCAGAGAGGCAAAGGCAGCATCTTCTTCATCAATTATCTGGTTTTCCTCACACCATTCTCCACTTCACAGGTCTAAAATAATTTCCTTCTGCATCTCAATTTCTCCCCTATCCTAAAACTGTCCTGTTTTCCTAAACGTCAGGTTCAGCCTGGTGTCTTCACAGGTTGCACACAGTCTCTGCAGCCCATCTGTTCCTGGTGTTTTACAATCACCTCTTTTCCAAGTAATACCTCAGACACCCTCAGCAAGAAGCTCAGCTTGCTTGGGGTGAGGCAGGACCACTGACTCAGAGGATGGAAATAGCTGGGAGAGATAAACAGTTCTTTCTGCTCATCTTCTCGCAGTTCAGTTCTTGATCACACGTATTTGTGTATATCTGCACATACATGAGTCAACTTGTAAATTACACAGAATATATGGAAACAGTCAAAGAAAAATTTTAATGCTTCAATAGGGCAAACTCACCTTAAAGTGCTTTTTTTTAAGTTAAAAGCAACAGTGAAATTTATTTTTCTAACTTTTCCCAATTTAAAAAACACTGCACTGTGAAACAGAACAAAGAATTTTATTTTTTATTATTTTTATTATTATCTAATTTTTTTAATAATAGAAATATTTTCCACAAATAAAAATGGTTCTCTCCAAAGTTCAATAGATCTTTTAACGTTTTGCCCCCAGTTATGATTTTAGTAAAAGAGCTATTAAAAGGTCCAATCAAAATATGTTGTGTTCCTGCAATAAAGATTAAGTCATGTAGCTAATTAAAAGCATTTAAAGGTTACTATATCTGCAGACTGAGCAAGTCCTTCATAATCACATGCTTATACTCAAATTACATGGGCAGCAGGGAAAATCAAGGGAGGATTTAAAATGCTAGTTCAGAAGTCCAGGTCATTATTTTGTTTTTTGACAAAAATGGCTCAAATACTGGGGAAGAACACAATAGTTACATCTTCAATTATATCAATAAATGATGTTCTCCTGCACAGAGCATTTTATAAAAGCCTAAAAAATACCCAAGTTCTCATGGGCCAGAGGTGGTGCATTCTGTTTCAAATGAAAAACAATGTCATATTCCTCTTGTACTCAATTTGTAGCCCGTACAATATTTTTTCTGCCCTGTACAAACTGAGGAACTATGAAGTGCTTAGGAAAAAGGGACCTAGCAATACAGTTTCTTTCCCATGGCAGCAATTTGTGCAGGGGCTCCGCTTCTTCCACATCAGAAATCTGATGAGAGCAAATGCGTGCTGTGTGTGACGGAAGAGCTTTGGGTTTTTTACTTCTGTGCTTTGCTGGGCAGTGTGAGGCAGCACCTGCAGTGTGACTGTGAGAGGTGTAGCTGTGTGCTGAGGTCACTTGTGCTCACCTGGCACATCTGGCTGAGCTCTGCCGCAGCTCGGGCAGCCTTGGGGCTGTACTGGCTCAGTGGCTGCACAGAGCTGAGCCATAATCACATTAAAGCCATTTAGTGGCTTCCCAGAGTGGGAGGAAGGGAGACATAGAGAAACCTGTCTACCATCAGATTCCAAGATAATTTGGTAATTTGTTATCAAAAGTGTGTTTGTAGCATTAGCATTTTTATGCAATTACTGGCATTATGTCCTTATGGCAGATAGTGTGTGCTCTCCTGTGTCATTATTGATGATCTACATGATGACAAAACTAGGCAGCCACTTCACTAAATATTTAAATAATGTTAAGATAGAAAGCACAGCTGTTTCCTCTATTTAGAGAAAAGAAAACAAAAAAGTCACAGGGCTTTTTCTATAGCCATGATAAATGACATTTCATGGTGGTTCCCCAGGAACACAAAGTGAGGCTCCTGCAGAGTAGCAGACCAGCTGCATGAAAAAAGAGCCCAAATATTAACCACTGGACAGTGGCTGGGAAGCAGGTGGCAGAGGCTGCAGGCTATTTTTACACTTCATTTGCTGGTGTAGGGAATTAGAATAGTAACTAAAAGCTAATGATCCACACGCAATGTTACATTCTCCTGCATTCTTTTTTAAATAGCCCCTGGCAAAAAAATATTAATAATGAAGATGTACATGCAATAGCGGTGTCAGGCTGGTGATGGAAATCAGTGTGTCAGGCTTGGTGATTTACTGCTGACAGTGTTTGATACAGCAGCATTATGTGAATGTATTATACTACCCACAACTGCATCAAAGAGTTGTGATAACATTTGATGTAGCTTTTTTTTTCTTTTCCCCTCTTGATGAGGACTTACTAGTAGCTAGGAAAATGGTTTTGCATTGCCTCTGGTGTAACTTGTCCTAATCCTTGAATTTTACAGTCCTTTGAAAGTCAATGCAAGGAAAATAGGCTTCAACACATAAAGGGTTTATGGATTACTAAAACCCATATATAAGTAACACAGAAACATAGGGAAAAACCCCTAAAATAACCTATTCTCTTTGTTCCTTACAGGAAGAGTATAATATTAGTAAATGAAGCAATTTAAACAGGCTGTTAAATCCATTTGATTCTGATAATGTATGTGCTGCTGCTACATCTGGGTTGCTTACATCAAGAAGTCACTAGGGATATTTTATTTTGAAGTGCAGCTGGCTTTAAACTGTGTTTGCTAACAGCTGGGAATTTTTTTGCAAATTCTGTTGTTTTGTTTTTTAAAAACACACACTCTTAGTCACAGTACCGGTAACCTAAGCAGTTATAGGCCAGGATATATTTTAAATTCACTTTTATTAACTAGCGTCAGCTATGTTTAGTACTGGAGAACAAATAAATTTAATCTAGGCCAGTAAAATGTTACAAAAATCCTTCTTAAATCGCTCTTATTTAAATTTGTTACATCTGGGCTGTTATACATGATTTCAAATCTGAGCTTAATTTAGGAACCTGCTCATATGGAATTTCTCTGTCTTATTATTAGAAAAATAAATGGTATTGGGAACACACCACTTTTCACACATAGCCTGCTATGAGTGTGGATTTGAGTGCTCACTATAATTCCATGCATGCTTTCATGAACATTTGACCAATGCAGACCTGCAACCTTAATTAAGACATTTATTACATAAAAACGAACTTTATCCTAGACACAAATGCACCAGATTATGGTTTTTACACAGGGGACACAAAGGCATCTTTATCCCGTTTCTCTTTTAAATGGTTTGCAGTGAGAGAAATGTGAGAGCAGTAGTCCCAGTATGCCCTGAAGAAATACTTCTTGGGGCCTGAGAGAGAAAACAGCATAGGGGAAATTGGCTCTTTTGCCCTTGATGTTCCTCAGGATTATGACTTCCATTCCAAAGAAATGCTAATGTGTAGGATTAGGGTATTAAGGTCATATTGCAGTAACTATAAAGGTATTGTTAATTAAGTTTCTCTCGCTGTCAGTGAGTTCTTCAAAAGTTTTATCAGCTGAATTAGCTTTTGATTGGAAAATTCTGTAGGTTCAGATTCACAGAAATGCTGTGTGTGAGGAAGTGAGGAACTGTCTGGGTCTGTAGTTATGGGAAGGACATTATATTTCCTATCTGAAAACTACTTTTATCCATTTGCAATATCAAATTTGCTGTTACTTTTTCATTGCTAGAAATACCTTTCGTGTGTGTAAGGAAAGTACATTATAAAAGTATCTGGATGCAGAAAAGAAAACCAGAAAGTACATATTCAACATTAAAGTGTCTCCTGGCAAAATGTTGCTCAAGTAGTTGCTTTGGAGAGTATTTCCTTGAGCTTATTTTGACTCTGCTTTTACAGAACAAGTGAGTCGAATAGAAAGAATCCGACAAGAAGGGATCATGTAGATTTTAATACTTCATGAATATAGTATTTCTTAATATAGAAACTGAGTATTCCTACAAAGCAAAAAAAAAATATTCTGAAGCTTTTATTGCTAGGTGTTCAGTGACACATGACCACTCTATTCTCTTGTGATTACAATTACTTCAGGTCTGACTGTAAAGAAATACCTTGAGCTGTCATGCTTTCAAGCAAATTAGTTTTCATTCATTGCATATTCTTCCTGCACAAATTTCAATGTTTTTTGTCATCATGAAAGGGAAATTTTGATTCACTCATTACTTCTTATGTGAGAACTTCTGTTTGTCTTATTGCCACTGTATTTTTATCAGACTGCATTGTTCATTAGATGTTATTTCTTATATATCAAAAAATAATGGTCATGAAAGACAAATTCTAACCAACTTCAGCATTTGTGGGTATTTTGGAAGTCTGCTGCAGTAGAAATAAATCAGGATTTTGTCAGCTAAGGAGAAAAAAGTCCCTTGCTTTAATTTCTTTTCCCCCAAAATTTTTTTTCATCATGTTCATAATCAGGATGATAAAGGAATATGACCTTTTTTTCCTGACTAAGTCAAACAAGACAAAAATCTCTTTGTCCTTACAACATGCATATTACTAGGATTTTATTGAAGATGCTCCAGTATTACATCTTGGTGATCCCTAAAAAATTAAGGCTGTGCAATTTTGAAGACACAGTGTGCAAGTAGGTTTTGTGGGGGTTTGTTTGTGTTTTTATTTGTTTGTCTGTTTTAATTCTGACATTACAAAGAGTGTGTAGTTTTTGGAAGCTTGAATGAAAACTCTGTTGTTCCTTTGAATTTCAGAAATCTCACCAAGGGGGGTGCTGAAAGGAATTACTTGGCTTTCATAAAATGCCTTCCCCCTCTGAAGCCAAACCCTGCACACAGAAAACAGACTTAATGACCAGATAAAAATATTATGTGAAGACCCAGCATAACTTTTCACTTCAAAAGCCATGCTGAACATTATCACCTGCACTGAGCCTGCTACAAAGCAGATCTGTTCAAGGCAGAATATTCAACACTTTAAAACATATATGGTGAAAATATAGGGTTTCTATATACTTAAGTATAAACTAAAACTTGGTTTGGAAACAACTCCTCATTCTGGAGTGTGTCTCTACTCTCTTTTATGGCTCCATCAAGAAAAGTCATAATATTAACTGAAGGAGCCATCCCTTATAATCTTTTATGTATTATGCCTTACCAAAGCTGTTCTGCTTTTTTTTTGTTTGCTTGTTTTACAGTATTCAAGTACAGATATGCTGGAGATTCTTGTAGCAATAAGGATCTTTGTTACACAGAGACAGGAATGTGGATCCCTAAGCCAAACACATAAAACCAATCCACCAGTAAGCAAGTCAACTTTAAGGGAATAACCTTCTGAATTATAAAAGATGTGCAGAAAAAAAATACAACAACAAAAAATGGTTCCTGAGGCGTTCAACTTCATTTTTACAGGCTCATTTACTACATCAATTCAAATGCAAGAGAAACTGTTCAGCTTGCTAGTAACTCTTACTCTGTATAAGGCTGTACAGTGACAGCCAGAGTCCCAGGAAATTAAGCAGGACAATAGAAGAGCAATATTAGATGGCATGGCTGTGTATGGTCTCATCAATATATCAATAGGTTTAGTCATGCTTTTTGTCATCAGAGAGTAAACCACCCATTTCAGCATTAAATGGATGTCACTTTTACTTTGCAAGTTTACCCTGTGTCATTGCATTGGTAAGATCTCTGAACAGCACTGCAGCATTTTGTTTGTTTATCCAAACTCAGAATAAAGAGAGTAGGAAAATCTGAACTGAATACACAGAAAGTTTTTGAGGGAATATTCTTTTGTCAAAAGTTATTTGTAAGAGTCTTCTGAAAATGTCATTGTATGCTGAACATGCATAAATTTACCTAAATAACATATCCTTGGAGATGCATGCACTTCAAAGCCTCTATTTCATATTTTAAGAAGTAATCTTTGCATCATAGGAACTAGAGCTGGCAGCGATGTGTGAGATGATCTTCTCTATTCCACTGTAAATGCAAGTCTGTTTCCTGAAGAATATTCTTCAGTATTTCAGCTTGTCTAGTTTTACATGACTGTAACTGGGCTTCACGTCCATTGGGAGGCTGGGGTATTGCACAATTATTAATTGTATTTCCTTAACACTCACCCTAAAATTTCTATTTCCTAAAGGCATTCTGCTATTTCTAGTTATACTATTTTGGATCTACCTATCATTCTGGGAACCATTAAAATCCTAATCAGTTCTTCCCTGTCCTTCATTTTGCATAATTTTAAATACAGAGTCATCACATTCTCCCTTGTCCCTTGGGTTTTCTTGTAGCCAAGAAGACAATTTTCTTAATTTTTCCTCAAAACCCAGTTCTTCTGACATGAAGACAGTTTTTGCTTTGTTCAAAAACATCTCTAAACTGTTTAAAAGTTTGTGAGGTCTGCGAAAACAAGACAAAATTTCAAGGCCTTGTAGAGGCTTTATTTCTTTTCTCATTTGCAGTGTGTGCACTTACAGTTTGCAATGCCAGGGGTATTGCAATACAGGGATTCCTATTACAGACTCAAGTTTCTACTTACTGTGATCCTAAAATTCATCACTATGACTTCCAAAACACTGTGCTTCCATCTTCAAGCCTTTATTTGCTGTTTTGGCTTTCTGTGTCTTTCCTATCTATTTCCAAGTTCAATGTCATACTTTTTCTATATTACTATTTTCCCATTTATTAGTATTAATTTAAACTTCTCTTTCTATTGACTTACAATTATCTCACATCTATAAGGCGCACCAGATTATAAGGCACACTTCCGAGTTGTCGACAAATTTCCGAACTTTGTCCATATATAAGGCGCACCAGACTATAAGGATCCATGCACAACAAAGTAACGAATTAGTAACGGAATCGTGCGATTGTGTGGTTCCTGGCAGGTGCTCAGTTTGCAAACATTTTTTTTATGGATCAGTGTAGCCCCTCCCTGTGCCGCGGGTTCCAGCATTCCCTCCCAACCCCGGTGTGGCTGCCGGCACTCACGGCTTGCATTTCTGGGTTGACAAATTTCCAAACTTTGTCCAGATATATAAGGCACATTGGATTATAAGGTGCATTTCCAGGTTTTGATCAAAATTTTAGTCAAACGAGTGCGCCTTGTAGTCGTGAAATTACTGTACTTGTCAGTGTGCTGAACACCATAACCTTTGAAACCAATCATAAACTTAATATTCAAGTGGGCTGAAGGGAACAGAAGTCTTCCAGCTCAAATCTTGAAGTTTGCTTATATTCCTCTCCCCAATAATTATAATACATTCTTGATTTTTCTATTAGATATTTGTTTAACTCCAATACTCTTTTATTTCAGTTTGTGACTAAATGGAATTCTAGGCTGCACAAAAGTCCAAGGCATATGGTAGGATTCTTCTTTCCCAGCAGGAAATTTTTCTTCAGTTTTGTTTGCTGTTCTTGATTTTTTTTTGTTTATACTTGTGTCAGAACCACTAAAAGTGGACACATTTATAAATAATGTAAAACAATTCAAATTTTGGCAAAGTCTTCCTGCTGCCCTTACAGCATTTCTGTTCAAACAGCTAGGTAAAGATTCTCTGCAGATTTGTATATGCTCTCACATGAAATGCTGGTTTAATCCAATGCCTCTTTTCTGGTTGCAAGAATAGAACTGTGATCCTCCTTTCTTCAGTCTAAGTTGAATTGTTTTATTGCTCATCTTGAATAAGTGGCTCCTGGCTAAAATCTAGAATTTTTCTTTGCCTGAGATGCTGGTATTATTTATAAGTATTTGACTAAGATATATTTTGCCTATCTGTGCCTAATGAAGCACTAACCAGACTAAATGATGAATGGCAGTTTAATCAATTCAGTTCATTTGGTAACTAGCAGAAGCATATGGAACATAAATTTTAACCTCCCTTTTATAAACTCCTTATTTATTCTAAAATTTGACCGCAGCCATGCTTTCCAAAGTTTTCTTCCACTTCTCAATGCCAACAAGGAGCTTTGCTTAATGTATCGATGCTCTGGGTTGTAGAATTAGGAAATGGTGATGTGTATTTAATTTTATTCTTCAAAAATTTAACTATCAACCCTTATTGTCCTGGAATGTAAAATTGTTTCATTATTGGGTATTTGCAAAGCCTGAGAGATGAGTAAAGCACAGGTTATTCACTGATACTTTTACTTAAGTGGTATCTGTAAGTACTCAGCTGCAGTCTTAATGAAAATATGCAACCTGTTTTCATTAAGTTGTTTTATTCTAGAACCAGTTCCTCACCACTGTATGCACACAAATCCTAAAATTAAATGCTGCTTTCTGAATGCATCATCATGATGCATAAGCAATGAAAATGTATGTAATTACTACATTCCAAATAATTTACTTCTAAAAACAAAGTTAAATAAGAGGTTATTGCTGGGATTTTTCTGACACGGAAAAAAACCTCTCCGTTTCAGAAGGAGGTGGTGCTGTAGTTAGTGTTGCAAATTTTTAGTTCATTTTGATATATGTTTTGGGGATTTAAACATGTTATTACTTTGAGTGCAGAGTGTTTTTGTGTGATTGCTTACACAGACATGGTTGTACAGCATACATGGGTGTTTGCATATGAAAGTTGTAGAAAAATGTATGCAAAAAAATGTAATTGAAGAAGTTGAATTATATTATCAAATTGTGCATCCTATTGATAGCCAAGAGGGATGTTTTATCTGAAAATTATTTTTGCTGAGGGAACAAGCAACCCTTGAGCTGTTTTCATCTAGAAGAGATACAAGTTTGTAATTCACTTTCCTTTTGAGATGCAGGAGTTTACAGGTTACCTAGAATTTGAGAAAGAGTCACAGAAGCTTTCCTCAACCTTTGAGAATGTATTCTTTGTGCTGTAGTTAGTGTGCCTCAGATATTTTTAGTATCTGATTTCCCAGTGCTCCTGCCACTGGTTTAACTCAGTGGGGTGAGGGGGGCTCATGTGAAGTATGTTGTGTGGGAAACCAAGGACAGGAGCCTTGGTAAACCTGCTGTAAAGGAGAAGCTGTTGTGGGGAGAGGAGGGAGCCCATGGCTTCTCAGCCCTTTGCAGGATCTCTTAGCCAGAGCTCCTGCGGAATGGGGTCAGCAGCTCTGGGCTTTGAGCTTCCTTTGTTTATGCTGGAAGAGGAGAGAAGAAAGTCCAAGCAAGTACTATCCCTAAGTTACCAGCATTTGGGCAGTCGTTGAATTCCGTGGCTGTGAGCAGCCACGTGCCCTTTTCCTTTTTGCTCACCTTTTCCCAGATTCTCCTCCTATGCTGAATGTGCTTCCATGTCATCACTCTGTCCCCATTCAGCCTCTCCCAAGGATGCTCTCTCACTGCCATTCCCAGATCTCCAGAGTTTCTTTGGAAGCATGACTGTTCTGCTTGGGAATAATGCAGAAATCAGCAGCTATGCCTTGGCTGGTTTCAACACCCATATTCCTGCTACCAGTACACCTTTCTTCAAACCTGAAAAGTGTTCATTTGTATGCACTGATTTTAGCAAATGCACATGCCTGTCCTTCCACCTACTATCAATTAAAAAAAAAATTTAAACAGTGGCAAAAGATACAAAAGCATTATTGTTGGCTTTTTGGTCTATAAAAAAATCTTTCTAACCTTGTCTTTACTTTTTTCCTTCTATAGGGGAGTGGGTTGTATCTTTGTAGAAATGATTCAAGGGGTCGCTGCTTTTCCAGGAATGAAAGACATTCAAGATCAACTTGAAAGGATATTTCTGGTAAGTTCTTTATTGCTGAAGTAAGACAACAAAGGATCAATTGGTAAATGTTCACGTATTTCTTTGTGTTAGGAATTAAATTACTGATAGAGCCAAGGATCAGAAGCCCAGTCCACAAGCTAGATAGAGTTTACTTGAAATTTTGTGTAAAAAGTTCTGTTTCTAATTTTTTTCACCCATTTTTTTTTTTAATCAAAAGGTTTATACAATTGTCTGAAAGCTTTCCAAATGTAAGGCAATGAAAATCCAGGCAGTTTGTTGTCCTCACTTTGCAGAGAACAGCTCTGGATGATCTTATTAGTATGCTACTAATATTATACTGTTAATGTGAAGTATTTTTGATATATATATAGATAGATAGATAGATAGGTATAGATATAGATATAGATATATTTAGATATATAAAGAAAAGGTAAGATAGGAAGTGAGGTGAGAAACAGAATAGGAATTTTGTAATCGTGCTTAGATTCAGCAGGGTCCTTGACTACTGCTTCTGCAGCCTAGTTGGGGCCATCATGTGGGTTGCTCAAAGGCACTGATGACACATCTACATTGGGAGTGAAAGAAATGGTAATTTTTCTCAAGCATAATCATAAATTATACATTTTTCTACCCAGGGTTGTGGTTTTCAAGTTTTGTTTGTTTGTTTGTTTGGCATTTGCTCTTTCTTCTATTGTGCTCTGGGTTTGGCAGTTCCCTTACAAAAGCTCAGGAACAACTTTTCATGACTGCCAGTGAAGGTTTGTATCTGCTCTGATGGCTCCTGGGAGCTGTGCTGCTGTGGGCTGGTTTGTTCAGGGCAGGGATTGCTCACCCAGAGGAGCCAAAGTGACTCCACTGTTGGGTGGTCATCAGGGAAAGTATATTTGGAGCAGCATCTGACCCTAATGTGTCAATGTCTGGATTGTTCTGACCATAAATTCAGCAGGGAAACATAAGCATACCCTTGCTTTCAAGTGTTATTTTGTCAGTAGTCATTTATTTCAAATGCAGCGTATTTGTTTGGTATTCTTTTTTAGTCCATAAGGAGAGGAAGAAAGTCTTTCATAATATGTTTTAAAAATTTACATTCTTCACTTTATTCAGACTTGCTCACACTATATCTCTTTTGTTGGGACATCAGGGAATTTAGCAAATGCTTTTAAGAATGGTTCATAAAAATATCTCTCTAAAACAAGGCCTTACTTGATTGTGATATAAATATTACTCATTTTCTGTAAAATGTTTGGTTTTTCAGCCCTGTTGGCTAATACCCTGAAAGTTCTGTGCTGTGAAAGCGTAGCTATGCTGCAACATAGACTGGGAACAGCAGTTCTGAGCAGTTCCTGTGACGTGTCTCATTGCTTTGTTTGCTTGCCAGCTTGTGTATTTTAAGCTAGCAACTTCTGAGCCAGTTTCCAGCTTTTGCTTTTTTAAATTATTATGCTTTTGCTTTTTAAAATTACTATGCTCTTCATTTATTAATTTGACATTTTCTCCTTATTTATAGAACATGAAATTTTGAAAGAATTACTTCCTCTTTGGGACTGGATCTCATTTATTGCAGTAAAATCTTATTGACTGTTTTTGCATTTGAAATTAAGGGCACTTGTAACAGCAGATATCAAGTGTTTCCTTTAGCAGGGCATTGTTTGGAAATGTATGCTATGAGATTGTAAGATATAGTGCAAAATATGATAGTGATAGGTATGTCATATAAATCTATTTTTGTATGCCTTCTGTACACCTTTTGTAAACTTCTGTTTTTTTCTCTATCCTCACAATCTTCATGTTAAAATGCCAAGAGAAATGCAATCTAGGATGAGTTTTGAGGCCTGCCAGTTATTTTAAATTTTGTTTTTAAACTGCAGTTACAAATACTGAGAACAGTGTTGAAATAAGAAGTGATAATTTATTGATACTCTTTCTTTAATTTGATCTTTTGCAAACCATCAAATAAATAGATAAAATTTTGGTCTGGGTGTTTTATGGTCCATTGCAAATCAGAGTTAATTTTAAATCCCAATTAATTAAGCTTTCTAATGGTAGTCTCTAGTTACCATTAGCTAAATAGTTTCAGTGAGTGCCTTCCTAATGTACTTTAAGCATCATTAAGGCTTTAAGTTATCTATATAAAAGTTATAAACCAGAGGATTATTCTTGTTTGGTTTTGTATTTGAACAGAGGAATTAAATTCATTAATTCTCCAGTGAATCATATATAGTAGGGTAGTTAATAGCACTGAAGGACAAAATGAACCTGGTTGATTTACCAGATAACTAATATGATTAACTCCCACAGTGAGCACTTACACAGCTGTGAAAGAAACAGATCAGCCAATAAAAGACTTTCAGAAAGAGCTCCTATAGTTCTTGTTTTCAGCATCCACCAGTGGCAGCTTTCTTAAAACAGAGGGTTCTCTTCTGAAAATTCTCTTCTGAAAAGAGTGGAAGGTACAGCCCACCTTCCCTCTGGTCCAGTAATCCCTTTGTTCACACCTTGTACACTGCTTGCCACAAAAAGGAACATTAATCTTTGTCATGTCTGGTGCTGTTGTTTACTAACAGCTTCACCTCCCTAAGTGTGAAAGGAGTCAGCTTGCAGCTCTGAGGGATTTGGGTACATTGGAGTAGGAAACTGGGAAAATGTAAGAAATAGTAGCCAAGAAAAGTGAATAAAATTTAACATGAATAACAGTTTAAAAATCTTAAAAGACAGTTTGATTTCTATTGTTTAGTGGCCATTATTATGTAAATGAAATTAAAGTACATTCTATGTACATTGTTTAAGCAATTATCACGTTGAAGTCAGAGAGATTCAATAAATGTTTTTGTCTATCTCTACTGCTGGCCTTCTTCACATATCTACATAGCAAAAATAGATGCAATACAACACAGCACATATGTTTCTTCCTCATTATGAATGATGTTTATTTACTTTTCATAACAGCTTAATTAAGTGATTGTGTATAGTAGATTAAGAACAGTGGTTGATCTTTCAGTTTTGTTTAAGGACTTTTCTCTTTAAGCTTGTCTCTCCTTACTTCTATTGATTCAATTTGTGGGTTTTTAAATGGTAATATTCACTGATTTTCTATTTCTGTTCCAGCAGCTGTTTTTAATAAGCATACTCAGGTTCTATTACAACCACAGGCCTCAATAAAATAGCAAGGGCTTATATACAGGATCTGTTCTCAGAATCAGACCAGCACTTAGAAATGTTGATGAATAAGCAGCTGCAAGTTGTTATTGTCACACTTTGGATCTGATCATATGAATTCTTTTTTCTGCCTGAAATTAAAAGTGTTGATAAGCTCTTTTAAAAAAATGTTGCTTACCAAATGAAATGGGAATCACATGTATAAATAGCTTGCTTTTTCAGAGGTTTAATAGTGAATAAAGTGCCTTAATACAGAGGTGTTTTGGTTTAATCAGTATATCATTACATTTTTGCCCCTCATTTTTTCATGCATGTTGAAACTGGGGCTACTTTCTGGAGAGAAACGCATCGTAGAAAATAGAGAGGAAAGTGCAGCATCATAGAATTAAATCATAAAATTGTTAAGGTTGAGTCTAACCTTGGAGTGAATACCACCTTGTCAACTAAACAATAGCACTGAATGCTGAATGCCCAGTCATTTCCTGAACCCTTCCAGCGATGGTAACTCCACCACATCCCTGGATAGCAAATTTCTATGCTTGACAACCATCTCAGTGAAGAAATTCTTCCTGATGTCGAGACTGAATCTTCCTGGGCACAGCTTGAGACATTTCCTCTTGCTCTGTTGCTGATTTTTGTAATTGCAGCCTGTAAGAGCTAATAAGTCTCTTGCCTTAAAGTGTTTAACTAATGGGGAGTCATCATCATTTCCAGCAAACTTTTTTCTTTTCCATTCTCTGAGACAAGCAGCTTAGGTTTTTGTTGCAAGATGCTAAGCCTGATGGACTGAAGACATGAAGTGGTAATCTTAGCATTTATTTTTAGTCTTACAGTACATGCACAAGACAGGATGAAAATTTGATCGAGTGCACACTGAGCAATAAAACCATGAGAATAGAAAAAATATGTGTGGCAATCTGTTGAATCAAAATAAAATTACACAAAATTGAGGAATATCATTTGGCTTCTGATAAGGAGTAGCTAAGATCTTTATCAGTAATTTATTCCTGTTGATCATTTGTTAGCATACATATCTCTATATGCAAACTTTGAGGTTTTCAGATCAAGGAGAATGTGCCATTGTAAATATAAAATTTAATTAGGTCTGGAAGTTCAAGCTGCACCAAATGCCTCCAAGCTAGCCCTGTACCACGGAAAATTGACAGCCCCTTGGATCTGGTGATGATCAGTACGAATTAGTTGAGTGTTAAAGCTGATTACACTGAGCACTGCAGTATGCTTGTGCATGCCACACTGGAGATAGCAACTTGGTTACAGCTCTGAATTTCACTTGTGTTTTCATACTTGCTGTTATTAACAGATTGAAAACCGATCAGAGTTGAATCTCTTGTGTTAGCTAATTTTTTATTCTGCAGAGATTTATTTATTTTTTTTTAAGTGGGAAGATATTTCTGTCTTTTCCATTTTATGTGAGCTTTCTGAGAGCCACAATTGATCAAAGTGAATTTTCCTCCCAGGCTCTGAAGCCTTCCTGATAAGGGAATAATCTGTGCATTGCCTGAACTTTAGCCTTGGTGCCAACTACACTGCAAATTAGATTTCACTGCAAGAATAATGTACAAAGAGTTCTCCTGGTACTTTGTAGCTCTCTGCACAGGCAGGACAATGGCATTTAAATGCTGGTTTGTCTGAAAATGGCCATTGTCTCTGCAAACATGATTTCAGGAAGCATGTGCACCACAGGAGCATCACACTGCAGGTAGGGTGTCACAGCAGGAGTGGGAAATGGCAGCCAGAACCTTCTGTCTTTCCTGACACACCTATTGAACAAGCTGAGGACTCCTCTCTGAAACTGGATGCTATTGCTCTGTTGGGTACCATAATACACAGTATTAAAAAGTAATTAAAAGAGAATAATATGCATTGAGCCCAGCAGCCTGATCTGCCAAAGGGCAGCACCAGAAATTCCAGCTTTCCACACGGAGCTGTGCAGCAAAACTCACAAGAGTTTGCCATTTCATACAGCTATGGAAAATGGCATTTTTAATTTCAGTGAGAATGGAACTGTTTCTCCCATTTTTTAAGATTTAAAAGGCTAGCAATATTATTTTTTAAATACATATGGGCACACATACTCGTATGAATACAAGCCTGAAGTGTCTTGTAATGCAGGCTAGTAGTGTTTCCTCCATGACTGATGTTACCAGGCATTTGTGAAGCTGCAAAGCTTTCCCCCTATGGTTCTGGATCTGAAGGTTTGCTTCATGTCACTGACATCTTCTGAAGCCTGGAATAATACTTTTTGAGAGCTTTTAAGCTTATGATGGACCCAGAGAAAATGTGCTTGCTGGTATATTGTATTATTGGTATCTTTTGGGAAGCTAGCAATACTAAACCCAGGGGAGGAGTACTTCAAATTATTGGATTTTTAAACTCTTCTTTGTAATCAGGTAGTTAGTCAAATTTATTGTTTCTTTATTTAAAATATGTTTTTCTTCCACTCAGTAAATACTTTGGCTCTGAAAAACTGGCCATTCATC
>VRYO01002734.1:22846918-22886561 GCA_009812075.1 Sialia sialis
ACTGAAAATTAATTACATAAAGAGCAAGCTTCTCTAACTGTGGGTCTTCTTTTTGAAGTTGTTAGCACTTAGGATTTTACTGCAGTTGCCTGCAGGTTTTGCACTGATACCACTTTTACAAGGTTCCTCTCTGGGCATTTTGTCTTATGCCAAACTTCAAATGAAATTCATTCTAAACTAGGCAAGTATGAGCAAAATTAACCTTTAAAATCAATTTTAAAAAAAACAAAGAAAATCTTCTGTGTGTTCATGCTTTGTAAAGGATTCCGGCACTTTTAAAAATTTCTTTTTATGGCGTTTCAGCTCAACTTTTGATCTCTGACTGCATGATATTGTTTTGTGTATTACTCTGTGAGTAGACTTTTTCCCATATAACGGGGCACAAAGTAAAATATGCTAATTTGCACTCACTTTTTATGAAGAACTCCCATCCTTACCATGTCTGAGTATCAATAGTCTGTGCCGTTCTTTGCCTTATACCATCAAACCCATATGGTGCTGGGCAAACAAACTTCGCCTGGGATATAAAAACAGCAATTGGTAAAAATGTAGGACAATTTCTAGAGGAGTATTGCCTATGTGTGTTAGGAAAGGAGACTTTAAAAATATGTATCTCACATTCTGCTAACATTTCTTTTAGAAATGGACACACAATCTCACATTTATCCATGTTTGAAATCATAAAAATACCTGCCAGTGTGTGATGAGCACTTTCCAGGGGGACTGCCAGCTGGTAGCAGGAGGGAAGAGGAGTAACCCCTTTTTTTTGCTTTGAGGGTTGGCTGGATTTCAGGCCAGCCAGTCACACATCCTCATGCACACAGGTGTCACCTGCCTGCAAGATGTTCCTGTCCAGCCTGCTAATTCTGAGAAAACCTCTGAGAGTGGCTGGGCTGGCATTGCAAGAGAGCGGGTTATTATCAGCTTAGCAGTGCAAAACATGAGGAGTAATTGGCTATCAGAAAAAGAAAACAAATTAAGACATGGTTCAGTGGAAAACAATGGCTTTGTGGTTTTCTTTGCAATCAGAATGTTTTCTTTCTGCCATATTTCAGTTGCTGAATGAGAAATGGGTTATAATTATAAGGAAGCATTATTTCTTTTCCAGACTTGCCTCTAGCCTTTGGGAGAGTGTTTACAGACAATACGTTGGGGAAAAAATGTGAGGAGACTCAGCTGGTACAAATCGGTACCTGGTGTAAACCAGAACACTGATTTTCATCTTTTCAGGCACCTTCCTTCTTGCACCACAGAAATATCTTTGCCATATAAAATCCCTCCACTTGTGTTATGAAGCTATACTTGCAAATATTTTTGCGTGCAGATGATACTGAACAGAAAAGCAGTTGTGAATTTTGTTGAAAATTTGTGCATTTGTGGGAGTTGAAGCCCATTCTGAGCAGAAGTGTTAGTCTGCTATCCAAAAATTTATTCTACAAGATAATATTGTACTATAAAAAACAAACACATTCAAAAAACTTACTCTGGTATGCTGGCTTTATTTGCTAGGGGAGATAAAAAATGATCAGGCATCAAATTGTCACACTGCTTTCTCTTTCATAAGTAAAGAAACAATGTTCATTGCACTTGAATCTTCCCCTTTCCCTTTCTTCTTTTACTTGTGTCTGAATTGCACATTGCTTGTAAAAAATGACTTTTCTGTAATGCATCTTGTTGTTTGTGATCCATAGCAAAAGTCAAAACATCCTTAAGGTTGAAAATGTCTAAAAATCAATGTGAGGCTATTTTAGATTATGATTTTGGAGATGGGTTATGAGAATATAAGATTGATTTCTTGCCTGTCTGCAGGTATTTTTAAAAAGAATTCAAGAATAACAGCTGATTTTTTCTGTCCTTAGAACTAGTAAAAGTAAATAGCTCTCTCTCACATGGTATCTGGGGGAAACTTCCCCTTCAGCCCATGCACATGCTTTGAGGTACCATTTGCAGTAAGCCTAATTTGAATAAAATTAGACTTTAATACCTATTTTAGTATTTCCATGATCAGTGTCCTAGACTAGGTATTAATTTAGCAAGATGCTGAGCATTTGCCATAAGATTGTCTCCAACTATCATTTTCACAAGCTGCTTACCCTAGTGAGCTAAATGTAAATTTTGAAACAAGCTTAGGGATTTCAAGAGGTTTCAAGTTTTCACATTGATTAGGACGGCTGCTTTTCTAGCTCATTAAATGGTTATGGTTGAATAACCTAGGCATAAAATTTTCATATCTTGAAAATTTTGTATAACCCTGCTATGTTTTACTTATACATATAAAAATGCTGTCACATAATTTCTGTGTCCACTAATTGTGTGTTGCCATTTCTTATGAGACTTGCAAAAGAAAAGCCTACTGAAAAAATAGTATTAATAAGTAGGAAAAGGAAAGAAAAAGTACTACAGAAATGAAATGTATTCTACTACATAAGAAAATGTATTAAAAAAAAAAAAAAAAGCCCCATAAGATATTGAGAGTGGGAGAATCACCTGATTAGGATCTTAATGCAGTAGGTATTCTCAGTTGAGTGTGAAATAAACAGAGCAGGTTATGGGCCATGCAGTATTATGTTTTATTCTTGTGCCTTGGTTCTTCTATCCTCAATCTTCTAAGTTCTCAGTTCAAAGTTAAAGGAGGCTAAAGCAGAACAGGATTCTCCAGCTGTCAATTGCAGGAAGAAAAAATGTCCTGTGTTTGCTGTTTGTTTTTAGAGTGTGCATGTATATCACTGTGTAGCTGTATTTCTGGCAACTGAGGTCTTTTTCCAAGTGCATCACAGAAAGCTAACAATATGTTTTGTGAGACCATAGCATCTAACTTGGAACACTGCAAGATAACAGCTGGATTTTTGTATATTTTGATAGATGAGAAATCAGTTGACTTTGTGAGGTTCCAATTTGATTAAACTTTATTACATCATAAAGAGGGATTCACCACTTTAGAATAATGCCTACTTACTTCCTTACACAGATATTTTAAAATACTCTAAATTTGCTTATCTTTTTCAAAATGTCTTGAATTATAACTCATTTTCATCTTAGAACATATTATATTTGCATTTTTAACCTGTGTATCCTGAATATGAGTGTTTTACAATAGCTGGTAATTGTACTTTCCTCATAAGAGAGCTAAAACACATAAATATTGTATCACTGAACTGGCCCTTCATGAAAATCAGAGGGAAATAAGGTATCCAAGGGTTTTATCAATCTTTTAAGTACCCTTCATGTCTCACCTTGGTGTACATCCATAAAACATAATGCCCTAGTTACTTATAGCGGTCTTAATAATTGGGATGTTGGTATAATCTGCTCTGGTCTGATGACTGAGATATTTGGTTGATGACATTGCTATGCTGCTGAGCCTGCACATTTTAGAGAGTGTTAGTATTGCTTCTTCCTCTTGGAAAGGGAGGGGTGGGGATGAGGTCCTGCTGACCTCACTGCATTATAATTACTTTATCAGCTGCTCAGCAGTTCAAACTGTAGCCAGGGAAAATCATCTTTTGTTTGTTTAATTGGTCTTTTCATGAAAGCTCTGCAATACCCTATTCCATTAAAAAAAAATTCAGACCAGTGAATGTAGCTGAAAATTAAGGGTAGTGAAATACCTGTTTGCTACTAAAGTAATTTCTTCATTTGGCTTCATTTGCTTTCAGTAAAATGTACTTTCAGTGCAGCTTCCTACCACTTCTGCTTTGTAGTATCTTCTTCTTGCTAATGTTCTCATGGTTTTGTTGCTTTTGTGGCCTTTTAAATAGCTTAATGATAACATTGTGCTGCTCATCTGCATTCCTCGCATAGTCCAAGAGATCAGCTGTGCCTACAGTGTTGAGAGGTTGATTTTTCTCTCTGATAACTTGTGTAGTTGATTGTCCATGATTCATTGGTGTAACATCTCCCTTTCTTCTATTTCAATTTACCTCCAAAACACCTTGTAATATCAGAGTTGCTCACGTTAAAGATTAAAATTGTCATTTTACTGTTCTTGTATTTGATGCCCCATCATTTTTCAGCCTTTGTGACATCAATATTTCAGGTCATGCATTTCTGTGGACCTTAATGTGCTGGAGACAGAGGATAAGAAATTGTTACTCCAGTCCTTCCCCTTCTCTCCTTATTGACTACCAGTGGTACTGAAGCTTATTATCATATATCTTCAAATCTTCTGCAAATCTTCTATTTTTAACTTGTGTATCCTATTTAATTTGTGTATCCTATTTATTTAGTTATCCATTTCACCCTCTGGATTGTTTTTTATTCTGTTTTTCTGAAAAAAAAAAGGTGGAGCATGAGGCACAGGTGTTAAGTAGCTCCAATCATTTGAGAATTTGCTGTAAATCACTCCCACTTCACTAATTATTCAGTGCAAGCCCCTGCAATAGGCAGTATGTTCTCCAAATATTGCTGAGTCCTCTCAGCTCCTTTCTGCACTGAGGAGAGAGAATCACTTGCAGCAGCTCCTGGGAAGTAGTTCCATTTTGCCCAAAAGTAGTGCTGCCAAGAGCAGGAGCTGCCACCGCAGCTGCTCTGCAGATGGCTCTAAGTTTAATTGGAGACAGGAGATGACAACTCCCTGGTCCCTCTTGATGGTGCTTTTGAAGTAGCTCAGAAGACATGGACCATTGTCAAAGCAAACAAGACAGTTCCACTGCCTCTTCCAGTTGAGATGCACCAGCTTTCACTTCATTTAAATAAGCAAAATGAAAACTCTTAGGCTACCTGCCATCTACTTTTTAAAGCCACAACTGCTAAATGAGCAATTAATGGTTAAATCACAGTTTCTAGTTTTTGAAAATTTTATCATCTCAACATTTTGTACTCTCTCAAAACCCACTTCTGATCTCAATGTTTGGGCATGTACCTCATGGTGTCTGGGCAATGAACCCTTTCCTCTTAATGGGTTTGCAAGAGAATAGGTAAAGAAAGTGTAAAAGAAAGGAAAATGGGTAGATGCTTCAGCTAAGAATTCACTGGAAATTTCTAAAGTGCTCTGAGTGAGAGGTGATAGCTCACTAGGCTGCACTGGAGGATGCAGGTTCTGCTCAGCCAGCCCTCCCACAGATCTTACCATCCTCTGGATGAGAATGTGTAACTCCCTGGGATTCTGCACTGACCCCACTTAAAATGTCTCAGCTGCTTTTATAGCCACTCTCTCCATCAGACATAGGCTGACATTTCCCTCGTTTTTAGGAAGAAAATATTTCTGTTCTTCCATTTTTCATTCTGCTTGCTTGTTCTGTGCCTGTGATTCAGAAGGATAATATAAAACTCTTTTCTTTTGTAACAGCAAAATACTGCTGTTTGGAGTGAATACACCGAGCATCATGCTGTGTTTTGTTGTAGGAGGCACACTTCGAACTGTATCACTTGAAATGGATTTTAAGTGATAAGGTTAGACATTTTTAAAGGGATTTGATTTGAGAATTCTGATACGGTTCAGTGAAGGAATCAGCTGGATATTTAGACATCCAAGAAGAGTACTCTCATCTGTCTATATACCCATCACAACTGGAGCTCATTATTAATGCCCTCACTGTTTCATTGTAACACCTGAACCTGCACATTCTTCAAATGGCAGTGTGACTGGCTGCCTTCATTTTCTGCAGATTGTCACTTAAAAAAATTCGACAAAATACTCACTGCATCACTGAGCTCCATATGGCTTCACAAATCTATTCAAAATTGAGATTATTGCAAGATCAAGACCTTAACTGGCAAAATAAGGAGCTGGCAAACTTCTGGATGATCTGATCAGATTCTACTGTACTGTGATGCTGAGCACCAGACTTCATATATAGGTCTCAGTGTATGTTACCTCCTCTAGTTTTTTAGAAAAATTTTCATGTTACTCCACATTTATTTTTTCCTTTTTTTCTTTTTTTTTTTTTTTTTTTTTTTTTGGCCCAGACAGTGAGCTCAGGCAGCTCAGCCACCCAGCTCTAGCATTCTATCCGCCTTAGCACAAGAGCCTTCTTCTGCAAGTATTTTCCTATCACACACATGTCACGAGCTCCTGTTGTGCCGTGCATATGCTGCTCCTTGGACGTGAGGAGTGGCGAGTCCTGGTGTGTTGTCACAGTCAGGCACAATCCTTCCTCTGATGTGCTGGGACTGGGCACCTGGCCAGAGACAAAATGTTTCCAGTATCAGAGAAGTGCATTGTGCATTCACTGCTTCGGAGGGAAATGCTTTCTGGGGAAATGTTGGTTGGTTCCTGTGAGAACCAGAGGGTCAGGTCCTGGTGCAGAGAAAATCCTTGTGGAGAAAGGATGTGATCCCAAAGGTTCTGGTTTGTTTAAACAATTGTAGTTAAATAACACTATAGTGACGAAAAATAATTTTCTTTTAAATAGAAAGGCTTTCCTTGCTGCTTTTATGATGGTTCATAGGAATATGCATACTTTGGTGTGTTAATTATTTAAATAAGCTTTCCAGCTGAATGGCCCCTTTAAGCCACTAAGTATCCTGATGCAACAGCGTAGCTTGGCCTGTGCCAATGAGATTGGATACTACAACACTAGGTAGGAATTCATATGTGTTTAACTGAGCCAGTTTCATGGTTTTCGAAAAGACCATAAAGCCAGCTTTATGATCCAAAGGGAGCATTGCTTTTCAGATAAGCCAGCCTTTCCAAAAAACCCTGTGTAGTGCATACCTGGAATTCAAATGAGCCAGCTGCTGAGCCAGCACAGCAGGGCTTCTGGAAGTACATTTCATAAAAGCTTCCCACAGGTTTTGGCTTTTATTTTTACTCCCCTTTTTCAGTTTAAAGAAAAGAAGCCATTAAAAAAAAAACAAGTAGAATAAATCTTTAAAGAGCATATTTAGGAGAGGACTGTCTGTTTGGGTGGGTTGTTCCAAAGGCTTTGCAACCTAGACAGGATAGGAAATGTGAAATGCAGAGTATATCCCTATTCTGTACAGAGTAAATCAGAGCAGATTTTAAAGAATATGTAAACAAGCATGACTTGTGAGCCAGGGGGTCCTTCTGGCAGAAAACAGCTGTCTTTGCAGCAAAAAAAAAACCCATTCTGTTTGCTCCCAAACAGTAAGGAGAGACCTTCCAGCACAGCTAGTAGCAGCAGCTGCTTCTTCACATGTATTAACACCAATCTCTTCCTCAGTGAAATCACTCCCTCTCTGTAACCTCACTTGAGAGCTCACAGGCTCTGTCAATGCCAGAAGACCAAAATTTTCTCCTTGTAGAGGGAGAGAGAAATCTCTTGAGGTTAGCTTGAGTCTTCTGCATGAATTTTCTTCCCAGTCTTTTCCTGATCCACAGCTTTTGAGGTCTACAAAAGCTTTCAAAATCTTTGCTCTTCTTACTAAGGATTAGTTTCATCCTGTTGAGGTCTTTCATAGTTTCTGCAACTCCAAAGCAGATATCAAAGACCCTAAGTCTAGTTTAGTGTCAGAATTTTAAAATTCTGATTATGGGATTGTTTGCTGATGGAAAGAGACTCCTGAGCAGAGATGGCTGGGCAAGCTGAAAGGACAGGTTCTCTGTTCTGCTTTTAGCAGTTCAGCATGAAGCATCCCTCACAGAGGAGCCACCTTTTCACTCTGGAGCTAAACAATCTCCTTTCACCATCATTGCTTAACTAGCTTTTGATTTGGCAAAACTGCTGCGTGGCTGCACTGGTTTGAGGGAAAGTGCAGTCTCTGTCAGGAATTTCCTTTTTCCCTTTTTGCTGCTAATTTTAGATTGTGTTTCCACAGCCTAGGTCCCTCTATTTTCAAAATGAGTTTGCCAAGTCCTTTTTTCTAGGTTTTTATTAGCATTCATCTCATTCACATAACATTTTAGTAAGAATCACTAAATTAAAAAAACAGTTTCTTCCACCATGTGAACTTTTATGGATGTTGTAAGTTACTAAAATAAGGCCTTATGATGAAATGTGCTGGCTCCCTGTAGGAAGAGGATGTCACAGTCCTGTACGAGTTGTTTCACACTTGCTTTTTCCTTGTTGTGAAATTTAGATTAAATACTCTAGTTTTGTGCCCATTCCAGTTCAGTTTGGATTATGGACAGAATTTGTTTCTAGAAGTCATCCCATCCTATTTGGAATAAACAGAACTGTTCCCTGATTGAGCATTTAAGGACACTGGCATGTCAAACCCCTGTGATGCTTTGTTGTGGAGCTGGGGATGTCATTTAATCTTGTCCTGATGCTCTGCAGTGCTGTGTGGCACTGGGGTTGTTTGAGGCAGTGAAACAAGGGCCTGCCTGAATCTTTCAGGGGGAAACTAGAGTGCAAAAATTAAATTAAAGCCTTGAGATGACTTAAAATATGTTAAGCTACCTACACATAGAATGGGAGTTTAGGTAAAAAAGAATAAGCATAAGTTTAAATATAAGTTTGAGTTTTGGAATAAGTAAGTAAGTCAGTAAGTCAATAAGTAAGTTTCAGTGTGAGATGTAGTGCTTTTAGTAAATAAAAGGTTCGGAGTTAAAAAGCAAGTTCTAGTGAAGGTTAAAAAACATACTATTGTTTTCAGTAGAAGCTTTAGAAGCTTAGTTTAAAACACTACTTAGACAAAATAGAACTTCAGTAAGAATATTACTTACATTTTTTCAGATAGAACAAAATTAATCATATACGTAGTTTATACATATCCTAACATGTTAAAAAATTAAAATTCTAATGGGTTAAAAAGTAGTAGTTTAAATTTACACGTTAACTTGTTAGGAAAATCCTATATAAGTTATATATTAGAAAGAGTTAGTGCTTTTGCCATTGTTTTTTACCATTGCTTTGCCATTGCTTTCTACTTTACTTTACCTGCCATTACTTCCAACACCCAAGAAGAAGACAGGAGCTCCAGCAGCAGCACCAGCCTCTCCGGGACCCCTGGGGACAGCTCCTGCTTTTGTTCGGGACTTTATGCTAACAACTTAGCATGGACTTTAATGTCTATGACTGTGCCTTTGAAGACTGATGCACTTTTACAATAAATAACCTTTTTAGCAACGATTAGCTGCTTTAATTATTTAAAGATAATCCAACACAAAAAAATACAGTAATTTCACGATTATAAGCCGCACCTGAATAGAAGCCACACTTCCGGGTAGCTGGGAAGACCACGGGATTTGTCCATATATAAGCCGCACTTTTTTTTTCTTTTTTTTTTTTTTTAGCGCGGCGCGGCAGAGGGGGCGGGGCGCTCCGGCCCGGCCCCACACAGCCCGGCTTCCCAGCAGCAGGGGCCGGCCCACCCTCTTGCAGCCCCGGTTCCCGGCAATCCCCCTGCTCCCAACGCCTCCCGGCGGCACAGGGGCCAGCCCGCCCACTTGCCACTCTGCTTGGTCAGCTCTCACTTCCGGGTTGGCGTTTCGCTGGGATTTGTCCATAGATAAGCCGCACCTGAATATAAGCCGCACCACTGGGGTAGGCTGGATTCTTCAATGAAAAAGGTGCGGCTTATAATCGTGAAATTACTGTACATCAAAAGCACTGGAGGTCTATAACCTCACAAGTGGTGCCACAGTTCCTCCTGCTCCTCTCCTGCCAGCTGTGGCTCCCAGGCTCTGCCAGGGTGGCCAGGCGTGTTTCTGGGCAGTCTCCCGTCCCCTCAGTCTCCCTGGTGTTGGCACAGCTGCAGTGGGGTCTCTGCCAGGGTCCCTCAGGAAGGTAGCTGTGGTTACCATGGGTATGAGGAGAATGATGGATTTACTTGTGCTGCAAATGGTATGGAAACAGTGTTGGGATAAATTTAACTTTGCAATGCAGACAGCTACTCAAATATTGTTTATATGCATAAAGTAAGGATGGAAAAAATCACATATTAAAAAGGTTTCCTGGCAAGGCTTCATTGTATTTTGCCTCTATGGGAAAAGGAAGTTAAGAAAAGTTGGGCCCTCTACTGTTTCAAGTACCTCATTTTTCATCCTTGACATAGCTAAAGCAAAAATATTAGTTGAGCTTGATTTTGTTTTTAAATGAATGTGTGTTATTAGAATTTTGTGGGAATGTTTTGCTTCCTCATACTGGCACATTAATCCAAGGTTTTAGAACACAGCTTCATCATAAATCACTTCTTATGCTCTAAGGAAGTGGTTCATTTACCCACATATAATGGAATGATGATATTCCACTTGATGCCTGAGTCAGGCTTTTGCTGAGCCTCATTCTATTCTTGCTGCTTCTTTTTTCACCTTAAAGAATAAGCCTCAATAACTTGCATTTTTTTCACACAACAGCATCACTTTCCTTAACACAAGAACAGGTTTATGGGGTTGGTGAGTATGTTCCTTCTCTCTTTTGTGTTGCTGTTTTCTCCCAACCTCATCATCTGTACAGCAGGTATTTCATAAGGCTAGTGAAAGAATTTAATACCTTCCTTTTTTTTTTTTTTGGTTAAGACCATGCTTAGATCATTTACAACAACTTGCAAACAAAATACTCCAATCAGTTTGTTTTTGAATCAGCCTTGTACTCTCTTAAATCCATAATTCTGATTTAATTTCCTGTATGAGTGCAGATCACATTTAAAATATTCTTTTGCATATTACCATTGTGCATATAAAATGGTGGCTATTGAATTTATTTTTCCTTTTTACACGTATCATAATTGTAAGGATTTTTTCGTGACTCAGGTAGCATTTACACATAAGGAAGCTAAAAAAATTGCCACCTGTTTTACGCATAAAAGAATAAGAATTTGAAATTCTGTATTTGTCTGTAAAGAATTGTGTTATTGTTTAACACATTTGTTCTGAAGAGGAATCCTACAAGTTATGTTTTCAGTTTGCCTAATCTGTTGCATTACATTTTCTGTATTTTTAGTCTGTTTCACTGGTATTTAATTTCTTACCTGTGTGGGAATAATGAAGGGATTTTGATGGCAGTTGACTGAAAAAAACCACAGAAAGTTTGCTATGTAGAAAAATAATTTTACTAAAATATGGTTTCCAGTATCTGTACAAGGTCTTTATTGCTTTCCAAATGGGAAGGGACTTCCTAGATTACACAATCTTACCTCAGTTGTTTTAACTGAATTGGCATGGATTCCTGGTTTAGGAACTACACAATTTTTGCAATTGATTTAATGAAGTAAGGCTTCAGTATTCTAAATCTCAGGACAATTAACAGGCATGTGGTCTTTACTTTTCATGAATCCAAATAAATTTATTCTTGCTATCTTAGCTGAAGACATTGTTTCTTTAGCAAAAATGAGGTGACTTTTTCACTGCAGCTGTGAACCCTGTAATTTCCACAACATTCCCAAGGGTAAAATGTGTTTGGCCCCAGTCTAACAAACCTGTAAGTATATTGCACAAATTAATATAGGTACAGGCCCTTATGGCAACTGAACTGCAAAAGCAAACCTCTAAACTCCTGATGTGAAGAAATGAAAGAAATGACTGGTCTTGAGGCAATTCCATTTCTGACTCTATCTTTTGGATATTAGACTTGACACTCAGCTGTCACCATTGTGCCCAGCAGGGAGCTGAAGGAAGCCTCACTGCAGTTGTCAGTCAGCAGACTGAGTCAGCATGCATACTGCACAAATAATTACTGAATGCTTTTTCGAACCTATTCTATTAAAACCAAATGCTAAGTTGAAGGATGAAGCTCATTCTTTGTTCTTCACTGCCTCATTTCTGCTAACACAGAACTTTTCCAGATTGTGAAAGATGTGGTTCAGATCTACCTGACTCTACTCCTTAGAAAGGGAATGTGGCAGTAAGTGGATCATCTGGACAGATGACTTAGCACCATTGCTCCTCCAGAGCAGAAATTCTGTGTTCAGAGGTGGCTCTGAGAGTGATGGAGCTGCTGTAGAAAAACCCTGAGACTCACACTGCTCCTCAAGGGGCAAATCTAAAGCAGTAATGTACTTTCCTCTAATGGAATGGAAAACACCTAGCTTTTTGACTAAGTTGAAAACTTCACTACCATATTTTTTGGACCATAAGGCGACTAAAAATACTAAAATTTGATCAGAAACCAGTGGTGCACCTTGTAATCCGGTGCGTCTTATATACGAACCTTGAGTATTGAAGGGATCTCAAAACAATTTCTTTTTCACGTTGCACAGCAACAAACATGAAGTTAGCAGTCAAATGACCGTGAGCAGGCAGAGCACGTTAGTTGGGTCTGTCCCTCTTGATTTTGCACTAGAAGTTGTGAAAGTTGTGCTTGGATCAAAGTTTTTTAAAAAAAAAAAAAAAAAAAAAAAGGCACCTTATAATCCGGTGTGCCTTATATATGAAAATAGTTTGAAATTTTGCTGTTAACTGATACTGTGCCTTATAATCTGGTGCACCTTATGGTGGTGAAAATACAGTACATATATATACATTTTGGAAGAAAGGAACAGATTTTTGTTGAAAAACCAAACATCCGAAACCTCCAAATCTCACTCAACAAAAAAACATTGCTGATTTGGGAATGGTCTGCAATGCTTATTCTCTTCCTCTTTTGATTAAATTTAGTTCCTCAAACAGCTGTAGTCTCTCATGGTAGATCACAGCCCAGAATTCACTAAATGCTTTACCTAGCAAATAGGAAGACAGGAAAAGAAATCTTGGACATCCTTAAAAAGGTACAATAAAATAAGAAAATATTTTTACATCCAGCTTGTAAGTTTTCCCAGTTAAAATTCCAGGGCATTTTTCAACAAACCCCTCTTCTTTCAAGAGGAAAAATATGCATTCTCCTGACACATTTTTTAAACTAAACTTTGTTTGTTCATCAAGTTGACCTAACATTAAAAAAATTTAAATTCTGCATATTACTTAACCTGATTTCCATAACTCTTTTCTAAGGAAAGGCAGCTCATTTGCATTCTGGTCTTGTCTTTCATTCTGCTCTGAATAATACCACAGGCTGCAGGTTCTTTGTCTTGTTGAAGTCCAAAACCTTTCTTGAGGATCATCAGCTCTAACAAGGGTTAAAGTAATATGCAGCTTTGTATATTCAAAACCTGTAGTATAAAGGGAAATGCTTTTCTTTATTAATTATGCCAGCAATTGGGAAAGAGCTGGTAGGAAAGATTTGCACTGCTGCTCATCTAATACATGGCAGTAATGTGGGATGGTTTTGCATTTGAAGCAGAATACAGGACAACATGACTAATTGTGTTAGTGCAAAGCTCACTGTAAATGAATTATTCCCTTGTACACCAGGGAATGGTGAGTCCTTGCTAAGCTGGATGCTAACCCCAAAATTTTTCTTATATTAAAAAAACAAGGCAATGCAGTAGCCCTTGATGCATTTTTGTTTCATTTCCTAGGAAATCTTTTTATATCATACTTGCGTATGGAGATTTGAACAGGTTCTGTTTTTGTAACTTTCTGCCAAACTCTAATGATATCAACTGGCAGTACAGGTATTTGACCTTCAGTACCCTGATGTACTGTAAATCTGTCATTTTTATATGAACACACTTCTCACTGCACAAATGGAATTAGAATCTGGTCCTGATTTTTAATAGCAAGTTTCAAATGAGAACATTTTATATCCCTATCAGAGGAAAAAAGATCCCAGAGTGTTGTCTGTGGTGTGGAACAGCAGAACCCCAGTAGATTTTGGAGTCTTCTTTGCAGAAACCATAACCACCATCATCCCTGGAAAACATTAACTGCACTCCAAATTTGAGAATTGGAGATTAGTCTTGTGTTAGTAATTCAATTTAAAGAAAATAGGATATTAAACCATGCAAGCTGAATGTTTACCTTGCTGAGAAGCAAATTATCAGTAGAGAAAGCAAACAAGTTAGTTTTACTTTTTCAATGCTAAATAAATGGTTTTTTCCAGTATTAAGTTTGGGCTTGATTGCTGTGACAGCAGTCATTATTTTTATGGTTTGGAGCATGAAATGGAAAGAAAAAATGTTAAAATGTGGAGGAGGCAGAGCTCCTGGTGGCATGCTTGGGATGAGGAGTGGTGGACCATGAATGCTGGGGCTAAGAGGTCACCTGTAAAATAACAGCTCCTGGTGTTCAGCTGCTGTCTGGTCTGGGTAATCAGTCTTCACTGCTAAGTGACAGCATATTCCAGTAAAACCACAAAACTGTTGGGTTCTCCCTTCCTCTCCACCCCCCTTTTCCATGTTGGTGCCTTAATTCTCTCTTGTAAGCTGCAAAACAAGGCAGATTCTCCTCCGCTGTGGTGTTAGGTGTGAACCCTCTTTGCTTTGTTTATAGCAGTGTCAAAACTCGTTCTTTGGATTGCTTAATCCCGCTCATCAAAATGGGATTGATTACTGCTTAGGAGAATCACTTACAAGGTGATGCTTACAAATCTCTTTATGTTGACTTACCTGTGGGCAGTGACTGTTCCATCTTATCCAAAACCACAGTTGTTTCACCCCTGCCCTCTCCTCCTTGTTTGTTGGCTGTCACATATTGTGAATTTCAGTATTGCATATGCTAAAAAATCATGTGGAAGAAGTGTGATCTTTATAGTGTTTGTACCATGCATTAAAATAAAGTGTTTGGATCCTTGCCTGAACTACCAAGTGTCTCTACCTTAAAAATGGTTGGCTTTTAGATGCTAGGAAACCTGCAGTTGTTTTCAGCCTGACTGCTGCCCTTGATAAATATTGTAGGTGATTTGAGTACTCCAATGCACAGAGCTTGCTTGTGGCTGGCTCCTAGATACTGTGGTGGCAGATGTGTTAGAATAGTATTAAAGAAATTGATTGGAAAACTAGTGAAACAAGAAACAATGAGTCAATAGATTCCTTTAAAAAATGAAAATTACAGATTTTGTTAGCTGGTTTTAATTTTCGTCTATCCAGTACCATACCTGCCTCTGTCTCATCTAAAATAAGAAGCAAATAAGAACACACTTTTAGAGGAATGTGGCTAATTTTTTTAATATTCAGAAAAAATATATTCACAACCAATATATCTTATTTAATAAGAGAATATTCCCTTGATTCACTAAGAGGGGTTGCAAACTTGAGAACCTTATTTCTAAATCTAAATTGATGCAAGCATCTCTGGTTTTGATCCACGGGCTCCCTCTCCTGGTCTGGGAGGTGCTTGGCACCAGGAGCTTGATTAATGCAGAAGGTAAGTGGAAGTTATTTGCAAATTGATTTTGTGACACAGTGTCACCAGTGTCTCCTAACTTCCTCAGTGTTTAATGACAGCATTGTGCTCTCTCTAATAGCAATAATGAGATGAACACCGGTGTTGTGATGAATCAGGCTTGCAGGGCCAGGTTTATCTTATTCAGGGGCCAATTAAGACATATCACAAGGACTGAAAGAAATGTGCTGCAAACTATATTTACAAATAAAATCAGTGAATTTGCATACCTAAATAACTATGTAAATGTATACTCTATAGCTGCACTGCTACTGTCACCTTTGTCACCCTAGTGCTCTGCTTTCACCTTCTACTGATCACACTACATCCAAGTTTGACTCTTTGCCTATTATAGTTGATTGTGGAGAAAAAATATGTATGACTATTTTAAACTGCTCAACAAATCTGAGGCCTCAGAGTCATAAAGCAAACCTCATAGGTAAAAATGGGATCTGTTTTAGAGGTCATTTACTTTTTTCTCAAGTTTACAAGCTCATTTATAAATTTAATTATATAAATCTCTGGCAAAGTTGAAGTAAAACTTTTTGTGTGTTACCTTGCCAGTCTTGCTTCTAAGATTTTTTTTTAAGATTGAATTTGTCAACATGAACAAATGTTTACGTAGCTTAAGAAATAAAACAAGTATTCTGGAGTATTGTCCTTCCTTTAATGCTCCTAATTCACAAGTATATCACAGCAAACAAAATTAAAACAAATATCTTCAGTTCCAAATGATTTGGAGTAGATGTTGTTTTTCACATTTTTTAGATCAAAGAGTTTCACGTGCACTTTGGGCTTGATTCATGCTGAGGTAAGTGACCACAGAATGTCACCTGAAGATATGCAGGTCCAAAAGATTTATTCAGATGATCTGCAGTGCAGATAGGGGCAGAGCTGAGAGGGGCTTTTGTAGCTTGATAATGCAAAACAAGCACCAGACTAATGTGAATTACTTAAACTTAGAATATCAATCTTTTATTCCAGGGCACTGAGATTATAACAAATATTCAAAAGAGTCTAGCATTTTCATTCGTATAAGAATTTGAGCGTAAATTTTTGAAAAGAAAGATCCTACTAGTGAAATATTAAATTCCATGGTTTGCTCAGAAATGTGTTCCTAGAGCTGTTCATTTAAGCATTCCTCCTGACTTTACTTAGAGCAAGTCTTGACACTTTTGTGTTATGAATCAAAACCAGGTTTGGGAGAACTACTTATAGCAGTTCTCTCACTTTAATTACTACTTGTGTCAAGGGCATGGAGAGTGAACTTTTCATGTGAACAGAGAATATAAGATGCATGTAGCAAGTGTAAATTCTTTGATGCTGGAAGTTGGTCTGACTTACATTACAAGGAGGAGGACAGTGAATAGAAACAAAGCATTATGCATGAGTCAATAAAGTCTGTATCTCCTAAGAATTTATTATTTTTATGTGTACTGCAGCCAACAATATCAACTCTTTCCTGTGCACCCTTGTTAATGCCACACTTTTGATCATGCTCTTTACCATCTGTGTAAATCTTCTATTCTAGCATCTATTCATTATCTTATTTAAGTTTCTAGGGATTGAAGTTATTTCTGAGCTAAATTGTCCTGCCTCTGTAACACCAGTGCTCCCAGATAGCTTGATAGTTGTCAGTGAAAAGTAGCTTTAACATCCATTGGTTAAACAGGCAGTGTGACAAGAACACATCATTCCCATCTGCTTTACAGACTCCACTGGCACCTTGGCAATGTTGTAATCATTTAACCTTTTGTACCTTCTTCCTCCTCCCCATCCCCACTTAAGGAGCCTATTTGAAGTTTCGATTGTGCTTTCTACTGTACTACCTTGTTAAGTCTTTTCCATTAAAGCAATGTGGTTTTTTTTATTTTTTTGTGCACAGGTACTTGGAACACCAAATGAAGATACGTGGCCTGGAGTCCACTCTTTACCCCATTTCAAACCAGGTAGGTTGCAGCACCAAGTTCCTCCACATTCCCTCTCTGGAAGTACAAAACAGAGAGAATTACACCCCTGACCACAAGTGATCAAAATGACCTGGTGTGCAGTGTGTGAGCTGTAATGCATTTCTTCCAGTTACAGTAATTTCATGCATATAAGGTGCACCCTTTTGACTGAAATTGTTACTGGAACCCAGAGGTGCGCCTTATACACCGGTGCGCCTTATATATGGCGAAGATCGGAAATTTGCCAACCTGGAAGTGTGAGCGTGAGGCAGCCCAAGCAGGGGCCAAACCCGCCTGGCCCCGAGCCAAGCCAGTAAACCCCGTGATTGTGCAATTCCATTACTAATTCGTTACTTTGTTGCACTCAGATCCTCACTGGGGGAGGAAAAAAGTGTGCCTTATACGCTGGTGCACATTATATATGGACAAAGTACGGAAATTGCCAACAACCTGGAAGTGTGCCTTACAGTCTGGTGCGCCTTATATGCGTGAAGTTACTGTATTTACTTTTTATTGTGCTCAGGGTGGGAGATTTTCTTTCATTTAATTTCTTCGTTTTCTTTTTTGTTTTCTTCTGTTATAGTATGAGCCCAGACCTGTTTGCATTCCTCAGCCACTGAGTATTGTACCTTTCAGACTGCCAGTGTGCTGATTCTCTAGTCAGGATTACTTTTCCAACAGAGCACACTAAACTTTGATGAATATAAAATAAACTAAACAGTAAAGAAATTGTGAAAGCTGAAGTTATCACTAGATCATCTATTAGTATCTTTCTGCAAAGGTTCAATTTTTTAATATGTGTTGTATTTGCAGTTGTCATACTCTATAATCATTCTTGAAAAACTTTCACCATGTGGTACCTTTTTGTGAGAGAGAGCAGTTTGTCTCCAAGAGAGTAGGAGGATGTGCTATATATATATTCATTATGCTATATATATGCATATTTATGTATGTAATATATATAGTCTTGTGAACTTCTGAGTGGGAGTCTATAAAATACGTTTTGTTAAACATGGCAAAGCAGGTGAATGATTAGGCAGGAGATGAGGCAGGGGAGTTGTAAAGGACAAACAGATCTAGATAGCTCTCAAAATAAGAGAGAGAAACGTATTGTAAAGCTTTCCCTGATAGAGACACAAAGCCTTGAAAAATAGGAATGCAAACAACTTTGTTGCACATTGGTTTTCAGTCTCTGTCCTACTGCTATATAATGAAATCTCTAGTGCTTGCTAGTGATTAGTAGAAACTTCTTTAACAGTCTTTCACTGAAATACTAAAAATGCTCCAGTGCTCGTCCCTTAAACAGTGTACCATTAAGTTTACAAGCTTTTATGTTTCTTATTCTTGATACTGATTGAAAGGTGGGCAAATACAAAATTCTTACAGAAATGCAGTGGTCTGTAAAGGCAGCCCAAAAACATTGGTTTTAGCAAGAACAGTAAAGAGAATGAGAAAGCATGGAGGTGTCAGTGACTGTTCTTTGGGTTGATTTGTTTTTCTGTGAGATACAGAAAGGTTTTGAACAGTAGATGGCAGCCAAGAAATTTCCTAGTTTCATTTTTTAGTTTGGCTTCCAAGTGTGTCAAGGGATGTGGGTTTATTACCACAGAAGAACATCAGGAAATAAATCCACTGTAGGCACTTCATTAAATCTAATTTTTATACAGGCATTGTGTTAGAATTGCTCTTATTTTCTCCATCCCAGACTATTAATTTTTCAGCTATGAATACATAATGTTTATACAAATGCAGAGCAGGGAGAGGAGAAAAGGTGCCTCCAAAACAGAAAATGGTCACTCAGTATTTTCACCATTTCTGCATGGTATGGCCTTTGTTCTCTCAGATCCTTCCCACATCTGTGAAGTATGTAGATTTTAAGACAGGGTAATTACTATTATTGCTGACAATCATTTAATCTTTTTAGGGCCTGTTAATGCAAAGCACTGAGCTCCTTAATTCTCTTACACTGTGGAGGTCTGGTAGCACTCATAAAATAAAATCCATTCTGTACACATACTGTATTGTGCACCCTATAGCCTTGATGACCTTGGTCAAAGGATTTTTTATTTGTCTTATGGTTCCTTATTTGCTGCTTTTAGAAATTACAGCAATAGAAAGCATCATCTGGACAACCAAAACTGGCTTGCATACCCCAAAACTGAGTAACTGAATTTTATGCTGGTAAATGTGGAATTGTTAGAGCAGCAAAACATATCCCTCTGGGATCATTCTGGGGTGCCAGCACCTGAGGTATGTCCTGCACAACATGCTCTGACCTGTGGGCTGGGCTGGAATGAATACTATTTGCTCAGTCCATCAGGGTTGTTGGAGATGTTTGGTCAAGGATACCAGGTTCTCTGTCACTACTTAAAAATGTCCTTTCCTTCATGCTGTTGTGTGCACAAAAGCTTTCTGGCTGTGGTAAGGCTGCTGCATCATCTTCTACAGGTGCTTAACCACCCATGCTCCCCTCCCTGATGGTCTGAAATTGCTGTTACATTCTAGCTTTCCTCACTGACTGCTTAGGAGCAAAAATGAAAGTTAAAGCTGTAATAATACATTTGAAGTGATCCTTGTGGGTTCATTCCAATCAGAATATTCTGTGATACTTTGAAAATGACTGAATCTGTTCCTTTTCCTAGGAAATAATGAAGTATCCCAAAATGTCTTGCCAAATCTGAACCAATTCCATTATTCTTGAAGATTTGTTAAATTACTGTGTTTAAATATATATGATATGGGGTTAAGTGACTCCTGTGCTTTGCATGTTAAGTTTTAAAACAGATAGCTGCTAACTAATTGTGATAAATTGAGAAGTGCAGAAAGCATTAATGGTGAGGATATCAATGTTCACTCAGGCAAGGCTTTGATTCTATAAACTTGAGTTGTGTAAGGATAAGCATTTAACAGCAAGAATCAGTGATAAATAGTTGCTATAGTTTAAAATATGCTGAAAACATTAAATGCCTGTGGATTTGGGAAGACTACTGAGAGTTGAAACAGAATTTCATTGTATTTCTTATTTGCATACAAACTTCAATAACTAATTTTCACACTGTGATTTGATAGGGCACAGTCTTGTGCTGCAGAGAGCTAATCACAGTTTACTAGGAGAAACATGTCTGAAAAACATGGTATTAGTCTCTACTGTGGTGGCAAAGGGTCTTGATTGTTATGGAAAGCATCCAGTGCTTTAATAAGTATGATCTCTGACATCTTAATATGCAGGAACATTTCTGAGCCTGAATAAGAAATATGTTCCTAAGGCTAGTTGTGGATGGCTCTAGGTCATTTAAACCCCTAACCTATCTGATTTTAACAGCATATAATAGTGAAAATAAAATTGTCATAGTTTTATTTACCATTTAAAAAGTCAGACAACAACTTGTATTTTATCTGTCTCCTTTGAGATTACTTACTGTCTTACATGCCCCAAGTAATAGATAAGATATTTAAAGCTAAAAGGTATTTAAATCTAAAAGATATTTAAAGCTAAAAGTTGTCCTGGTCTTTGAGCTTTCTCTGTGCTGCAGCCTCCATCCTCTCAGTTTTGTCTGTAAGCACAGACACACGTGCACACATTTCCTGCTTAGTAAGTTACTTAAGGATAATCTAAATACAGTAATTTCACAATTATAAGCCGCACGTTTTTCATTGAAGAATCCAGCCTACCCCAGTAGTGTGGCTAATCATCAGGTGCAGCTTATTTATGGACAAATCCCAGTGAAATGCCAGCCCTGAATTGAGAGCTGGCTGGGGAGAGCACCTGGGGCTGCCTTTAAAGGCTTTGCTGGTCTATGAAAACTGTTTGCAACTTGAGCACCAGACACCAAACCCTGCTGGCCCAATTCTGTTACTAATTTGTTACTTTGACACTCATGGATCCTCGCTTTAAAAAAAAAAAAACTACGGCTTAAATATGGACAAATCCCGTGGTCTACCCAGCTACCTGGATGTGCGGCTTATAATCAGGTGCAGCTAATTAATTGTGAAATTACTGTAATATATTTGAGAGGCCTGAAATACTTCAGGAGTATTTCAGTAACTTTGGAATACATCTGTTACTCACTTTCAAGCTGTAATGGATGCTATAATCTTGTGAGGGTCTTCCTGTACTCAGGAAACATCATTTCATTAGTTTCATCACCAAAGAAATCCAGCCATTCAGTATCACTGTGAAATTAATTATCTGCCCTCAAATAGGAAAACAGTTTGAGGGAATTATGAAAAATTGCTAGTTGTTGTTTCAATAAAATCTTGATGTTTCATCCTCATGTTACAGGCTATTGGACAGAGACACTTTCAGTGATGAACATGATCCCCTAGATTTGGAGAACATGTTTTCACCATTCACTCTTTTGTTGCAATGCTTTAGGAGATAATAGCAGATTTGCTGAGCTAAAACAGATCATATCACTGGACCTGTATCTCCAGGAATGAATTGAAGTAGGCATTAAGTATCTCTTATCTATATGAATAGAGGTAAAGCAGTATTCCCAAACAAGCTGCTTCCTTGCCAGTCTTGTGTCAAAGTCTTCCTGATTTTTTGTGCATTATGTTCTTCATTGTTATTAAATCTCCTGTCTGGAGTCCTATCAACTTTGCCTCTCCAGCTGTTTCTCCCAGATTGAGTCCTGCCCAAATAAGTGAGCAGGATAAACTTTGGATAAATATCTACACTTAAGTTTTCACTTTTCTGACATGCTCAGTCAGTGTTTGGGACTGATGCTGTGTAACCTCCATCCTGGGAAGTTAAGTAGAGATTTGTCAGGGAGTAAAATGGGAGAAGGTAAGATATGGTCACAGTAGAAGATAAATGAACTGTCCGTAGCAATGAAGAGATGGTAATAGTCAAGGAGAGGAAGGAACTTGTTAGGAAGGTGGAAAAAACATGAGAATGCTTTGTAATGTTCACTGTGCATCAGTTTCTTTACAATACTATTTCTAGGTGAAAGAATGTTAAATATTTAATCTTGGGCTGATGGCATAGGAGCCTGAACCTCACAATGTTTCACAGAAGATCAGATACAATAGAGAGTAACACACCTGAAAAGGTGCTTTTATGAGACAATGGAAACATCTGTTGAGCACTGATTTTTAAGAAAATCCCTAAAGTTGGGGAGAAAAGAGGAAGAGTCTCTCCTTAAAGAAAAAGCAGAACACAAAAAGAAACACTGAAGAAAAAACATTAATAGGGGATAGTGCATAATATGAATTTTGCCAGGGACTGATGAGTACTTCAGTGGATTTATTGAAAAATCACAAATGTGTGATGGACAAAACCACTGCAGAGCTGGTGTTCTAACTCAGGAGCTCTACTTTACTTCCCATGTGATCAATAAATATAGATTTGGTTTAGAAATATGATCTACCTACATGCATCTTAACAGCTCATTGGCAGCCAGATTTTTTTCAAAAGATTTAAGTCTCCATATAGAGTAGGCCTGGACTGAGAGACTGTTTGGCACAAACACATGAACATACTGTGTATGAGAACATATGGCTCTTCAAACTTTCATAGCAGGTTTTCCTACAGAGTTTCTCCAAAGCCTGTCAACATTTTGTTACATGCTCAATCAATATCTTGCTTGTTTTCATCTGCATTGATGCCAGGGAATGTTGCAGGTGATGTGGAAGCCTCTGCTGTTAGACTGTCAGAGCAGCCTCTGGTATGCCTTTGCCTCATGACAATTAGCACTTACAAATAATTAATTCCTGGGCATTAGGAAGCTTCCTTGGGCTTAGGAGGTTTTGTGGACTGTTCCCTGTAAGAAGTCCCCATCTCCTGTTTTGGGGATAGAAGTGGGAGGTGCTGCAGCAGTGCTACAGGACAGTGATGTGCCTTGGCCAAGCTCATTTAAATTACTGGTATAGATGTAGTCTTCAAGAGTTTAAGTACAGTAATTTCACGATGATAAGACACACCCTTTTGACTAAAATTTTGATCGAAACCCAGAAGTGCGCCTTACAATCTGGTGCGCCTTATATATGGACAAAGTTCAGAAATTTGCCAACCTGGAACTGTGAGCCGCAGCAGCAGCTGCGAGGGCTGCAGCAGCTGGTGCCAGGGGTGGGCGGGAGTGCCAGGGCCCGTGGCACAGGGAGGGTGCCTGGGGCTGCGTTTAAAGGCTGCGCTGATCCATGAAAAATGTTTGCAAATTGAGCACTGGCCAGTAAACTCCACGATTGCATGCTTCCATTACTAATTTGTTACTTTGTTGCGTGCAGATCCTCACTGCAAAAAAAAAAAGTGTGCCGTATAGTCCAGTGCGCCTTATATATGGACAATGTTCGGAAATTTGCCGACAACCCAGAAGTGTGCCTTATTATCTGGTGCGCCTTATAGTTGAGAAATTACTGTACTTGAGGAAAGGAGGGCTATTTGTAAAGGAGAATTGATTTCTGATTCCTCCCCTATTTTTGCAAAAACTAAACTGTATTATTTAGTGTTTCTTCAATCTGTGGTATCCACAACCCAAGGGAAGCAGAGTTATCAGTGTTTTCACCATTCTTTAATAGAATTATATTAACCTGAAAAAGTAACTTAGTCTGTATGCAGGGGAGGCAAGGTGAGCTCTGCTAAAAGGTGAAACCATTTAATGTAGGACTCCAGTGCTTCAGACAATGCTGGATATTAAAATTAACTTTTCTACTCATCCTCAGGAGGGAGTGTAGGAAACAGCAGCTATTCTTCCTCTACACAAACTGTGCTCTTCTAAAGGAAATGGAAGGGAGAAGAGGGGATGGGATGGAGGAGAGGGAGTTGTAATTTTTCTCAAGACGTTTGGCATACAGAACTCCAAAGTCTATCTCATGTATTTGATAAAACTCCTGTTATGACTGAACTTCAGTAAAAATGAATTGCACATTAGTGCTGTAAATATTATAGTGCTTGAAAATTTTCTTACCAACATGGATGCTTGTCTTTATATTTTAGCTAACATAATTTGAATAATTTTAGCATTGAATCTTTACTAAAAATGGTATATGTCTTATACATCACAATACAGAATTAGTCACATTAGACTTCTCAATTAAATGTAAAGAAAATCTTTTCAAAGAAATAATGAATTAGACTTTTCAAAATATTAATTATGGTGATGTTTAAATATTTGCATTTAAGCTAATCACATTTGGTTTTAAATAGAGAAGAGCATTAATCAAGGAATGCATATTAGCCATCATGTTTTGATTAACAACATAAAAAATGCCTTGAAGTCAAACTGCATTTCAAGTTCTTTGGTTTAGACTAGAAGATGATTATCAATACTGTTATAAAGAAGCTAATAATCAAAATGTATTCTGCCTCTAATTCCTTCTGTAGCTTTTTTTGCCTATCTTAGGTCCTTTCAAAGCAAACGTGGCAAAGGTATAATAGTTCATGTGTTTTTCTGACTGATAAAAAAGGAAAAAACCCTCATCTTGTTTTATGTTACTTAAAATGCAAGTGCTTATATTTCCAATTCTCACAGCAGAGCAGTATTCCTGCAGTGGTCTGCTAATAAGCTCACTAGTGAGTACTGCTGGAGCTCGCTTCTGTTTGAACCTGCCCTTGATGCAGGGCTGTCAGACGGAGCGAGTTTATCAGGCACATAATGATGTTTGCAGTGCAGAACATGGAGGTATATGTGTGGGCATACGAGTATGCTGTTGCTGTACAGAGGTTGTCTAAAGGAAATAAAAAATAGAAAGAAAGAAATATTGTTTTCTTCTAAGACCACTTAGTACTGCTGAGTGTAATGGATGAGCTTTCTAGACAGGATTTTTTTTTCCTTAGACCTTCAAACTGTCCAGAATTTAGAAGAGTTATTTTAAAAACAATTTTTGTGATGCATCAAAGAGCAGGTCAGATCCTTGTGCTGCCAGAAGAACATTTATGTAGCTGCCCCACTCACCATGTCTGAGCAGGCTGTGTGCACTGCCCAGCAAAACAGTCTTGGTTCTGAGGCTGGGTCTCAGGGTGTGGAAGGGACATGTTAGCCCAGTCCTTTTGGATACTCTTGGGACATTCTGAGAGTAAGTATTATGCTACAGGAAGATGTTGCAACATCTTTCCAATAACAAATAGGAATGTTATAGTTAGCTCTTATTTATGCAGTCCTATACAGGCATATCTTTACACTGCATTTGATTGTGGACATGCCACTTAGAAAAGATTTGGCTACCTTGGCCTTCCAGGAAGCAAATAGTAAACACTGTAAGGCGCTGTGTGATTTAAACAAAACTAAAAATCTCTTCCTCCTTTTGTTTCCCATAAGAAAAAATTCACCTTTTACTAGGTGAAATGCAGCACCCATGTGAAAAGCCAGCTCTGTAACAGTGAGACATAGCTGGTAGTGATTCTGGTGACTGCATATTTGGGATTAAAATGCAGAGGATCAAATTTTGTTTCCCGAATTTGCTCCCAAAATATTGGCAAATATTAAAGTGTTTGTGTTCAGGAAATTAAAACCATAATTTTTTACGTTAAATTTCAAATGTGCTTATTGCATTTGCCTTCCAGAATTTTTATTCAAAATAAATACATTTAATAATAATAAAGTAAAACATTTGAACTCCAGTATATATACCTAAAATTTGAACTATAAAAATTCAAAATACATCTGAGATCAAATCCTGATCTGTAAACCTACAGTTTCTCATGTTTCTTTAATCTCAGCCTGATGAGAGTGAGCAGCTTCCTCAGCAAGATGGGGCACCTTGTTCTTGAGAGTGGTTTGCATGTGCTGGAAGATGGCTGGTGGGTGGGTGATCATGTGAGTGTCTGCATGAAATTTTCACATGTGCATGTCTGCTTTTCAGTTCTGAGGGAGGGAAATCAAGTTTTTGCTCCAAAGGGTTTCTCCCACAAGGTTGGACTGAGATTGTGATTGCCAGTACTGTTGCCTCTCAGTATGTCAGGCAAAGATTTCTTTTGTGGGGGAGCATTCACGGTAATTCTGCAGAATTCCCAGTCACACATACAGACTTATATTACTATTCCTTATGAACATATCAGTGGTAGCTTCTGAAAAACAAATATTAAAGCTATAGGCTTGAAAGTATCATAGAATATGATTTTGTGCAGTTGGTCACAGGTATGTATAGCTTTAGATTTGTGTTTATTACATCCATCAAGCAGTAAAGGACAGAGGCATTCACAAAGGTGTGTGAGAATCACTCTGAAAAGTGACTCAGAAGCAAACTTGGGGATGTAATTGTGAGACTGAATTCTGGTTCTGTGATAAATTCGACACAAGCAGGAGATGCTCAGATAAAAGTTGTGAAGTTAAGTTACCTATTTTTGCCTATGTTGGGACTGCAAGTTTGGTGGTTTTAGGTATGTAATTTGTGGTTTCATAGCTCAGGACTTGAAAAACTGCACCATGGGGGAGGAGCTCAAGGACAAGATTCTTGTAGCTTCTCTGTTCTGGCAACTCTGCAACCAAAATCAGCTGATTTCATTGCTTCTTTATTCTCTAAAGGATGAATTCAGAAAAGTATTATGAGCTGGCATGTACGTGAGGCTGGGCTTAATTAACACAATAGTCCCATCTAATTATCTTGTCCATGAAAGTTAGTAAGACACTTATTGGAGCCATGGCAACAAAATTACAGTAATTTCACGATTATAAGCCGCATGTTTTTCATTGAAGAATCCAGCCTACCCCAGTAGTGCGGCTAATCATCAGGTGCGGCTTATTTATGGACAAATTCCAGCGAAATGCCAACCCAGAAGTGAAAGCCGACCGGGGAGGGTGCCTGGGGCTGCCTTTAAAGGCTTCGCTGGTCTATGAAAACTGTTTGCAACTTGAGCACCTGACACCAGCCCCGCGCTGGCACAATTCTGTTACTAGCTTGTTACTTTCTCGCACATGGATCCTTGCTTTAAAAATAAAAAAAATATAAAAAAATGCAGCTTATATTCGGGTGTGGCTTATATATGGACAAATCCCGTGGTCTACCCGGCTAGCCAGATATGCATCTTATAATTAGGTGCAGCTTATAATTGTGAAATTACTGTATGTATAAAAATGTGACCTGTTATTTTATCAATGTGTGATTTCTTTGTCTGTATAAAAGATGGAAAGTAAGCAGCTTCTAACCTGCTTGAGTAGAGAAGAAAGAGTTGATACAAATAGCTACGAGAAGCATGGTTTGCAGTCACAGCATATTCAATAGAGTTTGAAATTAAGGACTATGGACTAAACATTTTCCTCTCTATAAACAGGGTTTTGCCCTCTCTTTGTCTTCCCCTTCAGTTTTCCCTGTCCCTGCCTGATAAATATGATGTATAAAGTAATTACTTAGATATTTAGACTGGAACTGTAGACAGCACAGGAAGATCCCTTTGAGAAGTTTGTTTTGCTCATGTGTGTCCCTTAAAGCATTTGCATAATTGGTTCCAGTGTATAATTTTTTCAGTAAAAATTCATCTGGCACAGCAATAGTTTTTCAGGTTTTTTGTAGAACTGGAACAGATCTTTGGGCATTAAAACCTTAAGGCAATTTGGCCAAGTGGTTGACTCTGGGGCTTTCCTCCCACAGTAAAAATAGATTAAATTGATTTAAATAAACACCAGATAGTCTGGTCAAGAAAATATGTTGTATATGATACTTCTCAAATGTTTTAAGTGGATGTAGCTCTGTTGAAATCAGTGTTGCTCTGCCAGTTTGAACCAACTCAGTATCTGACCAAAACATATTGCAGAATGACAGATAAAATCAAAATCTGCCTCTCTCGAGGTCCAGGTTACCTTTTCAGCAGTGCTTCAAGTCAGTTCAATTCTCTTTCCACACAGACTTTTCTGCACCAAAACAAATTAATGTGCAAATTTGCAGTTTATTAGCTGAACTCCCATGTGTATCTCAGACATGTTGTTACACAGCACTGTCTAGCTGCATTTTATTTTTCAGTCCATTGTCATAAATGAATTGACAGTGTTATGGTTGGACAATATACTTAATATTAAAAAAGTCTTTATTTTTTTCCAATTTTAATGGGTATCTGTTTGCATATATGCATGTATTTAATTTATTTTTGCAAACTAAAATTGAAGGGTTACAGTCATGTAGCTTCCAGTTTCCAGTGCACTTGTCACACATAACTAAAAGGGATTGATTTAATTTCTTTAACTGCATCAGTATGGTTTAAGCAACAAAACTTGTAAGCATGAAGTGACCCTAGACACAGTTTGCAGGTCTACTGATTATCAGTAACTTCCAATAGTGAATTCAATGAGATTTGAAGCTTCTGCATTTGTCTTTTTAGTTAAAGGGGCAAAAACCCCTAAAAAATAGGTATAAAAAAGAAAATCAAAGCATCCACATTGATGCTAGGATTTTGCTTCTGCCTTGGTTTTGGCATCTTTAGAACTGACTGTGCATGATAACGTTAGAAATGACACAAGCAAGTATACAAATACAGGAATTTGAACACAACTCCTTTGAAGTTTACATTTACAGCTGTTTTTCACAGTAGGATGCATGTATATCTGTGTGCACATATATAAAAAATACTATTGCAACTGTACAGTGGGTCTATTAATTGTCTTGCACATTGGTGGAGAGGAAGCAAATTTAAAATTTTTTTTTTAGACTTAATGGAGTATTTTGTAAGTTTAGAACTTCTACACAGCAACTAATGCAGTCACATTGGGGTATCTGGCCATGGTGAGCACCAGTCTACATGGCAGGATTTCTGTGCAAGGAGTCTCCATGGAAAATGTTGCTCTGTTCTCCAGCTGAACTTGTTTGTTGCTACCTGAGAGGCACTTAGCTCCTGTTCGAGAGGCTAAGGAAGGACTGACCCTTCATTTCTGCAGCAGCTTATATAACATCTTCCTTTTTCAACTAGAGTCCTACTGCAGATCAAGCATCTTCTTGGAAATGAGTGGGAAAGTACTTCTATGTGAACTGAAGAACTTCATGTTTGAGTAAACAAGCTGTCATCGTACTTGTCACTTCTACTCATTATTTATATGTATTCTTTAGAAAATAGACTTATGTGTCCATTATTTTCCTGTGTATCACAGAGACCCACTCTTACTCATCCTGAGAAACATAAAAATATGACAGGGAGGCTGTAGAGAATTGTATTTGCCATGAAGAATTGCAGGATTCTTTTTTTCCTGTAGCAGTCAAAAACTACTTTAGAAATAGTTGTAAAACTTTCCATTTCTGGTGATGCCACAGAAAATGAGCTTTAGCTCATGCTAGTTTGGTTTGATTTGGTTTGACAAGTTGGGGGGTTTTTGGTATTGGTGTTTTGGTTTTTTGGGTTTTTTTCCCTCTCTATGGCAATTGCTCATAAGCTAGTTTTCTTTCCTTTCTTAGGACTTGAGCTGCAGGAGATACATAGAAATGATGAAAACTGACAGTAAATTAATATTTTTTTTAAATAAATCCTGGGTTTAGTGAAGTAATTTAATTTACCCCTTTTTCTTGCAGAACGGTTTACACATTATGGCCCTAAAAACCTTAGACAAGCATGGAATAAGTAAGTATTTTTTTTAATTGTGCTTTTGACTCTTCAAGGGTATGCTGAAGTTATCATATCTAACATAAAATGGCTCTATTATTTTCAGATAAGCCAGATATGAATTGTAAATAGGAAGAAACTTCAAGCATAGTAGTTTCTTCTTGATGGTGTTGTTGGTTAGTGTATTGAGCTCATGGAGAAATACTGTGTTATTGCTTTGGGCCATCAGTTTTGAATCTTGTTTTCTCTGTTCACCTATAAAAATTAAGAAACTTTTAAATAATATGTTTCTAATCCACTTTTGAATATTGTTTCCACATAAGCATCCCCTGTTGCCAGTTCCGTCATTGCTGTGAGCTGCTGACCATACTGTTGTCATCTTAATTATGAATGAAAAAAATCAGTGAAAATTCACCACACTTCTTTTTTATTTTTCTTTTCAATGTTTTCTGAATTTGGTCATATTTACACCAGATGGACATTGATATAAAGGTGTTATGCTCCAAGTCCAGAAAGGTTACCTGTGGAGGATTCAGATTGAATACCACACTACTGGCATTATTCTAAGTAATCATCTGTGTAAAGTTTGCTAGAAGATTTCTCAGCACATGTAGAATCTTTGTAGATAAAATATTTGGACTGCACTGTCTTGAGCAATTAATAGTTTTTATATTTTGAGGAAAGCATGAAGAATTTGAATTGGATGATTTCAGCTATGTCAACAACTTGTCTTGCCAGAAAAACTTAGAATTTTTCTCCACTCTCTTTGGACCAAGAGTTCTGCAGCAAGGCTAAACCTTTGCTGTACCAGCATTGCTGTTTTCTTTCTGGTACTAATTCAAAATTTTATTTTTGCTACTAACTGGCTATCTTGTTGGTAGTTTACCAGAGAGTTCAAAAGATAATCAGCAGGAGACTGTAGCATCTCCAAGTTCACCACTGAAATTGATGATACAAAATATTTTGGTGAAGAAACTTCCTTTTTGCAACGGAAAAACGTTATTAATAGAGTAGAAATCCAAATGCTTTTTCAATATCCTTATTTATTAGCAATGAAAGGTGTCTACAACTGCAAAATCTATAGCATAGTCACTTTTCCAAAATGTGATTATATTCATATTCACTTTGCCATTCTATTACTTTTTTCTCTCTCTGCTCCTTCCCAAACTCATTTGGTTCAAAAAAAACACCCAAACAAACCACCAAAAGACTAAAACAAAAACAAACCACCTTTTGAAATTGTGGTTGACTGAAGGAGGAAGAATCTCTTAATGTAGCAGGATAGTTGTTAAAAATATTTTGGTATTAATTTTTGAATGCAATACCATCAATGTTTGTCCTTTGAGCCAAAACCTGTACTTCTGTAGTGCCAGGCATCTTCCATGACCCTGTAACTCACTTTGCAGTACTACTGGGTCCTCCTTGGTTCCCAATTCCTGCAGTGAGAAATAAAGCTGGCACTGAAACCAGTTCAGCCCTCTACAAAGGTTAAGTGTTACCAGCCTGCATTAATTGACTTTCAATAGTCTATAGAAAAGCTCCTGGCTTGTCCAATTCAATCTAGGAGCCTAATGTGTTGGCTTTCGTGAACGAGTCCATCTCCTGTTTACTGCAGAGGGAACAACAGGAAGATTAACTCCACTTATATTTTGTCAATATCTCAGACCATTTTGCCAATTGCAATCCTTGCAGGCATCTTAAAAATGTTTGACTGTACCTCAATCTTACTGCTTGGAATGCAATTTAATTTCCTGAAAGTCACAGCTTTCCTTTTAAAAATTAAGTCACTATAATGGTCTGTATCCTGTCCTTTTGAAGTAAAAAAAAATTGCAAGTTGATTTTTTTCTTTCAAAGTAGCTAATGAAATCCAAAAGCTCGGAAGAAGCAATTGTATTACAACATAGGCAATTAAATCTGGATTGGGAAAGAAGGACAAGGAAACTAATATTGATTTCAATGTGTTTGCTTGGAGGCATATATTTGCCTAAGAAATGTGCATAGATAATGGCATGCTATTCCATCCATCCTGCAGGCCTGGTCTGAAATCTTTTTTCTGTATTTTAAGAGCAGTTAGACTATTAAAATACAGCAGTTATGTATTAATAAGTACAATAATTGGTTTGAATTTGAGAAGTTGCTGTCTTATATTTCCTTCGAGACTATTGCATGAAATTTCTCTTTTCATAAAATACCACAAAAAAGAACAAAACCCTGTTGACTTAAAACAGCTTCAGTCTCTGAGATTTCATAATTGACACAAGTTCTGATCACATCACAGGCTGACTCAAATAAGACTGGAGCTTTCTAAATTCTATGAAACCTCTTCAAAAATATTTATACATTTTCATTGCTCTGTGCATAAAGGATTTGCAATTTTTCAGCATAAATGAAGGGATTGAAAGCAATGACAATACAGACAGTTCAGTGCTTCATATGGGTGTTTCTACTATAACAGGAAATATTTTGTGCCTCAAAATTATGTATCATTTACATTTGAATTGTAAAAGGCTTTCCCTTTTTCCAGTGTAAATCTTTATCTGTATGCTGTATTAGAGTGCTGTTTGTTTCCACAGCTGTAGTTAAGGATGTATAAACATTTCTGTTATAGACATCATATTCCCAAGGGTTTATAATCCAGCTGTAAAGCTTAACACATGGATAAACTGATTCATTCTAGAAATTTTCTTTCTTTCTTATCATGTTTCATAAAGCAGCAATTTCCAGTCTTAAATGAAAAAAACCTTTCTAACTTCCTGATTTAATTTGTGGAAGATTTTTGGTGATACAAAATATGACCTGAAATGAGGAGACAAACATACAGTCTTTTGTTCTTAAATATGCATTGGTTTGGGTACAGATTTACTTCCTCTCAACATCTTAGTAGCTTTGAAAGATAAACCTTAAATAGCAATGTTTTTGGTCTTGTAAGGATTTAGATGTATGCTTAAATTTTTAAATTTCTATTGATGTCCCATTACTGCATTTTATAGGGGAGGAATTGCAAGGCACAAAAAAAAAAAAAAGAAAGAAAAAAAAAAAATCACATAGAAATTTCCACAGAATCTGTACAGCAGTGACATTGAAACATTGAACTTCATGCTCCCAGAGAGGAAGAGAACAGTTTTAGATTTCTAAACACAATGAAGTTTCACTATCTCCTGTTTCATCTTTCAGGCACAGGCTGATCCTTTATCTTGTTTATATATACATTTTGAGGTCACAGCATGTAGTGGTGAGAATATGGGTTTGGAAGCCTTCAAAGAGGCTTTTACCTCAAAATGTACATTTTAATTCAATTTATGTAAGGGGAGGTTAGTAGGAGGAAGAATAACACTCTTCCAGTATCTAAAGAGCCAGCTTCATGTCTGTAAGGCAAAAGGAAGAGAGGCAAAAAAGTCCAACCTGAAACCTTCCAAAAAATCACAGACAGTAGTTTGAGGGCAAAATAATTGCACCTGACCACCATCAGCTTCCACAAGATGATTTTAAAGGTACTGGACACATGTCAATTGCTCTTCAATTCCTAGTCTAGCTGGAAATTATTTAAAAGCGTGGAATTTAACAGCAATGACAAAGTGAAACCCAGCAGGATCATTATATAAGTCAGATCCCTTAAATTCTTAAAATAGAATTGGTTATTATTAGAAGCTACTTTTGGAAGTGTTTGAGGCAAATAATATAACTTTCACATACAGTGAATTAAGTTATGTGGGGACTTTAACACTGAATTTCTTCACTGGTTGTCAAATTACGTAAAGAGAACTTACTAGATAGGATGGAATCTATAAATTTTGGAGTAATGCTTATAAAGTTAAGAAACAAAACTTGCATTGATCTTTGCTTCTGTCTAGTACAAAGCTTCACCACACAGAATGACATAACATACTGTGGAATGTAATTATAAAATACTGGTCTAAAAAGAACTACGATGTGGTAATCTGATCTTCCTATAGAGCTCATAATGAATGATATTTTCACTTTTCTTCCTGAACTTTTCTGTTCAATTATCTCTACACAATAAAAACCAAGAACAGCTCTGCCTCCAGAATGCCATGCAACCTCTTTCAATTTGCAAAGCTTCTCCACAATAATAAACCCTTACAGAAGAATAACAAAAGAGAACTAATTATCCTTGTGTATATTTGGTAGGATATAAAAAGCTTTTTCAGACCCTTGTGTCATAATGGGTTGTATTGTGAGAAATTAGGTTGGAAAGAAAAGGTGCAGTTGAAAACAAATTCTGCTGTGCAAAAATAGGATGACTACTTTGTAATTCCCCAACATGGCTGTATTTATTATATAAATAACACTTTATTCTCACAACCAGTCCCACTGCTGAGGATTTTTTCCTTCAACAAGATGGCCTCTGTACTTGAGACCTCCCTTTCTGAGGCCAGGGTGTTTAAAAGTTGCATTCCAGGATGGATTGGCCTATTTTGGGACTGTTATTCAGTGAAAACTTCCTGAAAAAAGCAAAGTGAGTGAATAGAGACATGTCGATGTAGCTTGAGTCTGTATTTCATTTCAAGCATGGGACAGACTATGGAATTGCTTAGAGCTGAGACTTGGGAAACATTTTTGGTTTGAGATTCTCTTGTCTGGGTTTTTAAGAAAATCTTTGCCTTCGTTGGGTTTTGATGAAAGAAAAAGTGCTCTTCTAATTGTCACTGTTATCCCTTCACCAGCATTGCTCACTGTAACACAGTGTAGTACCACTGCAGGAATACTCAAGCTCTCCAGCACAATAGAAACAAAAAGCTTTATTTAGTGTTGATGCAGAAACCTTTGTGCTGGATAAAGCCCGGAGCAGGGAGGATTTCAGGCAGTACCAGAGGTGGGCTGGCTGTGTGCTCCGTGTGCTGGGCTGGGGTCAGCAGGGACCACGCTGGGGGAGGACGGGTGGAGACTGGACCAGGATGGAAATGTTTCCTAGAAGTATTTGTAAATAGGGATATAAACCCACCTCTGCCTCCTGAAGGTTTGCAGTATACTGCTGCACTGGAAACAAAAAACATTTCGCATTTTCCGGTTTTTTTCCCCATTTCCCATGAACAGGCGGTTCCCGAGGCCCGGGGGTCATATCGCGACATCCCCGCGATAGAAGGCGGTGTCCCTCCCCGCCGCTGCAGTACCGCGCTGTCCGCGCCAGGGGGCGCCCGCAGCCCGGCGGCGCCTTTTGTCCCTTATTTCAACGTTCAGTGGGGTTTGTTCATTAATGTTCAAATGGTAAAATTTAGTTTAATTAAATATAAATTAATTTCGGGGCGGTGGAAGCTGCTTACTCGCAGTTTAGCGCCTTTGCCTGTGCTGTTTCTGTGAGCGCGGCTCCGCGCGGAGCTCATCGCGCTGCGAGGATCGCGGCTCGGGTCCGGAATTGCGGGATGCTGCTGGAGCCAAGCGCTGGGAAACAACTCTGCACTTCCTCCATCCAGCCCTTCGCCAAGCTGAAAAATCCTCTCCGATTTATATTCTAATCTTTCAAATTGGAGCAACCGCAAAGTGCTATTATGGTATACCTTTTAAAACTTAGGGGGAAGTCTAATCCTCACAGACCTCACTGATGCTTATCCTGACAGTCAATTTATTTTTGCCTTATTTTAAATTCCTCCTTCTTTATGTTGCTTAGCTTTAGGTATTGTGTTACATCCTCTTGTCCCAGTTAAAAATACTAATAAGCCTTCTAAACTGGACCACAAAAGCTTTTGCCATTTTTGTTTTGGAGTACTAATAACTCTATGCTGCTTCATTACTAAAATTGCATTGTTACTGCCCTGTACCTTTTCCCATCCATGACAGCAGTGAAAATACAGCCCCAATGTACATGTATGTTCTTTTTTGTTTTCTACAGCATTTGATTCAGTATCTGGGATTGAACTAGAGTTTCTTTGCATTGTTAACTCTGGACCTATCCATATTTGGGGTTATTATGCAGTGGAAATAATTGTAGTGTTCTATGCTCTATCTTGTTTTTAGATTTTCTGCCCACGTCTCACTACTGTTAGCTTCTTTTTACTAATGCCTTTGTCTTTTGTGGTGATTTCAGCATTTAGAGTCATCTGAGAGTTGATTCAGTATGCAGGGTATCCCTTGGTCCAGGTCATTAATAAAGATGTTAAATAAAACTGTGACTAACGCTAATCCCTCTGGCACACAGCTGGACACTTCCCTTCCAACTCAGTACATTGCCACTCATCATTACCCTTTGCTTATGGTCTGTCAGCCACTTTCAGTCTTTGAGATAGTGTATCACATCCTAGCTCTTCAGAGTTTGCCCATAGAGCAAGATTTTTCAACAAAAATTGCATCAAACATTATCTTTTGTCATTTTGTTCCACCAATTATTAAGTCCACTTTGAGAAAATAATTTATATGATGTCTTAGTCATTAGTCACCTCTTCTTTTGATTGCCATTTGGTTTTAATTCTTCTGAAATCCAATTTTACATCCATGTTGTCTTTTTTTCCTGTTGTCTGTGCTTTCCTTCTATATTGTGTGTCAGTGTCCAGCAAATATTTGCCAAGCTTCCCTTTTTTGAAAACCAGAAAGGAAGTATGGGCATATATTTTTTTAAGTTTAGTACCATACTGTAGAATGCATAGCAAAATTAGATGTTACAGTAACATATCTACATTAATAAGCCTATGAAGAGAAATGAGGAAAGAGACCTGGCTATTCTTATGCAGAATTTCTGGAAAGACTTATAAAAGATGCCTTACATTTGTTTGCTATCTTCACTAATTCCTTAAGAATTCCTTAGGATATTGAGACGTATATCAGATAGACATGTTTATTTGGTGTTTCCAGGTATGACATTTTTTTCAATGTATGTTCCTTATTAACGTTTTTTGAGTACTTTCTGATCAGCTCTTCAGATGTTTCCAGTTGTTCTTTCTCCTTGCATTTCTACATGCCAATGTTTTATTAATTTCTCAGAATTATGATTTTGGTAGTCTGTTACTCATATGCTGCCATGGTGTCTGTGTTCATTTCTTGGTTTGAAGTCTAACACTTTCTGATCAGAGGCATCAGGCATCATTATATCCTCACATTCTGAATTCTACCCTCTTGCCTGAGTTTGCTGCTGTTGGCCTATCTGCTGAAATCTCTCTTCTCCAGATAATGACATTGCTGACAAAATTGAGTCTCTGAGATATGTTTTTAAAATGTTTGTCTAAAGAATTAAAGACATACTATGGAGGTAGAAATAGGAAGGAAGTAGACCTTACTACTGGCTCTCTCATTATTTGCATGTAGCCATTAAAGGCAGGATTTTTCCAAAAGGAAAGTGAAAATGATAGGCAACTTGAGAACTGGGTTGGCATTCGAAAGTGCTTAGTCTAAAGCAACTGCTCTTGGTTTCTGTGGCTTGATATTATCCTCTGCTGTTTGTTCTGTATTACAGATAATTTTTCTTTAACTGAACAGCTCCTTTGATTCTCATCTTAGGATCTCAGAAACGTAGATAATTTTGAGAGATGGTGCAGACAGGAAATAAGTGTAAAAATATGAATAATGTTCCTGGGTTCTGTCACCAGTGCAGATGGCTTAAGCCAATCTCAAAACTCATGCTGTTAGTCTCTGTTGCCAGCCAGAGACTTATGACAATAGTTAAGATTTCTGCAGTGATATAAGCATCATAAACTGTCTTTGCCTTAACAAATACTGACTTTTATGAGGATTTCATGTAGGGGTTTTAGTGCAATTTTGACCACCACTTTTTCTGTGGCAGGTTCACAGGTATTTGGGTACTGCCATTCATGAGCATCTCCTGTGACTGTTTCTCAAAATTCTTTCAAGAAAATCTTCATCACTTCCTTTCCTGCATTTCTGCTTGTGTTGCCTCATGTATCTGCCTAAAGATTTCCAACATATTACCTGCCATATTGTACAGAGAAATTAGAATTTTTGCTTTTTCATGCAGGTTTTCTTTTTTGTTAATTAGTGACACCGAAACACAAATCATTGTAGGAGATTGTTGAAAACAGTGTTTTTCTCATAACTTTAAGTTATTTACTAGTCAAACAATTCAATACTTAAATTTTGTTATTTCTTTAAATGAACTAGAATAGTTTTAAGCTGATGTTTGACAGTTTGTGAAAGATGCTGGCTGCAAGCAGGTCATTGTGTATATGTGTTCAGTGCCTGCTTGACCCATGTCAAAATGGGAAGATGGGAGACTCTCACCCTGCTGATGCATTAAATCAGAGAGGTTAGATCCTGTATGTGCAGCAGCACACTGTGAATAACGAGCCTCAGCTCAGGGCTGGCGCACCTGCCATTGCTGCAGGGCAAAGAGGCAAGTGGTTCCAAAGGGAACTGACCTTTTTCTTTCAGGCACTGAGTCAATCCCATATCCTAAGGCACACATTCTGCGTTAAAATTATTATAGCTCTCCTGGCATTAGGCTGAACAACAGACTCTGGTGAGCATCTATGGAAAAAAACCATAAAATGTGGTATTGCTGGCAGTTTGTTTATTGTTTTCAATTAAGCCTTTGTGGGAAATATATTCTGTGATTTTGAAAAGCATCAGTAAAGTTAAATTCTCCTCTGATAAAGATGAATTTAATTAAAGTTTAAAATAAAATTTTGGAATAGTTTACCTGAACTAGCAGCTCACTAGATAGCAAAATATAAATGGCAATGTTTATCACTAAATGTGATTCACAAAAAGCCTGCATCCTTTTAAATTCTGTGATATAGTGTATATCCACTGGCTGCTACCTCAGCTGAATTTCTATCCCTAAGATCTGATTTACAAATAGACAACTTTCTGTTAAATTATTCACATCTCATAATAATTGATGTAACGGAGTTGATCTTATGCTGGAGAATATTTGATCATAAATTCAATGAAAACAGACACCGTCTTTGTGATGTTTGTCCAGCTAAATCCTTCAGTGAATAAAATAATAAAGATGCCAGCTGTGTTTGTTTTATGAACACTGCTGCAACAGGAGGCTGAAAATAAAAATGAATAAAGGACCTAATTTTTTCATGTTGGATTTATAAACTCAGGATCCTACTGTGAAGAATTTAAATTGAGAAAGTATAATTTTTACTTCTATCACATCCTTATAAATGTATTGTTTGCTTTTTTGTCCCTATTGTTTGGGAATACAGAATAGTTTTTAAAGATTGATACTGTTTGGATAGCTGTGGGATGGATATTTGGATATCTGTGGTCTCTGGCAAGAAAATCTTGTAAAAGTAGGTTAAATTTATGCTTTTCACTCTGACATCACTGCATGTTAAGAATGGACCATCACTTTTGCATTGCCTTCTTTGATTAGATTTTATGGCAGTTTTAAAGTTCTGTTTATTACTATGTGCTGTTAGTGTGCCTCAAACTAATTTCACCACCCTGACATAAAAAAAATAATGCCCTGGATCATTACTGGCCTTCCTTCAGCATTATGACTTTTGCAGAATGCAGTTACATTCCTTTTATTTCTTTCATATTTGATCCTTACAGTGCCCTTGAGTCAGGCTTTATTCGGCAACCATGAGGGCATGAATTTTCCCGAGATGTTGACAGATAGTGTTTGGTGAATATCATTTTCCTGTCAGCTCCAGCCCACGTCTGTGCTGCAAACTAAAGCAGAGCCAGGGACTGTGTGCTGGCCCTGGGGCCATGTGGCAGACCCTGGCCACAGCTGTGCTCACTAACACTTGGGCATGCATCTCCTCTGGGCTTTGTGTGCTCCCCGTGCAGCTGCAGGTGCACTTATTATTTTGGGCTTGTTCAGCCTCAGGTTTTTGAAGCACAATTTCCAGAATAAAGTCAGGCACATGTTGCAGACCACAGGAACTGTGTTTTCTAGCATAATGTATGGCATGCTTTGCTTGTAGGAGCGTAGGACCTGCTGCATTTTGGGGATGGTCCCTGGCATGAGCTGGTCCCTGGACTGTGTCCAGGAGTGAGTTTGGAGCATGCAGCTGACATGGCCAGATAATCCAGGGGCAGTGTGGACACTCAGTAGTTGGGCAGTCAGGCTCTTTCACTAGCCCTGCTCAGTTCAGCAATAAGGCTTCAATGGAGAGATTCTTGCTGTGTGCGCACCTGAGCATATTCCCAGTGAAGCTCCCTACTCTCCCTGTTCTGTTAGCATTCTTTGTCACTTAGGCCTAAAGTCTTAGGGAAAAAAAAAATAAGAAATATCTCTCTTCTGTGCATCCAGAATGATATAT
>VRYO01002734.1:22887561-23048201 GCA_009812075.1 Sialia sialis
TCTAAAATGTCGCCTCTTCCTCTCTTTCTTCACAAAGCTCCTATTCCCTATTTTTATGTCAGTGATCCCTTTCTCGTGTTTAAGCCTTCTCATGTCCCTTGGATAGTTCAGGCAGATTCACAACTGCTGCTTTCCCTCTGGGAATCAGATGAGCTTATGCCCAGATAGGAAATTTATTGTTTGTGGTCCTTCACTCCAGACTCTTGTTCCCAGTTTGGAATCTGCTAGAACTTTTCAGCCTCAAATACCTGCTTTTGCAAAAGCTTAATGTTCATTTAACACCCTAAAATGAGACCCAGATGTTTATTTACCTGCCCATCCAATGCAATGACAGCACATATGACCAGAGCTCCATGGATTCCACAATTCCATGTGTGCAATATCTTTTGAGAATCCACCTGCTTTTTTGGGTTGTTAGAAGTGGCCTGTGCACTGCTGGCAGTCCATTTTTAGTGATAGCTGGCTCTTTGGGAAATCTGACCTTTAGTGGTCACTATTACAGATAAAAAATTTGATTTTGGCTCTTAAATCACCTATGCTGATTTATGCTTAAATAGCAGTAACTCCCTGCTTAGCTGTCTCTCTTTCATGATACTTTTACAGGATAGGATTTGCAAAAAATGGTTCAGGGTTGAGTTCTTCCCTACTGCAAGCCAATTTCTGAGTATCAGCACTACATCCTCACTCATATCCATGTATTTCAGTAATTGGTAGCTAAAATAGATGGAGTTTGTGACTTGTTGATTCACTTCCAAGATGTTTATAGATAAAAAGCATAAACTCATATGTTAAATTCAGTCAACATTTTAGAAAGACACTTTGATGCAGGTGTGTGTATGTAATGTTCCCCTTCAAAAAAAAAAACCAACAAAAAATCCCAAAAAAGCCTAGTGCAAAATAATGTTAGATTTTTTCCAAATTGTGTACTAGAGAGATCACTGTTTTCTCCTTTATGATGATCCCTGCATAAGAAACTTAGGGGTTTTTTCCCCTGTTCAAGTTCAAAGTCAAGTACATACATTAACACAAGCATATTTGTCTCTTAAAAGTATTACTGCCTGTGGTGTCAGACACTGGATTTTCAGTCTGACAGGTTCCCTCTACTCAAAGAGGACCTAAAGTTCACTTTAGAAAGTTTCTATCTCCATAAGTGTAAAGAGAAAGGAGTGTGCTAAATCAGGAGGGCGGATCTGCAGAAGAAATGGCACTTTCCACACCACTGGCTTGAATGGGGTGTCCTACCCTGTGTTCACTTGTGATTTCACCTGAACCAAGTGCCTGAGGGCCAGGGAGCTGCAGCTAGTTCTATGTGATGTAAGTCTATCTAAATACAGACTTAATAATACATTAATTGTTCTTGACTGCATAGCTTGAATATATTGCCCATATACTCTCATTGCAACAATTTCAGTCTCTTCCTCCCAGTATTTACTAGTCCTGCATCATTTCCCTCTCATGTCTTAGCTTAGGAGTATAGTTGCAAAAAGACCAGGATGCTTGCTTTTACATAATTGCTCAGTCTCACTGGGTGCAGCCAGGCAACTCATCTGCATAAAGTTAAATACATGCATATGCCTGGGGTCTGTCTTCCTGAGCTTTCCAGGCTTGGGGCATTCTCTCTGCCTGCAAATCTCTATCCGCCTTTAATGAGCTGTATAAATAAATACAAAGTACTCCTGTTAGTTCCATAGCCACAAAAATCTATTTTATTAGCTGAGAGGTATACAGTAATAGAAAAGATCAGACCCATGCAATGTTTTAGGCAGCAGTGGGAGAACAGGGCAAGTAGCTGCTTCCAAGTGTTTGACAGATCTGAGGCCCCAGCAAGACGGATTTGTAGGTTAACTCTGATAAATGGTCTTTGGCTTCACCCACTAGAGCAAGGTCATCCTTCTCAGGGCACTGCCTGCATGCTGCAACCTTGCAGCAAATTCTTGTTGAAGTACTGAGCAAACAAACCAGTTCTTATTTACATTAGAATGAAATTAAAACTTCTTAAACCCAAGCTGATAAAATACCAGACAAGAAGGTAGAGATTCATAGAGCAGCATTAATGTTTATTTACTAGCACTTAGTTCTGGTTTTGTTTTGGTTGTTTTCTAAAGGTAATAGAAAGGCAGCTGGATAAGGGAAAATAAGGAAGACATTGTATACTTCCCTAATGGGTGCACATACTTGACAAATTTGAAATTCAGAGTTTGGGGCTTTTTTCTTTTTCTTCAGAATATCTGTTGCATGGATTTATTTGGAGAGAAGCAATTCAGGTTGTCGAGGGTAGGATGAGGAAAAACACACAGCTTTGACTGCATTGTGTGCCAGAGATTTATTTCAGCTATTTCTGTGTTGGGGGGTGGGGGGTTATTCCATCCTTTTTTTTTCACTTTTTTTTTTTTTTTTCCACTTATGTCCAGCCAGTGAGGAAATAAATATGTGAAGAAAGAACACTATGGAATGTTAACTCCACTGCTATATTTTCTTCCTTTTATCATGCCCCAAGATTCACTGAAGTTGATATAAATTCACCATGCCTTATTTTAAAAAGCATAGCAGAAAGGCATTCTTCCTTTAAGAGTCAGACTGTAAAAGGTGATTTGCTTTCACTCAGATTGGTTTAAGCCTGTAAAAAGCATTAAGTGAAAAATCTGATATATTTGTTAGGGCATTTATTGCATTACTAACTTATATTTTCAGTTCTCAGTGAAAGGTTTATAGAGAACATAAACCTTGAAGAGGTATTTTTCAGGATTAAAGTTATATTTTCTCCATTTTCTGGTTAAATAATAGCTCATAAAATGATTGGGGTGCTAGGAATTATTTTTAGCTCCATTTATTTTCCAAAGTTATTCTGCTCAACTTGCTGAGGTGCACACAGACAGCCTTTAAAAAACATTCACCTTGATCAGAAGATTCATGTCCTTTAAAGAATTTCAGAATAATCAAAAGCCTCTGACTACATGTCACCACTGTGTTGTTTTTCTTCATTAATTGCACTTACAGCAAACAAATATCTTCCAGTAAACTGTAAATCTGGCATATTCAGCAGTGGTCTGTCGTGATGTAAGTAATGTACTATGTCTTCCATAATTAGTATCTTTAATACTGGGGTAATTGGGATGCTGAAACAATTAAAATAGTTGCTTGGTGGTGACATGTAAAATCAAAAAGGAGTAATTGCTAAAGTCTTTCCGGGACAAAGTAGTAAAGCATGTTCTAATTAAAATTTCTTAGGAAATACTTTTTCTGGGAAAAACCTGTATCTGACAGAAACTGCTGAAAACTGACTGAAACAATGTGAATTACTTCAGATAGTTCTCTTTTAGCTTCATGACTTAGTTACTGATTTTAAACAGTAGCAAAGCACTGTATCCAGCAGTCACGCTCCCTCGACTATCAAAATCTCAGAATTCCTAAGAATTAAGGGAGTTATGTGATCATATCACAGAACACCACATTCTCAATAGCTTAGGGTATGTTATCACTGCACATACATTGTATGTTTGCTGTTTAAATAAACTTTCTTTCACTCGGAGTCTATCATGTAGACTGCATACCTCTTGCTTCGTTTGATGCTCCAGCATATGTTATTCTGGCAAAAAGATGCTGAGCATCAAATGTAGATCTTACTCTGTGTCGGAATTCAAAGAAACAAGTAGGAAAAATATTTGCAATATTGTCACTGAGCAGTATAAGCAGTCTTCCTCCCCAAAACTCTCAGTAGTTGGTGCTGGGTTTATTTGTAAGATTTCACAGCTCAGCATATTTATTCTGAGGCATCAGAGTAAGAGCTAGCCTGGGAAGCTCTCACAAAACTCAGGATAGTTTCAGGTCTGTTGTGTATTTACTGGTTCTCCTTAAGCTTAGCCTTTAAACATCAAATCAACCAAATTCAGTTTTTAAAAGTGGTGTGTTCTGCTTCCTCTAGGAAGCAGACCTTCCAAGCTGGAAATCACAAGCATTGTGTTGAAGAAATACAATAATACATCTGAAACAGATACTAAAACATATCAACTCTAGTGCAAGAGAGTCGGGGGGAAATAGAATGATATCTAAGTTTCTGTCTTGAGTTGCATTTGGTGATGACACATACAAATGATCAAGTTGTAATTGAGCATAATGGCTACTGTCAAAAGTGAGTTGCCTTGAGAAGTTGGATCACTTCATTGTCTAGCTTAGGTGTGACCAAAATGAGTCTCTGGAGCCTAATGTGATTCAGGAGCAGTTTAAGCATCTTAATTCTCTGTTCTGAGAAATTCAGGGGCTGCAACTGTAATTTTGGTTTACCTGCTGTGTCAGTAGATTCTTTTAAAAATTTACCAAGTATATTCCACTATATACCTAGAGCTAAATCTATATTAATAAAAATAGAAAACTTAGTTGTCTATATTGTTACAATCTTCGTTTGTTGCATTGACCTTTTTTCACGAAATGCTGTTCATCTTGACTGCTTTCCAACTCATAGCATCTGTGCAACTGTCAAGTGAGAATTAGTTCAGACAGGCCAGGGTTATCATTACCTTCCTGGAATGCACTGAATGAACTTACCTCCATAGCTTTCCAAATGGGGCTCTGGCCTCTGCTGTGTCAACATTAATGGCAGTGCCAGGGAATCAAGCACTGACACTGTTATTTTTATCTCTGTTGCATATCTGTGAATACTTATCATTGGTTGTCATGGCTTTTATTATAATTATAAATGTTTTGACCACCTTTCAGTACTTCAGTGGATAAGACTTCTGATGCTGCAATGTGGTCATACAATTAAAGGGGATCAAACTAATTTTTTAATTTCTGAAGAGATTGTTTCATGCACCACCATGAAAATCACGCTGGTCTGAAGATGGTGCTGTGCAGGAACACAGAGCAAGGACAGACAATGGGAGCAGTATAGCCATGCTGTACATGTTGTACATGTTATAGCCAGTGCAGGCTTTGTCCCAGCCTAGCTCATCCAAGAGCATCATGTTGTGCTGTTTGGCAAGATTGTGATATTCAGGTGCTGAGCTAGAAGAGCACAATTAAAGTGATGGCCTAGGCAGCCTGGAGTCTGTATTTTCCCACTCTGCGTGTGTAGAGAGCTCAGTGTTTCTGAATCTAAACTGTTGCCAAAATCTCAATTTGGGAAGAGCAAAGAGGGGCATGAGGTGTTTGGAAACATGTCTTTGTAAGGAATGTGCACGACCCAGGACTGCTGTTGGCAGGTATGGGGTACAGTCCCAACAGTGACATGCCACACTGGCTCTGTTTGATTGTATTATTTACTCTGTAGTTTGGCTTGAAGTGCCTCTATATTGTGCTGGAGAGCAAATTCTGTATTTTGTGATTGATCAGCAGCAAGTAAAGCACTGCTCCAGTGAGCCTTCAAATGGTTTTGTCTCTCTTTGTTCATCAATTTTAGTCCTCAACACCCTTTGTGTAAAACACTGAAAAAATGGTAACATCTTTGCTCTGTTAGATTCTCATCTTGAGCTACTCCTTTATGCCTTCATCTGTATCAAAAGCGAAAAGCCTCGCATCAAAACTTGCGTTCGCTCGTTGTGGTGGTTTCTTGATGGCTCAATAAACTCTACAAAAGCTCCGTGGAGGCACACCAGGCACGTTAGGGGAGCGGCTTCCGCACGCTGGAGCTGGCACGCCGGGTCTTTGAAGACAGTAGGTGTTCTCTGCATGCTGGTAACAACAGAAAAGGCTGCTGGGGCTCGTAAAAAGGAAATACTACTCAGGTAGGCCCTGTTCTGATTTGTGTTTCACATAGCTGCTGCTGCTAGGATCGTGTGTATGTTCAGAGTATAAACTATCAAGACACACGTGGGCGTTTCTGTATCAGCTGGTTAGAAGGCATTGCTTTTGCAAAGAAGGTATTAGCTACCATGCATGATGTTGTACAGTTTTGTACAGAACTCAGGAGAGGCTAAAGGCCAGGAGCTGTCCTCAAGCAGAGTTGGGTGAAAATGGGGAATACAACCGTAGTGGCAGTGTGCTGGAAGGTGAGGTAGCCCAGGGATTGTGCAGGAGCCCTGTTGTTGAGGGGTCCAGACCATCCTCTGTGAAATGAGCTGTGCCAGATGCACACCCTGTTAGGTCTCTTCATACCATCCAACTTTAAGCTCTGCTAAATGGTGTGATTGTTCAGGTTAACTGTGGTTTTGTCTTTCAGCGCTTCAGGTCACAGGAGCTTGCTTAGAATAAAGAAACAGCTGAAATTTCCAAATAGAATTAGGTATCTCCCCCCTCTAGGCCATGCTGTTGAGAAATGAATTAATGACACACTGCAAGAATCAGATCTTCACATGGAAAATGTGCGCAGTAAACCATTTTTGCTTTGGGAAGTATTTGCCTCATGCTGCTAGGAGCATATAGACAGCATATTATCTCCATTTGTTTTAATGCCCATTTGTCTTAATTATTAATGTGAATTTGAGCTGCCTTCTTCATTGCATTTAAAAGCAAATCACCCCAAGTTCAGAAGTTCACTGCACATGCCCCAAACTTTTTTTTTCTTAAGAGCTTAAACCAAACTTCAGTGATCTTAGTCATGTTCTGCTTGACCAAATACTGACCTTTCTCTGCAGTAGAAAGACGTTTAAGCCTGTTTTCTGAAATTAAATCAAATTCTTGTAATCCAATGAGATTTACAACTGCTCAAGTTTAGTCAGATTCATATATATTTCAATGAGACAGGTTCATATGGCGTTTGTTTTTCTTCAGCCATGGCTGTATATAGCATTTGGGATTAAATTGAAAATCAATGTGTTTCACAAATGTCATCAGAATAGGTGTGTAAAAATATTCCCAGTATTTCTCAAAACAATATCTACATATAGCCAAAGATTTCTGTGTATTCTGCTGTACGCCACATTTTCTGAAAGTATGTATGCTGTCATGGCTGGTAACTATTCCTTGGTGATTAGTGTGACAGTAAGCGAAGCGTGAATATTGAGACTTGCCATATCATGCATGCCAAGTTCCTATATGGCCCAACTGCTGTGAGACAAAACATGCTATTATGTTTTAGACACAAAGCCATATTGTATGAAATTCCATCTTGTCTCGCACTGAAAGAGGTGTATTTAAAAATGAATTTTTTTCTTCAGTTTTTTTTGTTAACTTCTGTATTAGGTATTTAACTACTGAACCCCGTCAAAAAATTTAGCCTTTGTCTCTATTGAGGAATCATGTTTCAAACTAAAATTAGACAAATGGTTAATGTTTTAAGGAGGATATTTTGAAGAGAATATTGGCAAAAAAAAAAAAAAGGAGAGAAACAAAGCAATCATTCCAATGTTCCGACCACAGAGGTTATGCACTAAATAGGGTTTCACAAACAATTCTGATGTGGCAGATGTAATTTTAATACATGATCATACAGTACATTTTTCATAAGTTCATCTTTAGACAAAACAGCAAAATTAGTCATGCATTCCATGAAGGCATCCACTTTTAATACTGACAACCTCAGGAGCCCATATGCATGTGCTTTTAGCAGTGCCCACCGATTTCCAGAAGTGACCTTTGCAGAAGACATGCGTTTTGGAGAATTATTTTCATTGCCACGCAAAGCTCCATAAACAAAATTAGAATTTTAATGTAGAACTTTAAAGATACAGCTGAGCTAGGGGGAAGTGGTGATTTGATCCATGAGTTACTCAGATGATCTTTGGCCTGTATTGCACAAGGGGTGACACTTGATCTTTATGGTCCCTTCTGAGTTTGAAATCTATAAATGCTTGGAAACATAATACTAGTAATGTAGCAACAAAAATCATCAAAGCACTGATAAACAGCTAACACCAACGTCATACTTCCAGCACTACTTGGAATGTGATCAGGGCAGATAGATCTCATAATTACAGCAGATTGAACTATTTGTGCAGACTGTGCAATGAATAGTCTTTTTTTCTATTTATTCATTATAAAACTGGCTCTAATTAGGACTGATTTATTCATATTTATTTAATTAGTTGATGTGATTGTTTTGCAGCCCTAGGTATATGTTTTTAAAATTTATATTACATTAATGTATAATCTGCTGATTATTTGATGTTTATCTTTGGTTTCTCAACTGATTTCAGTAAACATGTATCTTTTTTATGTCTAAACTGGGAAGGTAACTGGCTTTCTAAACTCTTCCTATTCAAAACACTTGCAATTTATATTAGTTTTTCTGAATTTATGCCAAAAGATCTTAGCAGTGTGCCAGGTAGAGTGGTGACCATTAATGCAGTCAAAATGTCAGCATCACTCTGTTCAAGGAAAATGCAGATGTCATCCATAATTTCACCTGCAAGTCAGAATTTGTTGATGTTTCAATGTTATTTTCTTTTGCTTTGCTTTACCATACCTAATTAGCATCTCTACTATATGTGTGATTCTTATACTGTATGGTAATATTTCACTACTTAAGTGACTGCATTTTCTGAATTCACAGTAGTTCTCATTCAAGACAGAGCAGGTTTACTATGGTTCCTAGAAAGCTTGCAGCTACCTCTGAGGGGAAAAATTACATTGGTGAAATGGTTTGACAGAATCTCTGAATGATTAATTGGTGCAGGGAAGATTAGGACTCAGGCCTTATAGACTCAATATAATCACCATTCCATGGAAATTTGGGATGTGCAGAAGAATTAATACCAATTCTCCTTGAATATTTGCCCCTCCTTTTCCTTTTCTTTGTTAATAATAACCTCTTGTCTTGGTATTTTTCTGTGTTCTGTAATGAAATTATCTGTAATTGTCGCAAAAATTTACTGAACATTTTCAACAAGCTAGTAGTTTAAATAGTCTGGAATTATTCTAATTTGTCATTTGTAATTTATAAGCAATGAGTCTTTCATTCAAGGTGTTTTTCTTTTGTCACAAACTGAAAATGAAAACAGAAGAAAATGTGTCCATCAGAAACACTGGAGTTCAGCATCTGTTTAATCTGAAATAGCAATTCTGAAATCTGATCCTGGGAATTCAATAAGATTATGAGTGATGAGATACAATGTCTTCAAGTGGTCAGCACGCCTAAGGAATTAATCCCTGGATACTTTCTGGACATATATCCTGCCAGTTCTCAGGAAGAGATCAGATAGGCACAGTATTCAAATTTCCATCTAGCATTCAGTTGCTAGAAATTAAAAAGACAGCCAGTGGCATATTTTTTTGAATGATTGCAGATACCACCATAACATACATATGCCAGTACCTAATTTAGAATAGTTGCTTTAGACTTCTAAGTTTTTTTTATTTAAAATTACAGTAATTTCACACTCATAAGCCACACCTGGTTATAAGCCACACTTCCAGGTAGCCGGGAAGACCACGGAATTTGTTCATAAATAAGCCGCACTGGGTGATAAGCCGCACTTTTTTTTTTTTTTTTTTGAAGCAAGGATCCATGTGCAACAAAGTAACGAGTTAGTAACAGAATCGCACGATTGCGGGGTTTGCTGTCAGCTGCTCAATTTGCAAACAGTTTTCACAGACCAGCGAAGCCTTTAAACGCAGCCCCAGGCGCCCTCCCCGTGCCACGGGCCCTGGCACTCCTGCCCGCAGCGCTGGCTGTGACAGCAGCTCTCCTCTCCACTCAAAAGCAGCGGCTTGGCGAGCTCGCCGCACGAAGCCAGCAAGCGGCTTGGCACACAAAGCTGGCGGCAGCTCTCCACCCGCTCGCCAGTGGCTCTGGCTTGCTGCCCACCTGGCAGCAGCTCCATGGCAGCTCCCTCCCCGGCCAGCTCGCACTTCCGGGATCGGCTTGATTCTTCAGTGAAATAGGTGCAGCTTATCAGTGTGAAATTACTGTAATACCTAAAATTAATTTTTTATTTTTCACACTGACTATGGTATGGACATGGACAAAAAGTTGTGTCTATGACATTTGTAACTTAAATTTCTCAATGTAGTAACTTTCCTTATTTATTTAGTGTTTTCAGTGTTGTCTATTTGTTGAAAAGAGTTTTCACCTGTGCCTATACGATTCATATAAATCATGCCATGTCAGCCCAATAAAAGAATAAAGCTGCTTAATCCATCTTCTTGAATTTTTTGCTGGAAAGTCATCTTGAGCTGAAAAAAAGAATATTTGCATGAAACCTGCTGTAGGATTATTGATTTTAGAGGATAACCTAATCTTTTTAGAACTCTGAGTTATTTTGTACTGCAATCTACTGTCTACTGGTTTTGAGACACCAGTGCATTGAAAAAACCTTATATAAACTTTGGCATTTACCCAGTGAGAGATCTTTACTGAACAGAGGTATGGTTGAATTGATGAAGTTTCCTAGTTATAATAGCAACGTGATGTGAACAAGATTCAGCATGTATTTTTTTGACTGCATATTACAAAAAGCTTGGTGACTTTGGAAATTTAGGACTCAACTATAGGTTACTAGACCCAGACCACATCTTGCTGATTACCATTTTACTGTGTCCACTTCAAGTCTATTACTTTTAGGTTATATTTTCTTACAATATTCCCAGGGATTTAGCTCCTAGCAAAACTGTAAGTTTTCTCAGTTTCTGTAGGAAACTTAGAAAAGATAACGCACTTAAATTTAATGTTTGCATTGGATTAACACTTAATGAAGAGTCAATTCCCTGCCATGTGAATATATTTGTCCTGAAAGACAAATGTTTTTGTGAAACATGATGACTGTGTTGCATGTTAAGCATCGCTGGATTTTAAAATTTGATACTTCTCAAAGCTGTGTGAATGTTGCTGTTATTTTAAGCTTGCATTTCTTGTGTTTACATGGTAATAAGCAATTGTTTCCAGCACTGTAAATTTTCAGTTTGTCTGTATGCTCAATAAAATGTAAATGGAAGGATCAAAACATTTACTTTCAAGATGCTGTTGCTCATGATGGTTTAACATAGCAGGCAGGGCATATGTGATATGGTATTTTGTATGCTCTGTAGTTGTAAAATTTGTATGAATTTTGAGCTGTCAATACAGAAATAATTAATCAGGTCCCTAGCCTGAGGAGCAGTTTTCCTGGTAGCGTTCCTGGCTATCAAGACTTGGTGTCTCAACTGTGATGACTGAAGATGGAATTAGTAAACAGAATAATGATACTGTTTTTTAGAAAAAATATTCTTGTTTGTGTTTCAGGCTGAGCTGTGTGAACCATGCAGAAGATCTAGCCTCCAAACTACTCCAGTGTTTCCCAAAGAACAGATTGTCAGCACAGGCAGCTCTGAGCCACGAGTACTTCAGTGATCTGCCCCCACGGCTATGGGAGTTAACTGATAGTGAGTATAATCACCTCCAAATCTATTAGAAACAGAGATTCTGGTTCAGACAGATGCATGTGTGTATGCTAACCCTCACATACAGACAGCTTCATGGACACACACAGCCACACACAAAATACGTGACTGCAATTGTGTAGATTGAAATTACGTAGTTAGCTTGACACAGGACAAAATGGATTTTTCTTTTTTTTTTGCTATCTCTACTTTGCAGTCTGCAGCCTGCTATCTTTGTATTTGATTATGTGTGGAGCCAATAGAATCCTCTGAATTGTCATAAAGCAAAAGGAAAAATGCAATTTACATATTTAGTGCTTTTCACTTATACATTACTTCTTAACTAGCTGCAGCACACAGGATAAAAATCCAGCTCTGTCTGATTCACAGAATCTCTGTTATAACAGTAACCTTTGAGAAAGGACTCAGCATTCAGAAGTCTGGGAAACATAAAGTAAAACATCAGTTTATTTTCTGAATTAGACTGTGTATGAGGAGGATGGTAGATGATATTCTTAACTAAGAATGCTTTCGCTATTTACATGCGTCCTTTTGCTTCTATTATTGAACAGAATGCATTCCAATTGACCTGGCAGAAATGTTCGTATCATTGTGTGTGCTGACAAATATCTTTTTAGTAATTTAAAATCACTTACATCATATGCCTTCATGTTATTTTCAGTGTTAAAAGCACATAGCTTTTTATTCTAGGGAAAAAACAGTATCCTGAATTTTTCATTCAGAGAAGGTTCTGTTAATAAAAAAAGCCTTCACAAGGGAATAACACTCAGCATTTTGGTTTTACTCAATATGAAGAGACACATGGTTGCATTACAACATTATATGTTCTTTTCTGTTTTCAAATGTGCATCCACTCACAAAAGATGTAAATGCAGTACCTCAAGGCAGAAAGTTCAGAGATGCACAATGGAAATTGAGTGTGTAACTATGGCTGATTTAAAAGTTTGCTTCTAAAATCTAAGATCTCTGTTTGAATATTCATCCACAATAGAATCTGTTTACAGCAGTGTCAGTTCAAAAACTTCTGTCTTCCTGAAATTTATCTTTTCCATCATCAAGAGCTGTAGTAGTCACGTAGTAGAGACCCTGCTCCCAGCTCTGCTCTGCAGAGCACTCTCCCATTTGTAGAATATTAACATTAAAACCAAAACAGCACCAATAATTTATGCCCATAACTGTCATAGACTGTGTTCTGGCTCTGCAGAAAAAATCCCAGTTTCCTCCTCTGCCGTGGTGACCCACCACTTAGTTTGTTGACTGTGCTACTTGATAAGTAGAAAATTTAGATGTTCAGTGTAAATTTAGATGGCTGCTGTTGAAAGTCTCCCTTTGCAGAAACTGATGCAAAGAGATTCTTTTCTTCAGGACTAATAAAACATCAAGAATGCTAGTTCATTTATCCTATTTCTACTAAATGGAAAACAAAAATCACTCTGCAGTGGTGACATCTCAATCCTTATGACTGTGTGATTTAGTCTAGCCAGGATTTTGAATTCTGAATTCTGCAGTAGTACTTTTCTGTTAATATGGACTTATTACCCACTTGCCACTTAGTTTATCAGTCAGTGGTTAAATCCAGTTCTATCAGTGAAGTAAATGCCTACACATTATCACTCTGCAGCAGGCTGCCAACAGAGACAGTCTTGTCCTAGTCATTAACAAGCACAATGTATGCAGAACACCAGAGGGGAATTAAAACCACAAAAAATACCTCAGGGTGGTATTTTTAATATGAGAATTTAATTTGTAATTTCACAGATTAAGAATTTTGGCTGCATTAATCCTTTTATCAGCTCACAGCAGGTTATTTGCAGAAGCATAACCATAAGGCGATATTCATTGGCAGAAACACGTCTTTGCATAACGTTAAACATCAGGAGCAGTGAAACCTTTTGAAGGGGGGAGAATAAAGATGAAAAATCATTATATTTTAAAGCAAGGTTCTTCTAAATGCCTCCAGTAAAATTTTCGAGTTACAGAAAGACTATTTCTGTGTCTAGTAGATAATCATTATGAAGCATAAATCCAGATGCCAGAAAGGACAATCCCAGTATCAAATACTACAATCATTTCTATTTAGTATGACTTGGATATACTTGTAAACATATTTACAAAACAAAGAAGTCATTTACTTTGGAGAGTTGGGAAAATGTTTACTGTGTAGTGAAATCACCAGTTTTTGTGATTCTAGTTCTCTGTGCTAGAATTTTACATCAAAAAACACTATTGACAGTTAATTAAATATAGTTACAAACATATTCAGTCTTTATGTAGAAACAAAATTACTGCTTTCAAATTTGGACACCACTGTGATTTTGCAAATCTCTGTAGTGAATAGTATTCATCATGGAATATACTTTGTCCAATTTGGTCCTGATGCTAAATTGTTAATTTGGGGATTTAGCACTAAAATGAGGGAAAGACTCGTATGTGGGTAGAAAAGCAAACAGGATGAATCAGTTAAATGATTTTCCATCAGAAAATTGTTTCCTTGGAATCACAGTATCTCATTAAAATGTGGTGACTCTGCCTACACTGAAAAATCAAAAATTAAGTACTTGACTTTCTCTTCTAGTTTTGACCAATAGAACTATGTATTTGTATTCCATGTAATACTTTACAGTATAATTTATTAATAGAGTTTATTTTAAAAATGTGTGCAGAGTTAGTTTAAGTGAGAAGCAAAATTTTGCTTTATTACTTGGTTTAGTTTCAAGTCAAGGCATCATTTCAGTTAAGTTGGAAGTTCAGTTTCCAGATAAGCTCTGTCTAAAAGGTAAACACTTTCATTTTTGAAAATAGTTAATTAAAAAGGTAAGAGTAGTGTAGTTCTACTAAAACACCTTATCTAGGAATACAATGCGATTTACGATTCAGCATAGCTTTCATTTATCTGAAAACTGAGCAGTAATCCATAGATTAATCCTTTTTAATAAATATGTGTACTTGTTATTTTCTATTAAAAATGAAAAAGATCAGTCCTCCTACTTTTCTACTTTTATATTTGAGATGTTATATTAATTTATTTGCATAAAATATCTGATATTAACAATAGTGTTATCGAGGATAGCAGAATAAGAAATACAAGTTGAGATGTCAAAGTACAGTTGGAAAGTCTGTGCAAGAAGCAATACCCAGGTCTTTTAAAGACATATAGATGAAAAAGTATTTCCAAAAACTTATGGATGTGCCAGTTGTTAGTGCAAAAAAGAAAACTCTTAAGGCCCTGATTATTTCTTTCACATTTCCTTATGGAATCATGCAGTGGCAGCTCTCGTGAGAGTAGTGTTACATGGAGGTTTGCTTTCAGGAAGTATTAAAAGTCATTGAAATGAGTTTTCTTATTATCAATATGTTAGTTCTTATTTAAGAACTAATTTATATTAAGTTCTTATTATAAACCATTTGCATTTTGATTTCTGTGATTATTATCATCATGTCTCCTAATAACTTGTTGCCTGATGTGACATTGAATTGTATAGTGGTGTAGAGAACAAATAAACACATACAATCTGGATACAGGTTTTTTTTAAGCTACCAATGTTTGCACCATACAATTTCCATCATAATGCATTCAGCTTCTTTCCATTTAGAATTTGTACAGCGCTTACATGCAGAAATGAGTGGTATATGTATTTAATGTGTTGTTTACTGCAAAAAGAAATCAAAGTTTCTGAACTGACACTCTTTTTTACAGTGTCTTCTATTTTTACTGTACCGAATGTAAGATTACAGCCAGAGACTGGAGAAAGCATGAGAGCCTTTGGAAAAAACAATAGTTATGGCAAAGGTGTATCAAACAGCAAACATTGAAGAATACCTATGTTCACAACTGGTAATGCAGGTAAGACATGATTGTTGGAGAGGATGTCTTTGAAAATGCTCTTTAGTTAACTTTAGAGACACAAAATACAAAACGGTACATCCACATGCAGGCTGATACTCTGTTTTTGCAGTTTCACAGTCCATGTGAAGAGTGTAAGTTCTCAGCAATGAATGTCGCTGACAGTTGAGAACACTGCAGAAGTTGGTGCTAGTGTATTGAATAATAGTATGCCTTTAAATTGGACTGATTCCTTTTTTCCTCCTGGTAAAATAGGAAGAGAGGAAATACCTCTTGCCAGTTCTGTTAAATTTTGGGGCAAGGAGGAGAAGTTCTATGATTTTATGATTTAAGGTCCCTCACAATCCTAGACATTCAATGATTCTGTTATTTAGTAGTCTTGGTAGCAGAAGGATGTTCTTGAAAAAGGAAGAGGTGCTGTCATGTTAGTGATTATGATCTTTACCACTGGGTCAACTAATACTATTGTTATTCAGCAGTGAAATAGTGTGTAATATGACTTCTGGTATTTTAAGAGCAGAGCAGAACTTGGGAAGTCAAGGTGAATAGAGAAGCTGCTTACCAAATTACAGCAAGGAAATGGTGGAGTTATACCATGGCATTAGTTGTCTTCTGCCCATATGCACCACCCCAGTGTTTGTTCAGTGGGATTTAACATTTGGCAGACTCTTCCAGATTAGCAGCATTTCCTTATATAGCTGCTTTGCTTCTTGTGCTCCTCTAAATGGTTTCATACCACAGTGTTTCACAAAATACCTAAAGAGCAGATTCTTTTCATTCAAAAAAAATCAAGGCCTGCCTCTTTTGTTTTTTCTTGTTTGTTTTTAAAGGCACAGTAGCTTTTGAATGTTGAGTCTATTATGAAAGTTTGTCACAGAAGTCCTAGGAGCTGAGATAAAGGCACATGCTGCTCATATACCTATTTGAAGATAATCTCCTATAAATGTAGTTGATATTCATGTGATGTCTATATTTAGCTAAGCCTGCTTTTTACAATATGTGATATAACTTTCTCTAATGAATTATATTTGGGTTTACTGTTATATGCTTACCCACAATTGGGTTTTTTAACCCTATAAAGTTAGAGGGTCTTTGCCTGACAGGCAGTAACTACTGAAAAACTGGAATTAATAGATTTCAGTGCTGACAGCCTGCCCCAGTTTTTGCACAAGCTCTTCGCCAACAAACCATTTAAGATTCTCTAATGTCAGAAATGAGGCTAGCTCAGAGCAGTCTGTTTACATCTTTATTGACAAGCTAATCCCTACTTTTTCCTGGGGCTGTGTCCCTGCAGACATCTCTTCAACCTTGTCTGTTCTAACGTGACATATCATCCATCTAAAGTATATTTAGAATGTGCCCATCTGTGCTAAAGACCTTTTGTGTAGAAGCTTATGTACAGAATCTCAATTCTCATGTACAGAATCTCCTTTCTGCTGCTTCCAAATAAATGCAATTTTTCATTTATACAATATGCAATGGAAGGTTTTTGCAAATGAGCATGTAAAATAGTACAAAAGAACCATTGTCTCATTCTAACTGAATATCTATTTGAGGAGATATAAAATATTGTTTTAAATTTTTATATGAGAACAGAAAGACAAAACCAAATGCACCCTTTACATACATCACTGTACTGTTCTGGTTGCTACAGTTTTAATACTGAATAGCATGTTTCATTGTGAAAAGTCGGAAACCACTTAGCAAATGTTGTGATGTGTACATTATTGATTACAGTTTTCCACTGTGGCTTGGGACTTTGTTCTGTTAGGTACTTACAGTGCAATAACAGATCTGCTCCCTGCTGTAGTATTTGCCATGAGATGGGGACCAGCAGGTAATACTGGAAAAGTATTAGTACCAAACACAGTCAGAGGTCCCCTTCTAGCATGTGGAGAGCTGGGGATTAATGAGATGAAACTAAAACTCATTGGAAAGCAGGAGAACTGTGGATTGAAAATGGATTTGAGTGAGGAATTATTAGAACGGGGGAAACCTTTAAAGGGATGAGACTACCAAGCAAATAGAGATGCTAATCAGTGTGGAAAATGAAAGGAGTTGGGAAAAGAGACTGCAGTTTTGGTAATGTGAAAAGAAGATCTGGTGAATGGTAGGTGGCTGTGATTTTAAGCAGACTGGCAAGCAGGATGTTCAGTCAGTAAAATGGGTGAGTCGTGAGTCAGTTACTCTAGCAGAAGACCAGGGTTGCAGCGAGCAGGAGAGTAGCACTAGGGAAGGAGTATTTATTACAATATATTCTGACAAATTCTCCTTTCACAAGGCTCAGTGAAGCAAAAAGATGCATGAATAGCAAAAGGAAAGATAGCACTAGCTCTCCAGGGCTATGAAGTGAACAGGTAAACAAGGCAAGTAGAGTTACAGAGATGGAGGCAAACAGTACAAGATGTTAAAATATCAACAAGCATGATCAGATAACATCCCAACTAGTGGGATAAAGGAAAATTAGAAGGGGCAAATATTGCAAGGAAATAGATCTGATTATTTAAAAAACCCAACCATAGCAAACAAAGTTTCTAGCTTGTCTCCAGGACAAGGTAGGTACATATGTGTTTCACCTAACTTCATGAGTTGACTTTATGCATATGTAAAGGTGGCAGGGAAGTTAGGAAGGGCTGGAATTTTGAGGTTTTCCAATGTTCTTCAGGAACCTGTGAAAGAGAAAAATCTATAGATAGTTGCTCACTAAATCCTCTAACACATGTGCAAATGAAAGGTTTTATTTTATATATATTTTTATGCATTTATACATTGTAAAGGAATTAATTAGACAGGCCCACAAAGAAACACAAACAAGGAACCATCTTCAACCACCTCCAGAACCTGGTGCTGAAGAAAATCCTAGTCTTATTCCCTTCCTTCCTTCCTTCCTTCCTTCCTTCCTTCCTTCCTTCCTTCCTTCCTCCCTCCCTCCCTCCCTCCCTCCCTCCTTCATTTCCCTATTTTGGGGATAAAATAGGAAATAAAACTGAGAGACACAATAAAGGTGCTGTGCCAAATCTCCCTGTGATAAGTTTTCATCTCCTGCTGTTCTCTCACACACTTGCCAGATGTTACTGCCCTGATAGTGAACCCACTGAATTAAATCCACTTTTCTTTAGGGTTTGGAAGGCAAAAAGATTAGGGGAGGAATGGCTGAGACAATGGCTTTGGAAGCAGCAGTCTCTGGCAAATTGGTGAAGGAGAGGGACAAAAGGCAGTAAAATTTTAATTGGCTCCATCATTGATTAGAGGTTGTCTTAAGCCCGCAGAAACTGGTGCATCTCTGAGAATTTCTGCTGTCTTTAAAATACTGTAGTGCTTCAGCTGCCTGTCTGCAACTCACAAATCAACTTACCACTTGAAAAAACAGTAGCCAAGGACATGTTTCTGAAAACTTAGATAACACCTGTCAGACTTGGACTGCTAATAGGGTCTTTGTAGACCACACTGTTTCATTGTCTAGGGCTCCAAGAAGAGACAACACATTTATTCCAGTGCCTATGGGGAAAAAACCTGACATTTGGAGTTAACAAGGTCAATGCTGAGGCTGCTCTCTACTGGAGAAAATTAGCAAATAAGTGGTAATGAGCATCACTGCACACAGAAGAATCTGTCAGCACTGAATTAGATGAGGCCTTTTGACCATGTCTACAAATCAGTAAAGTTTTGAGATGAAGCAAAATGCTTTTATTTTATGCTTGATGGTTTTTGTTGATATTATTTTTCTCCATGGGGAAGAAGCATCTCTGTGGAAGCATTCCTCATCTCTAACATGAGTTACACTGTATATCCTGTAGCCATCCATCTTTACATATCTGTTTAATTGAGACAAGAATGGACCCTAAGAAACTCTAGATCTCTGTTTTCATTTGGCTAGTGGAATACATGGCTAAAGCTTGTTCCTCTCTGGAAAGGATGAATCAAATAGTAATTGAAAAGACAAGGCATTACCTGATACCAGATAGCACGTGATGTTTTCTGGTGGTGATTTATAATCCCCAGTTCCCATTGGTGGACCAGAGACACGAGATGTCTTTTTGGCCTATTGTCTGCTTCCAGGAGCCAGCAGGGACAGCTTCATTCAGGATGGTAACACCATATGCTTTTAAAGTATTTAACCTGTATTACCATAATGAGATCCCCTGGCTTTCTAAATCTCTTTGACAATTCACTGAAGCAAAACAAAAAGTGGTTTTTATTTGTATTGCTTACCACATGCACATGCATCGGAGCAATCCTAAATTTGAATTGCAGGGTGCTTAATTCTTTCTTCTGTGTCCATTTAAGCCAGCAACTGACACCAGCCCAGCCAATGGAAGGCACGATGGTGTCACTCAGGCCAGCTCAGCTGTGTAAAACAGAATAGAGCTGGAGATCTGACAGTCACCACTATAATGGCAAAAAGTGCTGCTTATTCGGTGCTTCTGGCCGGGTGTGCTCAGCAGCACAGGACCGTTATGTAAAATTACCTTTTTCTCTTTGCTAGCTGGAGAGGTGACTGGTGTTACATCCCCATCCAAATCATTACATTTTTGTTTGTCATCCTCAGTTTTACATTTATAAATTGGTTAAGAGTGTCTCTTCAGCACTGCTGTGTGGGAACATAATTTTTGCCTGCCTTGCCCTAGTCAAGCCACAGGGAAGCTGTAGTCCAGCAGTGTGTGTGTCCAGTAGTCAGTATGAAAAGTCATTTTCATTCATTACTCCCCTGCATTTACTCTGTTCTGGGTAGCCCAGCGTTGCTAAAACACTGTGGAAAACCATATACTGTCTTCATCTCTGCAGCTTCAGGGGATAAAACTGTAGCAATTACAGTGGAGAAAGGTCTGCATAAAAGAGAAATTCTAGACTGAGAGACTGCATATCAGCCAGATTTTGTCGCTGTTGATTTAATCAAAAGCTCAAAGTAGCCAGTAGTGCTTTATATGTGTGAAATCTCAAAATTCAGTGTAAAACCAGATTGGGACAGAAAAGCAGAGCTATAAAAGCACAGCAGTAGCCAGTTTAATTTTTAATGTATTTTTTTAATAGATGGATTCAGATAGATGTGTATAAACAGTAATTGTGCTGCTGCAGTTGAAAAGATGGAAGCCTAAGCACTGAAGATGGGAGGTTTAAATTTCTCTTGCATCTTTTAGTGCCAGACAGTGTCTATACATGAATGTTGAGGGTCAGTTTAATTATTTAACTAATACTGGATTTGCATAAATTGGCTTTCCTGAAAAGGCTAATAAGATGCAGTTGTGGTGGGCAGCTGAAAGCAATTTGGGTTTCAGTCCAGTAATGATACTACTAAGCACAGTTGAAATTGTAATGTCAATTTTGTAAAATGTTAAATTGGTATTAAGCAGTGAAAGGTAACTGCAGAATCCAAGATATTTTTTGGCTCGCTAGTACTTTTAGTGCCATTATTTTCTTATGTTAACAACATAATGGCTTTATGAGACTGTTCCAGCTGTGCTTTACTTAATATTGAAGAATAAGATCACCACACTGCTCGAATATACCCTAAATATAACATGCAAGGGAAAAACTCCAGGCATTAGTCTAGATTCTCCTCGTGATATCTATTATCTTATTTCTATTAATCTAAAATGGAAGTTATGGGCTGAATTTTGCCCTCTATTCAACCATAAAGAAAATCTTCCCCTATTCTCTGGACTCTGCACAGCAGGTGAAATGGGCTGAGCAAATAGCTGTCCAGTGCAAGGCAGTTTTTGTATAAACTGCTCATCTGACCTAAGTGACATATGGGGACTGAGGATGGAGGAATTGTCCCTCAGATCCCCAGGTATGCCCCACTGAAGGAAATCCACTGCCCAATCAAGGAGCTCATGAGGCTTAGACAATATGTTTAATGGTGGTTTTGTGTCAGTACTGTAACAGCTCACCTTGTCATGTGAAATACAGTCACTTAATTGTAAGTGTAATACAATCATTCCTAGTAAGTAGCAGGATGCACAGTCTCTTGGTTTTCTTTATAAAAAGAGTTGGTAATGTGAGGCACAGAGGTATGGAAGGTGACTTGGGAAGCTGAGCACCAATTCTGGTGAAAGCCTGTCCTGCCTGGAGACTGGAAAGCAGCATCTCTGCCTGAAATAAGTACACTGAAACAAGGAGGCATGATCGGGATTTCTAAAATAATGGCAGTTTCTTTAGGAATGAAGAAGGAAAGAAAGGAAGCGGAACAGAGAGGAGAGGTCTTCATGTTTTATTGTTTCCTACTCCACTTGGTAGGACAAGTGTTTCAAACCTCTATTGCTAGGAGACATTGATTTGTTCCCTGCAGTTATGTACTTTGTGTCATTCAGTGGGAAACTAGTGGCTACATATTTATTGACCTTTTTTTTTTTATAACTTGAATGTCTCGTGGCCAAATCAGCCACAGAGCTGATAGAAAGAAAATAAAACATTAATGATATTATAGATAAATTTTTCGAAGGACAGTACTGTATTTCCTTGTACTATGGCATAGTATGAAGCCTATTTTCAGTTCATTTCTAATGCATGATAATTTGCCTTCAGCACTGTGAAGATTCATTTTCAAATAATTTTTAGTGTAGAGGTTTGTAATTTTACAGTCATTTATGCAGTAGGAAAGATATTAGTGATATTTGCATGAATGCATGTGCTCAGTTGCAGTGCTGTTAATCTGTCTTTCCAGTTTGTTTGCTCATAAATTTAGGAGACGAAAGGTGGAATCCTCTGTGCCATAAGTGTACTATATTGCATTATTAATATTAGGATAGCAAGCAATTCCCACTAGACAGTCTTTGTGGTCTGTTGATGCTTAAGAAGTGTCTGGGCATGAAAGGCCGTGTGAGTTCCAGTGGCTGATAGTCGGGGATGACATGTGAATGCAGCAAGGACAATGTCTAGATGACAATGACGGGGGGAGGCAAGATCCTCCACTCTCCCTATTCTCCCATGGACAGTCACCTCTCCTTCAGGATTATTCCCCCACGTGACTCCTCAGTCAGGCTTTGTCTAAGAGGAATGTGGAACCACTGGAGGGGTGAAACTGAGTTTTCCAGACAAAGCAGAGGCTTCCAGTGCTGACGTACAGCCCATAACCCAGAGAGACAGCAAAGCTAATGAGAGGCATTGGCTCTCGGGCACCATTTGCAGCATTCAGATTTGACAGAACGTTTTATTTCCAGCCAAATTGTGAACAAAAGTGAAATGTAGTATTTCCATACACCAGAATCTTTTCTGTGGAGGACAAGTTTTGTGGTGCCATTTTTCATCTGTAGCCTGTATTGCCTGATTCTCCATGAAAGAAACAAACTGAACCAACCACTGCAAAACTGGGTGTTCACGCAACACCCCGTAAAGTAAATGTGCACTGAATGCCCCTAGTCGAGGGAATATTCTTGCCTAAAAATGTAACAATGGTTTACAAGTCAGTTAATAAATTACAATAATTTATTCTGCCCCAGAAGTGGGATGAGGATGGATGGATTTCCCTCATCTTCCTAGTGTTAATTGTTAAGTCTCAGGAGGAAAACTCAAAGAATACTAAATTCTTAAATAAAGATATCTAATGTAGAAGAATAGCCTTGGAACATCATCTTTGGATATTTTAAGAAGTGGAAACAAAATTGAGTATTTCCCTATTTTTTTGGTCTGTTATAAATTATTTATGTTGTTTTGGGCCATATATGTATTTTGAATTAGTAATTATGGGTGATCATTCTCTGCCATTAGTAACCTAGATTTCAATTCTGTACAGCCACTTCTGCAACACTCTTTTGATGTTAATATAAAGTCTAATTGTACATTCTATTTTCTGGCTTTTTAATTGTAACAGTAAAATCACAGCCTTTTTATTTTTCTCACTGAAATTTTTATTTTACAATTGTTTTTAATACCTCTCTTGTTTAGTTTGTGCATTACATGTGTATTAAAATCTAGTTAGCTTATAGTCTGAAGGGAAAGAAAATCTACACTATTAAATCTGTCCTTGTGTGCTTGAAAGATTCAGCACTGAGTAATCTGTCACATCATAAAATGAACAAAATCAAAACAACTGAGTTATTATCATGACTCTGCTTGGTTTCAGCCCATGAACTAACATCTAGACTCTGCAGATATTTTATTTGTTGTTTTATGTATCTGTGTGCAAACATTTGTAAATACAGAGGTGTAAATGTTGCCAGAATTTAAATTAGGTTAAAAGTGCTATTTATGGCTTACATAAATGACAAAAAATATATTCATAATCATCCCTGGGTGAAGCTACTCGTTTAACGAGCTTACAGCTCCTAATTAATTCTGTAAAGAACACCATTTGGCAGAGCAGAATTATGAGGTTTGCATATTGATAGTGGCAGGGAAAAATATATCTGTTTTCTATTTATATGGTAAAATTAACTTCTGTTGTTTTGAAAATGCCACATCTCAGAGGTATTGCTTTCAAAATTATCTCAGAGTGTAAAGAAAGCAGTAATAACAGCAGCAGGCATTCAGTTCTGTCCTAATTTTCCCCCCAGTTTTTCAATGTTTCAGCTGTCTCAGAGACTTGAAGTACTCTCATTAGTTATCTGCAAAGGCTGCCTGCTTGCCTGCTCCATCACTCTTTCTGCCTCTCTCGCTCCCCCTCTCTCACTCTCCCTCTTTTTTTCCCCTCTTGCCTTGGGAGTGACTGTGAAGATCATTTGCTGGTGTGATTGGCAGGCCAGAGCATTCGATCAGATGAGTTGCTCTTGGTGCAGGTCAAAAAGGCTGGTTAGCAGGAGCTGTCGAAAAATGCCAGCAGCATTCGAAATGGGAAATGTCACGACTTCCAGGCAGGGGGTGCCACCTGGAACAGAAAGCCCCCAGCTCATTAGCAAGTTACAGGATGCAAGCTTAACTGGAGGGAGCAGAGGAGGAAAGATAATACCCAATAGGGAAAATTATTGTGAAGTGGAATTGATTTCATGTATAATTTGTTTATCACTAGAGGGGACAAATGCTGTCCTCCTGACATGTGCAGAGGAGTGTGGACTGTGAATGAAGCAATTTAACATAATCTCCAGGTTGAGCTCTGGATTTAAAGAATGCCAACTTCTTTCTTCCCAACTGTGGAAGTGAACAGGTCATGTTGTATTAATTTAACCTGACATACTCTCAAATGGTTTATCTGGGCAATTTTAACAATTTAACAGAACACAGCAGATATGAGCTGCATTCATTATTAACACGGGGCAGTGGTTTGTCTTCTGGATGAAGTGGGGTTGGGGGTTTACAACAGCAAGCTGCTGTTGTGAAAAAGACATGTTCCTGTTGCAAGTTGAATTATAAAAGGGCTCATTTTTAATGGTTTGTCAGACTACGTATAATCAGATTGCAATTTCAGTTGCATGATATATTTTTATTTCCAAGAAAAACTACATACCCTTAGAAAGTATGGATTTAAAAAGAAATAAAGCATTCAGGTTTACTGTATAAAATTTAATCTGAAATGAAGACTACAGGGTCTGCTGCCTGTCAGGGACTTCAAGAATGCATATATAAAATATCTGCATTACAAAATGCTTAGTCTTCTCCAACATATCCTGTAGTGGTGAAATTGCAGGCAAACTCTTCTTCCCAGGCAGTTTAGTAAGCCCCTGGCTATTAATATTGCTAACCATTCATTTGCTTCATGGGTCTGTATTTTAATATAAAAGGCATATTGCATCTCAGTAGAAATGGCTGCATAGATTCCCCGCCTCCCCCACACATTTTTTCAGAAATGTTAAGAAAATAAGATGGGATCATGGTACTTGCCAGACTGTTTTATCATAGTATCTTTGTGCAGCTTTGTGTCCTCCTGAAGACAATGGGAGAATTCCATAGACTTCATGGGAGTAGAGCTGCCTCCCTTATCAAAACTAATGTAGACACAACAATACCATCTCAGGCTGAGAAAATGAGACTTAAAAGCTGAAGGGGTTCCTGAGAACCATTTTGAAAACTATATCTCTTCTTGTTAAGGAATTTTGTCTTTTGTATATAAAATTCATACTTTTCTCAGAAGTTTGAAGCTCATGCTTAAGCAATCTCTTGTTGGATGATGAGGAATGTTTGCTTACTGTTCAGATCCTGGATTTTTTCAGCTTTCATTTTCTTCCAGCCATCAAAGTTTTAAAGTTGATAATGGAGTAGCTAGCATTTGCTTTATTGAGTAACCACAGGCTGTTGGATTTCCCTTTCTCCACTGAATGTGAATCAGATTTTTTAAAGGAATTTCTTAATCAAAATATTTGTACAGATTCTTATAGATGAATGTTTTCTGTTTTGTATTTCATGTAAAAATCTCAGCACTAAGAGCCTGATAATTTGGAAAAAAAGAAGTTACTAAAGCACCTTAAAAAGGGCAGTCTTTACCTTCCAGATACCTTTTCAGTGAAAAGTTCTTTTAGGTAGGCACTGTGAACTGGCTGCTGTAGTTTGCACTAACAAACACACAAGGGTTCAATCCTTTGCTTAGCAGAATAAAGAGAGCAAAATATCAGAATAAAATATCCTCTGTGAAGATTCTGTGGTGGAATTTTTCCATCTTGGGTAGCTCTGCAGATGCCCAACTAGTATTTAAGTAAAAAAACTGGAAACTAATTTGAAAAGTTCAGAAAGTATTCATTATGTAATGTCTGCTCTGGTACTTTGTTTGAGGAAGTGATATGCATTTAAATTATTTGTATGGAGTTTGAAAATTAGGCTTCTGTTGGGAAAAGAGAGCAAACTGGGAAATCTCCAAGTCTGTAAGCTCCATGGAGTAAAGGCAAAGATCAGGAAGCACTGGACAGACCTGCTAGATTTTAACCCTGAGGTATATTTGAGGGGTCTGTGGTAGCTGTAGTGGCTGTCTGCATCTGGCAACAGCAGCTTGGACATGAGCAGAAGGATGTTTTGGCTAGGAAATTTGGCAAGTGCAGATAAGCTCTTTTCTAGGACTGTGTGTGACACAGGTTAATGACCTGTGTATGTCCTAGGTTAATGACCAAAGAAGGGATCACTCAGAATCAGAAAAAGCAGTTAAACAACTAACATTTCCCACATTTTTACATTTTCTGGCAAGAAAAAGAATTTTAGTCTGAAACAGAAGAAAGAATTTAACCATTTCTCTTCGTTTTTTAACCAAATTCTAGTTTTTCAAAACTGATACAAGTATCTTCTTAGCTTCTAGGAACTTGATAATTCAAATGAAGAATAGTAGCCAGGAAGGAATTAGTAGTAAATTCCTTACTGTCCCTCAAAGCTTACTATTCCTGCAGCTGTTTGTCCTTCACTCCAATCATGACTTCTCTGTTCTAGATAAATACTGGTTTGTTCCTTGACTCTCTAAGGAAGATCAGGCAGAAGCAATGAGTGGGAAAATCACTTATTCATAATCTGATTTTTATGTTTTCTGAGGAATCACTTGCTAGCGTGTATTCTGTGACATTACCAATCTTTTCAGGTGAGAAGAAGCTCTAACACACGGTCCACATTCCATCAGTAGCTCCTTTTATCATAACTTGCATTTAAAAACACTTTCTGTATGAATTGCCTGTGTCTTTTTAGAAGGTGGATATGTAGAGAGTGTTGGAAAAGTCCAGTGAGTCCTGAGGTCATCTAAATAACTCTATGTAATGTGAGCAGCTGTTGATGAAATCTGGTTCAATCAGTAACATTTCAACTTTTCCTTTATGTATTATGTTTCAAATTAAATACAGCAGTATAAGACAATCCATAAATTGAACCTAGGATTGGGTCATACCAATTTTTAAATGTATGTGTCTAGTTTCTGACTTTCATATCATTCACTTTTTATTCTTCTTTTTCATATGTGTTGTTAACTTGGGCTGCAGTAAAAGGATATTTCTCTCAAAATTATTTTCTAAGATTTTGCCTTGCCACTATTTTGGGTTTTTCTTAATACGTTTTCCCCTCTACATTAAATATCCCACAAATTATTTACATCTATTACTAAATCCTTAAGGAGTTACATTTAGACACATTGAGCATATTGAAGATTTCTTGACCTGATCCTGTCAAAATCCTTAACCAGGAACTTTGTGCATTAGTCTTGATTTTGATTTTCTTAGTAGCTGGAGCATTGCTTTTGGATCATTAACCCTTGCCATTTTTCCTCAGATGACATAAAAGCTGAGATTTTCTAAATTTTCAAGTCCTGGGCTTGCTGTTCTCCTCTCCCCAGAATCTCTCTAAACCTCACACTTTTCTGGGAAACTCCTGTACCAGCTTGTGAGGTATCAAAAGCAGAATTGCTAATGAGTCACAGCCCTGCTCATGCCACCAGACACAGGACAGGCATCTCTCCTTCATCCAGACTCCTACATGCAGGGCAGAGAAACTGTACCACACCTGGGGATTTATTTAGAAAGATGTTTGAAATGTTCCTCAATGGAGCAGACTGGCTGAGAAACCAAATTCTCTTTCCATGAGTTCCTGGGGAAGGAAGAGTAAACACAATGCAGTATAAACACAAGGGTCCCTATAGAATTACCACAGGTAGAAAAAACGTCTTCAGGGTTTGGACTGGAGGAAAAAACACTGCTCAAGAGCAGCTAGGACTGGGCAAAAAAGCAGGAACTGCCAAGTGAGATCTGCAAAGCTTCTCATCCATGTGGTGTTTCTCGCCCATTTTATTTTCATGGAAACAAGCACAGTTTCTTGCTAACAAATTCAGCTCATGTCTATTGAGAGACCTCTGCTTTAAATTTCTGTTGTTAATCCACTGTGTGTTGTGATCACAATAATGCACAGAAGTTTAAACAAACATCCCCCACCCCCAAACCTCCTCCCCTAAGAAAACAAAATCCCAGACCGTGATGGTAATACAGATCATTAAGAGTTTCAGCAACAGGATGTCTGCTTGGCTCTTAGTATGTTTTTGCCTGCCATTAAAAACCATATCAATCCACAAATTTGATATAGTTTAGAAATAAAGGGAGGGGAAAAGGATTTTAGAAACATTTTATCCACCTTACTCTTCAACATTAAGATTCTTTTTACAGAACAGTGTTTGTACTCTAGAGCTTGAACTAAAAAAAAAAAAAAGTGCAGTTTTTTAATTCTTAAATATTTTACAAGTTTAAAGCAAATGTAGTATATTTATAGATCAATGCTACTAAAAACTGAAAACAGGATCCTTAATATGTGAACATAAGTAAAATGAGTTGTTATATGACCTTGTTGTCTGAAGTTTTGCTGTCTCTCTTCCTTACCTCTTTCTTTGTTTATTAACTTTATTTGTTTCATTATGCCTGAAACATAGAATATAAATTCTGTAATTCACAGGTCCTATTCACCTTGTTTCATGGAAGATCCTACCACATTTTGTGGCTCTGGAAAAATGCTGCACGAGAATCAGGAGCCTCAGTGCTGTGTTTGGCCCTTTTGGCACAGTTGCTGAGCTTGCAGTGCTAGCACACTCCCCAGCACACACATACACACACGTGGCCCTGTCATGCATTCTTTGCAAAAGCCAGTGATTTCTTTGCTCCTAGTGCACATCCAGATGGAAAGGAGGTTGGAATGTGAGGATACTTAGCTTTGTTGTCTCTTGCTTATGTATATGCACTATGCACATTTATGATGGAAAGGTGTCCAATAGGTCCCAAATTTTGTGAAAGGCACAAGAATTTCAACAGATGTAAAGCCTGTAATTAAACTGAGAATGGTGTCAATGCTTCATTTGAATAAACCAGAAAACAGATAAGGGCAGACTTGAGATCATGTTTTGCCTTTTAAGGTAAATAATCCCTGTCAGATTCCCAAAGCTTCCCATCTCACCAGTGATAAACATGAGCTGGATCCATCATACCTTATCCCTGTGAAAGACTCACTGCATACAGTGGGTCATGGTAGATGTTTATGTTGTGGGGAGGAGGGAGGAATAGTGTGTAAAGTGCTTTACATCTGCGTAACTTGAAGATTTTAGGTTGTTCAAATACATGTACTCTGGTGCTAATGGAAACAGAGATCACTTATCACCATATGTAAGGAATTTGAAATGTATATTCATGAATCCCTGTTACCCAAATAGGATGTCCATCATTCTGCATTAATGACATAGCTCTATTCTACTCATTTCATTTTTCTTTATGCTTTACCCAGCTGAATGGCTCAGTGCTGCCATGGGGTCCTGTATCGTATGGCAGACTTTGCCTTTTGAACTGCCCACATCACAGTTTTCTGCAGCTCCCTATCTCCACTGTCATTCCTTTTCTTTACTCTAAATGTTTCCAAGGAGGAGGAAAAGAAAGAAAGAAAAGATTAAATTTACAAAAAAAAAAAAAAAAAAAGCAGGGGGCTGGGGGGGAAGGAGGGGAGAAAGAGGCTGCTGGGGAAAAATAAAAGTTTAAAAGAAAACCAGAATGAATGCTTCACTTGTTGGCTTTTAGCACAATTACCATACCTTAGGAAATATGCAGGGAATAGTTAATTATGACTAAATGAGCTCCTTTTAGAGTTCATGGCAGGCCCCAGCATCCAACTGTCAGTGTTGTGAAGGATTGAATTAAAAGGCTGGTCCCCCTGTCAGCCGATAGGATGGTCTGCTGGGGGAAAATAGACAGTGAAAAGATAGCTGGGTTAGAGTAGCCTCAGCAAGAGAAACACGTAGAGCATTTGCATACTTCTCCTGCAAAGGGGGTTTAATCCAAATAAAGGAGGAGATTTCGGTATTGTCAGCCAAGGCTTTGTTCAGTGTGAAGAGCAGAAGGAAATCTGATGAAGGGGCCTTTCTGAAGCCCTTGCACACAGACTGGAGGTTGTTCTAGTAAAGTTATGTACTTTGGGATTGTTTACACACTGTTGTCTGTTTGAAGATCTCCTAAACTGAAAGACTCAAAGTATTCCTCTTTGCTAACACAAAAGCGAGGAGTTTGTGTAGTAAAAATTACACTGCAGACCCAAACAAGTTCTTTTCATTATCTTCACAAAATGCCCTAAAGTTCCTTTTTTTGGTGCAAAGTTCCCCAATGCTTCTGGGCTGAACTCATATATCATAAAATGTTTTCCGACTAGGAGAAAAAAGGGAGAATTATGTTCTCAAAATGCAGAGAGCACAAAAATCAGATATTCTTCAGGCTTGAGGCAGACAAAACCTTGCTGCCTTCTCCAGCACAGTTCTTTTTTTACAAAGTAGACAGTTTCATACCAACTAAAAACAGTATTTTGAAGCTGGGGTAAAGCATTGTGTCTCTACTAAGATATCTTCTGTACTTTCTAGGTTTTCTTTCTCACCTGAGAGAAAGCCTCAAACCTCTTTTGTATTTAATCTGCAGCAGACTCAGTCCATATCTTAGAGCTTTTCCAGATAAAATAACTGATTTGTGTTAAAAAAGCCCCAAAACTATTCAAAGGTCATAGCAGGCAGATTACTCCTCCTTAGAATGACTATCCACTTGCAATGGATACTGCCAGCTTCCAAGGTTTTCCCATGGGACAAAGAGCATCATCTTAGGGATATAATGAATATTTAAGGACCAAATAGATAATTAACAGCACAGCACCTAAAATAGATGGCTTTTGCTTTTTGTTCCTGCCATGTTTTTTGTGTGTCCTTGCCATAGTCTTAATGGTTTTAGCTAGTACTGAATTATTTATTTGGATGGTAATATTCATGGAAATTGTGTGTATTATGTATATACACCCATATACACACACACACACACATAATTATATATATATGTGTGTGTGTGTGTGTGTGTATATGTATGTTTGTATGTATAATTTTTTCTAGAAATGTGTCTGTACATAATTAGCTCATTTTCTCATCAGCTTTGTAGCTAATAGTCATTGTAAAGAGGCATATGTTTCTCAGTAACGCTTTGTCAGTGTTAGGGGGAGCAACATCCTGGCCTGAGTAGAGCCTGAATTTTCTCTTGTAAAACAAGTACTGTCTTTAAGGCTTGGTGAAATTCTGGAGAAGAAGTTGAAGCAATTTCTAAGATACCAAAGAATGATGTTGGATATACCTGTATGGATATTTGTGTTTACAGTTGCTTAAGGGTTATAATTAAGGGAAAAAATTACAATCCTGTTAATATTAATGAATGAGTCCACGTATTATGAAATCTGGCTCTCACTTATACATGCTCTGACTTGTTTGGGGTGGTATTTTTAACCTGAAATGCTTCTTTATGCTCTCTCAGAGACAGACATTGATGTTTCAGCTGAGGTTTTTTGGGGTTTTTTTTCCAGCTGGTGATAAATGTGAATCATTAAATACTTAATCATCTATTAGCCTTATTTTCTCCCACGTGGTTGCCATAAATTCTCACAGAAACACGGGCAGAAGCAAGTCTGCAACCAATAGGCCACAGGGCACCTCCAGTCCTCAGATTGTTGGTGCAACTTGAAAATCAGTTGTCAAAAAAGGGAGGTGGTTGATGGAAAATGTGCTATATCCTGTTGCTTGCTGAGCGTTATCTGCCATCTGGACTTCAAGAAAAGCCTGAATGAATTTCAACATCTCCCTTTTTCTTCCACCGTAGAGAAAACTGGAGGGGGAGATCAAATTTTGGTAAAAATGGGGGCTGACCTGAGGCATCAGTTGGCACTCAGTGTGCAGTTCACACCTTCTCTTGTTAGTTTAATTTATTCCTTAAAGTCTTTACCTTTTTCCAGCTGAAATGAGTAGTAGAAAATAAGGTACAGTATTTCACAAGGGCTATTTACCAAATGGTAATAAATTAAATAAATAAAATAAAATAAAAATTTACTGCTTGGAAGCATAGCAGTGCAATCTGTGAAGTAGTTTTTGACTGCCTGAAGAGACAAGCAGCTTGAGTCCAGCCTTGGCATAATGCAGTATGCAATTTCAAAACAGTTACTTTTATATTAGCTCATAACTTTTTATTGCTTCATAAGAAAATGATAACATCATCCTACAGTGCTTAGCTCTTCAAGGAGATAAACTCCTGTGACCTTCTCACATGCTGCCCATCTTTGTGCAGCTTTCACTGGTTATAAAGAGCTCATACTGCAAAACACTGTTGGGAAAACAAAGGATGGACTGCGGTAGTAATAAACATGTCATTTAAACCTTACAGGAAAATGAATGCGGTTTATTCAAACATCCCTTCTAAAGAATAGCTAATGATAATATTTTAGTAACACAAAGGGGGAAATCATCTAACGCTCCCATTCCTGGGCTCTGTTCCCACTGAAGGCAGCAGGAGCTGCACACACAGATCCAGAGGGCTTGCAACTTGAACAGCATCTAATATGGAGTTGCACAGATTTAAAGAAATAGGAGCTGGGTTCAGTCCAGCACTTGCAGCCTGTGTGTAGTGAGTGGTGTTTTCACTTTTCATCTCCTGCGCTTTGTTTCACAGTGGCGGTGCAATCTCCAATTAGAGCCGTCCCTTTGTCAGCAGCCCTCATCCCAGTTTGCGTTTTTCCTGTGAGAAGCGTGTCAGAATTTGGGGGGACTCAATATCCTCCTTTGTTGGCGAGCTTGTCAAGCCCCGCGCTGCGCTCGCTTTCCCACCAGGAAGGTCAGGCTGCTGGGGGGCCGCTCTATTTTCCGAAATGATCCCCACTGTCTGTCCGTGCTGTCTGACAGATTGAAACAGTTGTCTGTGTCACTGCTTTCAATGCTGTCTAAATGCCTCACTTTCCTTGAAAGACGTAAAATATGTCGCCAGTGGGGGGAAAAAGTGTAAAAAGAGCTATACTTTGTCCTGCTTAAAGAAGCACTGGGTTTTCTTTTCTAAAGTAGACTTAATTTTATTTAAAATATAACATGACTTATGGAAGACTGGGTAAATCACAACTTACATATTCTGTTTCTGAAACCTCATTTTAAAATGAGGACAATAAAATTATTAAACATACATTCATTCAGTAGCTGAAGTGAAATAGCACAATTTCTTTGTTCGCTTATATTTCAATTTAATATATTTTGATCTGAGGTATGTATAAAGCCTGAAGAAATTGGTACTATGCTGAGCCTTCAATACTCTCCAGATAATTGAACTAATTAAATCTTTACCAACATTAACACAACTCCAGCGTTCCTTGGACAGTGGTTAATTATTGCATGAACATGGCAAGCTTAAACTAAACAGATGAAAATAGAATCCTGTGGAATGGGTATTGAGTTTATTCTTTATTCATCTTTTGATAAGGTTTAATTAAAACTGCCTCTCTCCATTGTGGTGAGAATGAATGTGCTTGTTTTCTTAGTGAAAGCCAAATTATTCACTTCAGCTATGGTTCAATAATCAAAGGGTTTGCAAAGTTTTGGGTTATATTGTAGCTGTGGAGATATAATTGCTTCAATTCTCTATGAAGGCTTTATCTTTTTATTACTTTGTCTTTTATTTTTTACTTTATTTAGTAAATTAGAGCATCCATTTTCTGATTCACTGTTTTAATGTGCTTTAAACAGGGCATTTTTGTCAACAGGGACTGAGCTGATGAAAATAAAATCGAAAATAAAATATTGTTTTTAATAATTGGAAGGCAAAAAATAGTTTCTAAAGAAATCTATATTCCAGTCTTTTAGAGTAATACACAAAGTAAAATTTAAGCACATAGCAAAAGCTGTCTTTATCAAGTGCTGAATTTTAATAAAGGAATAGTTATTTCTTTTTATGACATTAACAGGAGGGTGGATAGGCTGACTCCCCATGCTTATTCAGTGGCTAATTGATCACTGAGCAAAAATTGTTGAAAGAAGAAGTGATGGCTCATAGTGCACACAAGATTACAAAGTTACTTGAGCTGCTTACTTGTGTATGACGTGCAATCTTCAACACCAGTGACACAATGGAGAAAACAAATCCTTGAGACGTGTGAAATCTGGAGCAAGAGCAATGGGGTACAACTGAAGGAGAATGAGAAACATTTGTGAGTAGGTGTGCATGCATGCAGACTGGTATCACTTGTGTTACCATGGACTTGGCTTTCCACTTGGAAAGCTGCAGGTCTGAGCTTCAACTCTCGGATTGCAAATTCACGTAAATTCTTTGAGAAATAAGACAGCAGGCAGGAAATGGATCAGTGTTCATTTAAAAGAAAGCGTCCCACTCTCTTTTCAGTTCTGCAGGTGACTTAGATGGACCACCAAAAGAGGCGTAGGAAAAGCTGCACAGTTTATTTGTATTCTGGTATCTAATTCTGATGTGTTTTGGAAAGAAATCCTGGCAGAATCTTGGTTCCCTGACAGACTTTTCCATTCCCATTTATAAAATATTAATTTCACTTTCTGTGATTTATCAAGCAACTATGCCATTGTTCTGTCTTTGGCTCATGTTGTCATTAGGGGATTCCAGGCTGGCACAGTGGTTTTGATTTAAGAGAGGAAAATGTGTTTCCTTTTTACTTTGTTATTCCAAGAGTTGTTTCTTTTAGTGTGAATTTCACTGGGTAATAAAAAATTTAAGACTGAGAGTGCACCAAAGGAGAAAATAAGCTGAGGAGGGAGTCTCTTGAACCATGGAGTTGCAGTTAACTGGTAGTTCTTTCTCCTTTTTGAGTGATAGTCAGTGTTGTGCTGGGTGCACATCATGTGAATCCAGAGCTATTTGGAGTCACTGGACAAAGGGAGTCTGCTGGGGAGCTGCAGTCAGAAATGTGTTGCTCTTGTTCTTTGTCATGAAGGAATAGCATTTGACCTGAAGCTGTTAAGGTTCTGTAGGTTAAGCCATATATTTAGACTTTACTGAAGTCAAGATTAGGTCTGTTCTTTTTCTTGAGGTGTGGGAACTTACCTGGCCTGGAAGAGGGGCAACACTCCATGTTAGCTGTGCCTTGAATGTGTGCATAGAACTGGTCAATCCTCTTCTAATGGTGAAAGCTGTATTCTACTTCCCTGCTGACAGAAATTCTCTCCTAAATATGTTAAATAATCCCCTTTTGTTGCTTGGGGGTTTTCTCCCAAATAGACCTTACCTGTTTTGTGAAATTTATTTTTATTTGGCATGAGGAAAATAGATGTGGAAGAACTGTTGATTTATCTGAGTCCCTTTGTGTTACATTTTGTCTTTTAAAGCACCAGAAATCTGTAATTCCAGGAAATAAATTTCTGAATTATTATAAGGGCTTTAATGTATTTTGTATGAAGAACACTCTGTTAAAGGTGTGTTTACTGCACACAGAGATTTTCCAGCATTCACTACTGTGCAGTCCTGCTTTCCCAGCAGCACATATTTGGCCTGGATTGAGAATGGATACCTGTTCTCATTTGTGCAGAGTCCATTGTTGGCTCCATGCTGGTCACTGGGAGCCATCATAAAGCCTGCTGGTTCAGGGTTAACCAATCAGTTTAAGGGAATTTTATCATATTTGAAACAACAGAGTTAAACTGTAGAGAGTCAGCATGATTTTCACTCAATCATGGGAGCTTTAAAGCTGGATTTGTAGCCTTGTCACACATGCTTCTGTCAATCAGATTTTCCTGAACTCTTAACTAAAAAAAAAATAATCTTCTAATATTTGGTCACATTAAAATAATTTTGCTGAATAATTTATTTTTTATATTGTGATAATAAGCTTGAATCACATCAGAAAAACCTGATGTCCTGAAAATTAGAAAGGGTTTCTAGCTGGGGCTGCTGAAAAAAACTGCTTGCTTAAGAGATCATAATCTAATCTGAGTGGATTGAAAGATTTGAGAGTATCTTCTTTAAATGTGAAGAGAGAATTGTTGCATGTTAATTAATTATTTATATGTCTGTGTTAATACTCATTAGCATTTTTAAATATGGGCTGTACTTCACTTTGAAAGCTTTGCATATCATCCCTACAGATATCTGAACTCAGTGAGATTCTTAAGAACTTGGATAATACCAGGCATACACCAAAATGTATGTTAATGTGTTTATTAAGGAGCTTCCCAGCCCTCCCCTAGGAGTCATTAGGTAAAGCATGTCTTCTGAGGAGCAAGAGGACAGAATGGACTTTTGGCTGCATTGATTAATTTTGACATAATGTGATTAATTTTTTTAATTTAACGATGAGACTCCTTCCTGCTTATCAAAATTGCTACATAAGCAAGAATAATTCTGCTTACTTCCTTCATTTTTGTTATTTGGCGTAAAACTCCAGGAGTGCACAAAGGTGATGTCGCTAAAAGCAGCCCCATGTATAATTTACAGGGCTACCACAAAGAAATCCTAATGACTTGCACCTACCAAGACTCGCCTCCAGCCACAATATTTACATGGTAATACGTTGTCATCTTTGCTATCAGCTACTACTTGATCCAGTACAATCTCATGTTTTCTTTTCTTTATAGTTGCTATGTCATGATGATCAGTCCGTGTATTTGCTGTCAACTTTGTTATTTCTTCTTCTTTGCAAGTTCTTCATTATCTCCAGAATGTGGCTGGTCACTAGCCTAAAGTGCACAACAAGGCCTTCATATTGCAGTGTTTAAAAATTTGCTTTATCTTATCTAGGAATGTTGGTCTTTGTTTAGGAATGTGTTCTGTGTATTATGGAAGGGAAATGTCATTATTTTACATTTGTCTTAGGATGTGGCTCCCCTGGCTCAGAGCAAGGCTGGGCTCAGTCATGCTAAGTACCATGCAATAGTGTATTAAATATTCCTTCTTGCAGAGATCTCAGGCCCGTGTTCAGTGTTGCAGACTGCTACCCCTCTCTGCACACAGTCTGTTTTTATTGAGGTAACTGGCTGGCCTTTCCATTTGGGATTCTTTCCTGCCTGTTCAATGATACTTAAATGCTCCAGTCATATTAATTTGTAGATGGAGTAATGAATAATTATTGAATTGCTATATCTTTAGAGAAATTCTAGGGGCCTTATGCAGACAGATAGGAAAATAGCATGTAGATAAAAAGTATATTGCTTTAGGAGAAATGTTAATGCACAATTTCAGACAACCCCATGAATGCATATTATTCATGAAATTCATATTATTATTAAGAAGTAAAAACTGAGATGGAAATAAATTGCATTTATTGAACTTTCTTAGCTCTAATTATTTGAGAAGTCCTACAAAAAAAAAAAGCTACAAATTTTTGAGGCTAGAAAATACTGCTCCTAATCGCTTCTAGTGAGCAGTGTAAAGACTGCTCACTTGCTCATCTCCTTCAGTGAAGGGAGTCAAAGTCCAAGACTCTGTGCTGATGCAAAGAATTGCTTGTGATGATCAGGAGAGGTGGCAGATGGGAAGATTTTAGTCCCTTTTTTTAGAGAACGCTGTCAGAAATGTCCTTGTATCTATAGAAGACAGGGTAGCCCTGCTTTAAGTGCTGTGTTTAAGAGGCTGGATTCACTGTGTTGGATCTGATTCTCTGAACAGCAAGTGATGCCATTTTAGACAGGTTAAAGAACAGTACCAAGCGGAGGAGGTGCACAAAGTTCGAGTAAAAACAGAACACACAAGTATGCCCCTGATTACAGAATCACAGAATCACAGAATCAGAAGTCATCATGAAGTCATGAAGGCTCACAGTTAGAAAGATATCCACTTCATTGCCTCTTTATTTCTCTACATAGTCTTTATTATTGCAGATATTTCTATCTCTATTAAGAGATCTGGGCAGCTGATCAGTGAGAAAATACTTAAAAGATTTCAAACTCAAGATGCCTCAGGTAATGCTTTGGGGTTTTTTCTCCCAGAAAATACCCAGAAGGTGTAGTTCTCAGGCCAAGGAGTAGCCTTGCCCATAATGCACAGTGCATTGATGGAAAACAAAACAAAACAAAAACCCCAACAAACAAAAAACCCTACCAAACTAAACCCATCAAACAAAGAAAAGTACTATTCAGTGAGTAATACTCATTTCTGGAAAAGCTAGGTAGTCTGAAATGAGCTGGCATGTGGTAACTAACAGGACAGCATGCAGCTATCTCTGATTGCCATCACCCATCTCAAAGGCTCAGAATCTAATTGAGATAAGCAAATACAATGGCAGAAAAAAGCAAAGAAAAGAAGATGACCTTATGATAAACTTGGATGCAGAGTAGGCCTTTTCAAAGGAGCAGGGTGAAACAGGCTTTCAAATTCAGAAGCAGAAAAAGCATGTCCTGATGTACTGCAGAGGGTGCTTGACAGAGGACTTCTTAAAAGACAAGACTGTGTTTTGCTGTCACACGAAACTTTGTACAGGTTTTTCTGAGTGATTTGGCATTAAAGATGTTTCTCTGAGTATAGATAAACTATGTTTTTGAACACATCTTGAAACCTGCCACTAATTTTTAACTGTTCCTTACACCCCCTGCCATACCCCACCAAACCTGCAGATACCATTTTCTTCATGAAAGGAATCCAGAAGTGAGAGTTAAACCTTCCCATGTTCCTTGGGGTTTTATGCAATGTTTCATCATCCCAAGGAAATCTGGTACTCTTAAGTGAAGAATCAAATCTCAAAGCACTGCACAAGTAAAAGAAATCTATTTTGCACACTAGGGACCTTTTCATCATAGTTTTGTGTTTCAGGGGATTCCACAACCTTTACTTGGGGGAAACAAATATTCAAATCCCAGTTAGACCAGAATAGAGGAAATATGCCAGGTTCAATTACAACTGGAATTAGCAGCCTATGAGAATTTTTCCATTCATATCTTAACCATCTTTTTCATGAAGTTTTGCATAAACTGTTCATGGGATATGAGGGCACAGAAAAGGAGTGACCACTGTAGGACTAATCAGAAGACAGGATCTCCAAAGGTCTCAAAAATGGTGGAGTCCTGAGCAGCATGTTTCAGATGAAGTCTTTCAATTTTTAAAATTTCTATGAATTTTCTGAAAGTGAAAATCCACCTGCATGTATATTATTTATATGTATATGTATATTTTTATAGTCAATCTTTTTTGAAGACAGTGAATTTGCAAGGACCATTTCTCTAGTTTTTATTATTAGCTTGAATTAGATTAAATACATGAAAAGCATAATTTACTACTTGGTGTTGAATTTCATTCACACCAAAAAAATAAGCAGACCATTTATTATCCATTAAAAGCAAAATCAAATGAACAGAAAATACTTTTGAGATATTATATAGATATAAATGAATGCCACAAGAGAGATAGTGATGTCCCTAGATAGGTAATATCTATGGATGATGATAGCCAAAGAACAAATTAGTCAGTGGTTCCTCTGTTTGAAGTAGGTGAAGTGTAATAGTATATCACTGACTGTGGCATGGACTACAGATTTTTGGGGGGTATTTGAAGCTCTATGTAAACCAGCTGACTGCATGTGGAATGTGGATAGCTCTAACATTTTCAAATATGTAGTATTATAGATGCTGTGTAGCTTCAGGGGCTCTGACATATTTTATCTCCTTCTTTGTCCTTAGGGATTGATGGATGGGAATGTGATTAGCTTCCACACTTATTAGCTCACAAGCTAAACCCACCCCCAGTCTGTAGCATTTTTAGAATGCTCTGTCTACAAGATGTTGCAGCCAGCTGTAGTTTATTGTGTCCTTGTTTCTGAGGCACTGCCAAATACTTAGTATTTGCCCTCCTGTGTCTTTTCCTCCACTTTGCTATCTACTGCAGCTTCCTTCAGTAGGTGAGGTGGACTTTTTCTCAGTCCCAAGCTCCATCTCTACACAAAGAGAAATACATTGGGAGAAAAAGTTGGCATTCAATGAAAATTGCAAAGAAGGTTTCTACTGGAATTTTTTTTTTTTTGCCTTTGCTTCATATAGTGGGACTCAGATTTTTACTAAAATAATACAAAGTTTGACTTAAATCGCGGATATTGCCTGATTTAAGGAGGTAAAAATGTTATCTCAGGAAATCAGCTGTGCAGCACAGTGGGAGGGTAGACCCAGTCTCCATTTGTGTAAGAAATGTGAGTTCTGATTCTTCTCACACTTACTGCAGGACATGGAGGAAAAGCTCTACTGAAGTTAGTGAAGTTGCACCAGTTTAAAAATAACATGAGGTGAGAAAAGAATCAAGCCCCAGGGTGTTTCAAAGCTATGTGCTGTATCACTGAATCATAAAAAATAGGGCAGGAAGAGCCTTGAGAGGTCATCTAGTCTATCCTGCCTTCCCCAAGGCAGAATCAGCTCTATCTGTGTCATTCTGACAGATGTTTGACTAACCTGTTTTTAAAAACATCCAATAATAGTTATACCCCCACCTCCTCTGGGTAGCCTGTTCCAGAGTCTTTCTGTCCTTATTGTTAGACATCAAGAAAGACTTGGCTGCTCCTGCTGTGGTTCAGATCCATAGTTACTTCTATTTGCTGCAGACACGAAGCACAGTTGAGTTTGCAAAAGCCATTTTAAATTTATAAACACTTCACAGAATATTCTGAGTTGGAAGGACCCACAAGGACCATCAAGTCTTTCAGTAATGTCCTGTAGCAGGACAGAACCCACAATCTTGGTGCTATTAGCACCATGCTCTAACCAGCTGAGTTAAACTTCAGTCCTCTGTAGATTATAAAGTGACTTTTTGTTTTCAGTCTTCATTAGGTGTTTTGGCTTTTTGAACTCTGTAAGACAGTGGTGGAGGACAGAGGGTTTGTTTGGGATTTAGGAAAGATAGATTGAAAATTGAAGTTGCACATGAAAAAGCAAGTTCCTACCCAGCAGTGAGACTGTCTGTGGACAAGTGAGTGCTCTTCCAGTAGAATAAATGGTTAAACAACATAGACCTGTAATAGAGGCACCCTTTCCAAGGGTGTTCCTATCAGAAGAAAAATTGATCTTGGGGCTTTCAGCAAGCGACTTGATTAGGGTAAAATAGTCACTAGGATTATATAAGCCCTCTAAATCCCTCTGTGATGGCTGTCCTTCAGATCAAGGCCGTGGTTTCAAATTAGTGTTATTAAGTTACAGTGATTTTTCACCAAGACTGTACATACATATGAGGTTCAATTCACATTGTAATGTAGTTGCTCTGAAATACATTCACATCTGGCACATGGCACATAACACATATTTGGCTTATTGCAACCGTAATTAATGAGAGTAAGAGTGTTTGATGGTACAAAGTGATATTTCCCTTCAAATACAGGAGAAAGTATTATTTCGACAAATGTGTGGTTATGTAAAAATAAGGTTTTTAAAATGCAGGTATGCGGGTATTGCCTAGTAAAAGTCTGTAGTGACCACCTTTGCGTTATCAAAAATTTCCAATATGTTTGGTTCTATCTTCATGCTTTTCAGTGTGGTTCAGGAAAACGAGTGGTCCAGTGTATACCATTGAGCTAAAACTTGGAAATGGGTCAGAGCAGCAGCGACATTGTGGAGCAGATTGCCCCTGATTCTCAAGCTGAAATGTATCAGCTTAGCCCTGTGCCTCTATCTAATCCTCCTTCCTACTAATTAATGCAAGGAAAATATCATCCAGAAAATTCAGCAGTTTAAACCGCTCTCTTATATTTACACTTGTTTAATATACAATGATGTAAGTTTTTTTAAAGGAATAGTAAATCTCTTGAATGTCAAACAGATTGTATTACCAAGAAGTGTCAGTACAGGCTGTACAGATCACTTTGTTGTGCCCAACCAAATGTAGGTTTCCTTCATTTTTATCTAAAAACTACATCACAGCATATTTTTACATCATTCTAATGAAAATAATCTTGCAGCTTGGAAGGGATTTTATAATTCTCTGCTGTTTTGTATTTTTGCATTTTTCTGCTTGTTGACCTAACTGTACAAATCCGTAATAAAAAATATTGATTGAGTCTTAGAGTGAGGGATTGCAATGCCGTGATTTCACGCTCAGTTGTTGGCTAACAAGGCTCTGTAGTTTTTATTTAGGGAGGCCCAGTTGCACAAACAAAACTGAAGAATTGTGTTAGCCCCAGCTGCCAAGGTTACGGAGCAAGCGGCTTAGAGGGCTCTGGGGCTCCAGGCGAGTGAGGAATTGTCTCTGCCCAGCATGCAGGGGATAGAGCTAGACACACACTGCTGAGTGCACGATACACACTGACCCCAGCAATTCATAAATCCAAAAAATTACAACGTTTGCTGCTTATCAGTAAATGGAGTAGACACTCAGCTGTGTAATTAACCCTTTGAAGGTTCAGCCACGATGCAGCTCCTTTGAAAGCTCTTTCCTGAATGCCTCCCTCATAGCATCCTGCAGATATCTTGGGTGCCCAGGTACTATTGGCAGTCTGTTATATGGTAAATAAATACCTAAATATTTCATATATCCATTCTAAGGAGGGGTTTTCTTTCTTCTTACATTTCATGTTTACTTGTCTATAATATATCTTTAAATGTGGCTGGTGAAACATTATACTAAATTCTCTGAATTTTGCACCTGCTTCAGGTAGAGATCATGGACTATAAGAAAGGAAAGTAAGCCAGAAATCCATGGCTAAATTTCAGGCAAGGCTATGATTTTAATTGATGGAAAGCTGTTCTAAAAAGTCAGCTGTCAAAGTTGCCCAAAAATTCCAAGCTTTCATTTTATCTACATATAGGTTTTACATGAGGCATCAAGTTACAGGTTATAGATAATTTTAGATAACTCTTTATCTTTTATTCTGTTCTGTTCTGTTTTCATTATTTGCATATTGATAGAGCCCTGTGTGACTAATTCTTAAATTGTAAATACAGATTTGGAAGGCCATCAAATTCTGCCTCTGCATACCAACACAAAAATCATTGCAGCTTTAAAAAACAGTAGGAAAACAGCGGACAGCTACTGCAATGATGCCAAGACAAGATGAAATCAGCAGACCCATGTAACACACTTCACATTTTTCTTTTTCTTTTCTTTTTTTCTTTTTTCTTTTTCTTTTTTTGTTGTTTTTTTTTTAATGGAGCTGTGTCTGACTTTGGATTTTTAACACCCTTATCAAAATCTGCCACCTCTTCTCTCTTGTCAGGCAAAGTTGTATATGGTGAGTGCATTTTTAACCCTGACCCTAGTTCCTCCCTAAAAAGAATTCCACATAATTCTTAAAAAGAAATTTGTAAAGTTTCTTGATGCACAGTCCTTCAGTTTAAACAAGAGCTGAATTGTTAACTACAGAACCAGTCAAAATATAGGAAAGTATGGATTAGTTCCTTCAATCTGTCATTGCTGCATGGAAGGAAATTTGCTGGCACCTGGGCAATGTGTCCAAAGGTATTTTTGAGTGACAAAGCTCCTCTTGGTGTTTGCTTTGCCCTGGCTCCTCAGGAGCAGTTCCTGTCCCTGAATCTGCATTCCTTGTCTGCCTCTTGGGTTTTGTATTTGTATATTACTAACCATAGTAAATCAAGACTATCCATTAACTTGAGCTAATATTCATCCACATTCATAGTCTTCTTTCTGAGGTTTGGTAACCTTGGCTAAGTTTAGTGGACAGTGTAAGCAGTGTTTTATTTTTGACCGTAAGATTAATGCTTTTATTTTTAATACGCCTTAGTAGTATATTTTCTTACACAACTGTTAACACTCATTTTAACTTTACCTTCATTTGGTATTATCCACATGTTATTTTCCTATAATTCCATTCTATCAAGATGCTGCTTTCTCATGCCATTTGGGTCCAACTCTCACATTTGAAAAAGTACATTTAGTGCAGCACACTTCCCCCACCTCCCCAGGGTATCTGATTTATCATGTGTATTTGCTTGCTTGTATTTCATTATCACCTACTATTCACATTTGCATTTATAAATCATGCATGACATTCATTTGCAAATCTGCAAACCTTCTTCTGCAATATTCCATTCTGTAGTTAATATCCTTCAATATGAAATAAGCTACTCTTTTATTGCATTGCTTAATATTACATATGAGATTTCTAGGATGCGAGGTTTCTTCCTTTTTAGATGGCTGTGTGAACTTTTTAAGACCATTCTTAGGGATTTGGAGAAAAATGGCCATAATTATCACAGTAAATGCTTGGCATATTCTGCTTTTGAAAGTAAAACTACTTTTAAAGGGTATACATGCATAGCAGAAGTTCTCATGCCCACAGACATTTCCATTTGTTTCATACTTGCGTCACTTAAAATCAGATTAAAGAATTTTTAGCAAATATCTATTTGGAAAGTTTTAAGTCATCACTGATATTTTTTCAGGTCAAGTTGAAACCTTTATGCAACAATTTTTCAAGTACTGGAATGAATTGCTTGCCCTATCAGATAGACAGCTATGTAGCTAGCTGAACAGAAACACGAGGCAGTATGTTATTTCTGATCCTGTTGTTGCAGAACATATTGTTTTCCTTTTAATTAAATTGTTCTGTGGCGTTCTACCCTTATGATTGTGTGCTTGCATTTCATTATCACTTGTTATTCAAACTTGGATCTCATTTGAAATCTGCAAACCTGGCAGGTTTTTTCCTATCTTTGCTATAAATTATTACTTCATTTCCCATCTCATCTGTTAAGAGTGCAGCCTATTTTTAATGGTGTTTTCTCATGTGTAATGTTTCTCCAGCTCTGGATTCAGTCAACTTCGACTTCATTTCCCCCCACAAACCTTGCTAGATCTCCATGATTTTATTACTTTTGATTTACTTTCCTTATGCGGCTTCCATCCTGATCTGCTGTTTTCCTCCTGCTGCCATAGAGCACTTCTGTTAAAAACCCCTCCTTCTGGTTCAAAATAAATGAAAAGGAAGGAAGTAATATGAGATTTATGGAGTGAAAAGTACACTGGTTTGTTTAAGAGGGGGCAAAAGTGTAGTTGGTTCCTGTCAGCAAAGAAAGAAGCTTCTAGCACGTAGTAATTTTTTATTTTATCCACTCTGAAAAGGCTAAGAAATCTGTACAGCTTGTAGCAATCTGCTCAGCTTGTAACCAAACTAGGTACAATGTACTCAGCTTCCTATGAAATAATTATTATTAATCTGCTTACAGTGTGTTTAAGTAACCATCAGTCTCTGTCAGTCTGCCACTAAGTTTCACAGTAAATTGCTTTGATATTTGGATTGTTTGGTTTGTTCCCCGTTTGTCTGGAATGAGACTGAAGTTGGTCCCATTTTTTTCCCTCAATCCCGCCCTTCATTCCCACCATACGTGTTTATGGGATGCTTAAAATTAACCATGGGGAGGTGGAAGGAACAGCTGAAACCAAGACTCTGGATAGAAGCTGCAGGAATTTCAAAAGGAGTCCCTGAGTGCTGTTTCACTCCTCAAATGATGTTTCTTTATCAAGACTGAAACTGTCTCCTAGAAAAGTATTCTCCTCTTTTACACTCTGGCTTTTCCAGTTCTGAAATCCAGCCGTGGAGTGTACATCTTGAATTCACGCCCATGTCCACATACTTTACATATTCATTCTGAATTTATCATGCAGTGTTTTCACAGCCCCACTGCGGGCCTCTATGGAAAGAGCTCCACAGGAGCTGGATGCAGTGGAGAGGGCTGGAATAAGGGCTGCATGTGCCCATTTAGCCCCCATTTGGCATTGCTCTTGGGGGCTCGAGCTGCCCTGGTGGAGCCTGAGCCTCTCCTCCTACTCAGACAGAAATGTGAATGGAATCAGGTTTCATTGAGCATTGCAATGAACAGCAGTGTTGCTGAACCCAGTGTCATGAGCAGAGCACAGGGCAGGCATCTTTGCAGAGAAAGCTTTACCAGCCAAGTAAGAAGTGTATGGTGCAGAGAGTGGTCCTGCTGCTGTTGAGCTCAGAGGAGCAGTCAAACCCTCAGGCAGAGGAGTCCGTGCCAAATGTTATCTGCCTGTACACCAAGGATCTGTCCTCCATGGGATCACCTGCAGAGCCTTGGAGGCAGGTTGGGTGATAGGTGGGAGGTGAGGAGAAATAATGGGTTTGCAGCTATGTGGACCAACCAGCCATTCTTCATTTCCCACAGGGTGGAAAGCAGGAGGAGGCTCTTGTCTCCAGAGCAGTGTGCTCCTCAGCTGTGCCAGTTTCTGTGTTTGTCACTCAGACTGAGAGCAGTCTTGTACATTTTCTGGTTATACAGGCTCAGTCTTCTTTTATTTTGCTTACTATTTAGTTATTAGAAGTTCTCCTGTTAAAAAGTACTTTGAGGAGAGAATATTCCTTTAAGTGGCACAGTAATTCAAAACAGAAAGAAAGATTTAATAAAATACCACTTTTAGGAGATGATAAAGTTTTAACCTAAAACCAGAAAAAGGCATGTGATAAAAATATTTGTTGTAGCAAACACATGTAATTTTAAAATTGCAAAATATATGGACAAAACCTTCCTGTGTAGAACCAGATTGTAAAGATGATAAGCATTTAAACTCATGCCTCAGGACTGACAATGAAAATGGTAATCACATTTCTTATCAATGTCCTTATCCATTTAAGGAAAATGCTTGTATATAGTGTTAAAGTCTGTGAACACTTTATTAAATATTCAGCAAACATTATATGTTGGCAGTAGAAACCGCATATTATAGGCTTGTGGTTTGAATTATGGTTACAGTGCAGCACTGATCTTGCAGGTCGTTAGGCTGTGGAGATTGTCCTCTCAAATGAAAAACAGCACCACTTTTTGACAAATATTATCTGGCACCTTTACATTGCTGTTAACTGAAAACATAAATGCTTGCCCAGGTGTCAGGTTCACTGAAATATGTAGACTAACATTATGGATGGTAGCATGAGAGGAAATAAATAGGAATTTAGGACTCTTTCTCAGTTCTTCAAGTATTTTTCCTGTCAGGAAGCATCTGGAATTAAATAGTGGGGTTTTCCTTCATCATTTAATCTCTTCTACAGTAACTGTGAGGAGCATGGGCATGATGAGAATTTAACATGATCTGTCATCCAGAGCTATCTTTAACTCAGTCTCTTCCATATATAGGAACATTTGCCTCAACCACTCTCATATTAGTGTCCTCATAAGTGGGAATATTTCTTGGTGAGGGAGGAGAGGAGGTATAATGGGAGGAAATATGTATGAAAAGCTACTTTCTCAGCTTTGCCATATAAGTAGAAGAATTGACTTAAGCTTTGTACGTTGCTTCCAAGTCTTGACTCTGTCTTCAGCTTTCAATATTTCACATTCCTGAGAATGGCTGGGCATGCAGACACCTCTGCATGTGGTACTCTTCCAGCACCCCTGGCTGGGGAGGTGCTGTGGATGCAGTCTGAGTCACCTTCCTACACTGGAAACCATCAGCCAGCTAGATAAACAATGAAAGCACTATATAGCAACTGTGATAACCAAAGGTACATCTGAGATTTGTTACACACTGCTGGGAAATGTTTCATTACTATTGACAGATATTTTTCTTTCTGATGATGGATTTAGAGGCTGTCACAGATGACCAGAACAGTTTTCCTTGTTTGTAAGATTTTTATCTATGATGGTAAATACACATTATTTTCATAAAATATTGGTTTTTACTGCAGAAAAAATGCAATTTGTAGGACATATATTGATGTAGAATCAAATCGTGGGATTAGATACTGGTTAGTTTTTATTGTCAAGGTGTTCATGAACTCCAGCTCCAAAAGTATCAAAATTAAGGAAACTGCATACAATTGAACATGAAATTCAATGTGAAAGTACCTGCAGATAACTACACTACAACTTCAAAATAATGTTCTGAGCTTAAGAACTACATTTATCAAAAAATAGCTGAGTGAGCTCACAGGGCAGGTGGATTATCTTGAGTACTCTCAGGATCTCAGGGTTAGCTGCCTCCCAAATTGAGGTTTTCAAGGTTCCTACAAACATGAAAATATCCATATTGAGGCAGACTAAAAGTCCATCAAGATGAATGTTTTGTCCCTGACAGTTGTCATTGGCAAATGGTATGGATGACACAAATATGTAATACTGTGTTTTCAGTCTGCCTCGCATGAAATCTTTGGTGTAGAAACTACCAAAGATTGAATCTGGAGTTTTTAGATCACATAACCATTCTCACATCCTCTACCAACCGATCTGTTTCTATTTTTTGTCTTCCACTGACCCACTTAACACTCTGGGCTAAGCTTTTCCCTAGTACTTCCAATTCTGTAGGAAAAAAAATATGTTTTTGAGAATAAAACCATTTTTGGATAATTTTTCTCAAAACAGTATTTAGAATAGTAGCATAAACCAACAGTACCAAGTTTCATACTTATTGTAGGTATAGGGCATGTCCCAGAAAACACCTGAACTTTCATTTGAAACAGTGACAGGATTTCACATATTTTCTGTAGGATCTGAATAATTACTGTTTTCTGATGCTTTTTGTCCATGTAAAACAAGAGAAAAGAAGTTACTCCAGGCACCTTTTTTCCTGTGCTAAAAGAAAACAAAAAAAAAAATTGTAAAACATGCCAAACCCTTTCTCACTGTGATTCATGACTTGAGGAGTGAAAAAGAAAAGAAAGGCAAAACATGTACCACTGCTACATGTACAATGAAGAGAACATTTTTATTTAAAAGACAGCAGCTGAGCAGCAGTTATTTAATCCATGCTGCTTGAGGGATGGTGGGGGAAAGGGTATTTTTGTGAACACTCATCAGTGACTTCTGTGCAGCTTCATGGCCATGGCTCCAGCAGAAACCAGAACTATAATAACAACATTGCAATAGGCCAGAGTTATGTTGCAAGCACTTTCAGAGTTGTACTTCACAGTCACATCCAGTTTGATTGCTTCCAGACCTAAGACGTTGAGCTTGTTTGAAAAAAACAATTAAAAGAGACAACCCCACAAAAAATCCTTTATCTAGCTGAAAAGAACTTTCATGTTGAATAGCACAATGAATTTGCATTCTATAGACTTCAATTAAACAGTCCCTTTTTTTGGAAGCATTATTTCTATTGCTGTCATCAGCATTTGTTGTGTAACAGTGCAGAAGGGACAGTGAACTGTGCTAAGAAATCCTCTTCTCCAAGGACTGAGTAAGCTCCTTTGTGTGGAACTTGTGTGCAGAGATGAGTGCACCCACCTAGAGGATTCACTTAACCTTCAGATAATCTATTGCATTTATACAATCTGCCTAAAGTGTATGGGTGAAAATAGAAATGTGTTTTTGTTTGTATACTCAGGAAAAAAGCTAATTATATGTGAAAGTGAAGTGTAAATATTAAATATTTGATCACCCATTTGTGAATTACAGAACCATCCCTGTTTATGATGGTAACACCTCTATCCCTCAACTTATCACCATACTGACCAGACAACATCAACTCAAATGCAGAAGAAAATGAAATAACTCCCAAATAATCTAAAGTAAAAAATGTTGAATGTTTTATTGTTTTTTTGTTTATATTGTTTTTTTGAGTCCACACATACTAACATTTCCTACCCATATAGTTATAAGCAAACAATGAGCCCATTTCGAAGTGTGGAAATTCCACTTACTAATTGCTTGTTCTTGACAGTGTGAGATGTTTGACCTCAACTCTGAGGTATTTCTGCATAGACAGAATTGCCATGTCTGGTCCCAGACTGAATTATTTAGAAGCCATGTCTTGAGCTGTCAGCCTGCAGAGCAGCTCTGTCACTGCAAGACTTTCTTTTCCTTACGAACTCTCCCAGACATGCAGCAGGATTTCGTACCAAAGCAGAAGAGCAGATAGGGAAACCAGTGGGAAGCAGAACATGAGAATGCAAAGGGTAACAAAAAGAGAAGGGAAACGTGAAACTCTGGCTCTTTGTTATTGTATAGGAATTTTGAAGGATGTTTCAAAAAAAATTGTGCATATGTGCAAATATGATTGTTTTTAAAAAGAATATAAAATCAAAGGTTTAGCTTTCTTTTCCTTGTGTAATCAGTGCACTTAGAATTTTTCCACAACTATTAATTTGCTAAAAACCCATAAGAAGCACAAAGAACTTTTTGAATGTATTACAAAGATTAAAATCACTGTGAAAATATTCTGCAACCTACCTAAATTATTGTAAATACTGCAAAGGGAAGGAAAAGGACAGTTTTTCAGATGGAAATTATTTTGTTAATGGCGGTACCTCTGTTTTGGAAGCCTGAATATGTTTCTCCTAAAGATCTCAGTAGGCCTGGCCTACATGTGCATAAGTATATAATTTAGTTTTATTTATTTCGAAATTAAACAAGTGCATAAATTCCAGGCTCACATGGAGATTCCTAATCAGCAATTCTCTGTGTAATTTTAGAAAAGAAATTATGGGAGCTTTGTGTAAGAGAACAATGTGCCAAGTAATGAAATCATTATGAGCTAATTGCAAGTTAACTACTTTAAGCTAGCTACTGGTTGCCTTACTCCTCTAATATGGGTCAGTAATTATATATGAAATTCTGTTGCCAGCATAACATAATAATTATAACCAGGATGTTTTTAACATAGAATTATTGAAGAGTTCTCAATTTTCCAGTTCTGTAGCCTAAAATGGGAGCTTTGTACAGGGTTGTGCTCTGAATCATCACTCTGGTCACTTGTAAAGTGGAGCTTGTAGTGGTGCGTGTTGTTAATTACAGCATTTTGGATGTAATTATCATGCTTACAGGATGACTCTTGGGGCCCACTGGTCTGCATGTATTGATTATCTAGCTGGCTGACCTATCAAGTGGAAAAATGGTTGTGCCCCCCAGAAAATAAGGGAAAGAGTCATCTATCATATGCCCAGGAATGTTGCAGAAGAAACTGTGGAAGTTGGGAATTCAGGTACGCAGACTTAGGGCAGTCTGTGTGTCACTTCTTCTCAGCTCCTGCTGTGCTCTACAAGCTGTAGGAAACTGATCTCTAACCTGTGAATAATGCGAGAAGAATGAACTGATGGGAGAAAAATATGTACTGTGCCATGGTTTTGCAATAGACTATGTGGCAAATAGGATTTCAAAGTGAAATGGGTGACAGAATTTCTCATAATTCTGGTGAAAAATTCTTTTTTAGATATGCTTTTCTTATGACTCTTTGCCCCTTCCATTTTGTCAGGAATTTTTCTTTCCTTAGAAAAATCAGTCCTTAGGATTAAATTTTTTTTAAAAGATAAAGCTGTATTCCTAGTCTTACAAGAAAATAAGATAGCATTTGCAGGTTACAGTAATTTCACGATTATAAGCCGCACCTTTTTCATTGAAGAATCCAGCCTACCCCAGTAGTGCGGCTTATATTCAGGTGCGGCTTATTTATGGACAAATCCCAGTGAAATGCCAACCTGGAAGAGAGAGCCGGCAGGGGAGGGCGCCTGGGGCTGCCTTTAAAGGCTTCGCTGGTCTATGAAAACTGTTGCAACTTGAGCACCTGACACCAATTTGTATCTGTTACTAATTTGTTACTTTGTTACACATGGATCCTCGCTTTAAAAAAAAAAAGTGTGGCTTATAATTGTGAAATTACTGTAATATTTTTCTCCAAGACTATGACTTAGAAGAGCAATCACAAGGCTGAAAGCCATGGGAAATTTTCCACTTTTTTCATATTTCTGCCACCAACTGGCCTTAATCTTTTTCATTTATTCAGACATGTACAAAGGTAATTCAGTTAAGATTGAGGAACCATTTGTAAAGCAGGTGAAGTATTATTTGATGGGCAGACTAAGACAAGCAGCCCTTGTGTGATCCTCTCTGGTTGTAAGAACACCGCTTAAGGCAGCAGGTGCGTTGGTGTTCCCGCTTGTGGGAGGGGGAGGTTGGTGCTTGGGCTGCAATATTGATGTAGAAAACTGTAGAGACAGCAGGGCCAGAGTCAGGGACCAGCCCTGGGTCAGCAGCAGCGAAGCTGAGGAGAGACCTTGGCACTGCCAGGGGTATTCATCTGCATTTATTCTTCAGTCTTGGCAACTCTTGCCTGTCCAGTGTAAGGGGAAGCCTTTCCCAGGAAAGCAGGTCCTGCATCAAAGATTTTCTGCTTAAAATAAAACAAAACTGGAGAAATTCAAAGAGACAAAGCCCACTCCTGCTGAGTTCTGGTGGCTCAGAAACCTCTCGGCAGCTCAGGTGTATTTGGGCCAGTGGTTAAGAAGAGAGGGCTTCAGTGTGGGAAGAGCTGAAGTGGAGGAGGATGGCTCCAAGTGAATGTGCCTGTCCAGGATGATTGGGTAATGACTGAGTGAGGGCAGGATGGTAATTGGCTGTGAAAAATAACTGCAAACGCATGTGTAAGTGAATGCCAGGCATGAAGGGTTTTGTGAGGAAGAGATTAAAGGGCTTACTGTGCAAGTGGGTGTTGGTATTTATGGTAAGGAGAAAGGGAGGTTTGTAATTTACTTGTGCTTAAGGTGGTAACTTTTTTTTTTTACAGTCTTGCAATCTTTGCCAGGGTCAGCAATTTTAAAAGTGATCCCCATGAACAGAAAAACTTCAGAACTTTTCAGAGGAAATTTGAAGGTCACAGAATCCTGCTAGTTCAGATATTTGGGATGCTTTAGTCTAAATCACACCATTTGGATTTTTTCAGCAGCTCATACTTCACAACTTACAGTTTGCAAAAAGGATGCTTTCTCCTTTTTTATTCTTTGCACCTACATTGCTTATATTGCTGAAAGACATTGTGAGCAATTGTAAAATTGTGAAAACAATTTGGAAACAGCATAAAACTGTTATAGTGTCATCAACCTTTTGACTTTGTAGCAGATGTAGTTTGATTAACCCAAGTTGCCTGGATACTACTGCTAGCTTTCAGCTCACACAAGATTGCCAGAAATAGGAGACATTGTTTAGTGTCTAGCCATCTCATTTTGTTGCATATTTCGGCCAGAATAAATTCTCTGTTGCCCTACCCACCTCTTTGTTTCCTAGCGCAAGAGGTCAGGTCAGTAACTTTTTCTTGAGGCTGTTGCTGTTGTTGTTGGGAGAGTTACAAATCTCTGGATTCTGTGGATTCTATACAACATGACATATATGACATTTGATGTCCTGTAACTGTCCTCTGAAACAGGCAGATTTGGGAGAGAATTGTGTCTACTCACAAATCAGAATTATGTGTTGGCTACCTATCTATCCTTATTTTAGAGTTATCTCAAATATAGCTACCGATTTCATCAAAGCAAGCTTTCATGAGGAGATACAAAAAAGCACTTCATGGGAAACTATTGACATGTGTATACAAAGACAGACATTTATGTACATTAGTGTGCATGATTCAGGAAATGTGAACATCTGGTTTCTCTTAATAGTCTTTTCTACTATTTAATTAATAAGAATTATTTTTATCTCATTCATGTCTGACCTGAAGAATTAATGAAATCTCGTTCTGTCTCAAGTCAACACATCTCCACTGTGTATACATATTTGACATGTCCTTGTGAACTTAGTAAATCCATCTATTTAAAAGGACAATGTGAATTCTGTACTAAACTGTGGTCTGCTACACACATGTCCATTCTCCTTTTATTTTCTTTGAACACAGAACACAGTAAAATGTATTGTACAGCGTACCAGTTTGATATCACTTTGATAGACATGATATGACCTTATATACACACTCCAATGTACTCTAATCCATGGTCTCCCAGCTCCCACTCTGCAGGAATTTTGAGATGTTGATGGAACCCTGTGCTTTCACAGAGCAGCTGCAGTGACCCCTCGCCCTGCTCACTGCTGCTGACAGCTGCCTACCATGTGTAGAGGAAACCTCACAGACTAAAATCTCCCCCATAAAGCAAAGATCTTTAGATAAGCATGCAGGCCTGATCATGCTACTACTTTAAAAATAAATAGTTTAAACCCAGAACTTATGGTGTGGTACTAAAAGAGTGGTAGCTAAACATTCAAGGCATTCTGCCTGGTAAAAATAATGGATATGTGACACAGTGTCTCCTTTTAAAAACAGAAAGAAGAAAACTTCAGTATAAACAATGAAAGGTATCCTAAGTGTAAATAATCTGCATAAGAAATGAGTTAATCTGTCTGTTAGGACAGGTTTGACTTGTCAAACAAGGCTCATCAAGTTCTTCTGGTTTATGTTTAAGAACAGTGTCATAACTACCTGAAGTTGGAAAAACATCCATCCAATAGTTCATGTATCAAATGAGGAAAGTTTATTTCATCTGAATTGTAACTTTTACCTGCACGGGGTATTTACTTCTATTGGGATTTTTATTTAGGAAAAAATAAAACAGAATGAAAGCAAGAATTTAAAATAAAAGTGAAGAACAAAGTTGGGTGTGATGTTTAATTTTTTTATTAAATATTAAAACTTGAAATAATTATTAGGTAAAAAGCAGGTTGGCATTATACTTCTTAAGGCATTTCTTCACATACAGTACCAGGAATTATATCACTGCTAATGTTTTCCTGCTGAGCTGCCGTCATCTTTTGTCTTGCTGTCGTAGTGTTCCATTGATGTGCCTTCCCCATTTGGGTAGAGGTCATTATCCTCGTGCCCGGCTGCAGAGCCTCTGCTGTGCAGGTTAACTGCTTGAGGCCTTTTATCTAGACAAATGTTCACCAGAGCTTTTGCTCCATGATGACACAAACTCTTCCTCAGAGGTCAAATCCAGATGAATTAGCAAAGCTGTGATAGCATCTTCCCTGGGTATTCACACACTCATTCAGAGACCCGGGGGAGTTAAGGTACCAGCTTTGTTAAATGAATAAAAATTATTATTAAAATGTTCTTTATTTTCAAGACTTTCTTCTCCCAAGTAAGTACTTGTATGTTGTCTTCATATAGTATTTGTGTCACTGTAGAACTGGCTTTTAACGCCATTTTTCAATCAAGTTTGACAAATGTATGGTAATCATAACACACAGTTTATTTTTACAAATAAACTGTGTGCATAATAAGTACAAATAACAGTTCACATATTTTTAATATGTTAGCTAATTCTATCAATATCTTCTTTTTAAGTAGTAGCTTTGAGACTATTAGCCATTCCCTGGGCATTTCTGGTAGTTTCTTTCTGTGTATGAGTGATAATCAAGAGGCAAAATAACAAGTGGGAAAATGCCCTAAAGCTTGCTCAGCTAGGCTCAGATTTTACAACATCTAGTTTTTGCTATCAATTATAGGTTAAAAGGTCTAACAAGTACATTTTGCCATGCTCAGAATTTCAGTCTTCTGCATTCAGATTTTGTCAGCCTTGTCCCAAACAGGAAAAGACATGTACAAGAGCTAATCCTCTGGATCTCTTCATAGGAATTTCAATGCATTCCTTGAATTGGGAAATACTATTTGATAAGACCTTGCTGAACAAAAGTGATGAGCACTGTAATTTGTCATACATATAAAAGGGTTTTTTTCTTCTGCTGTTCATACAAAACTCAATTTAGGAACATAGCTGGAAAAATATTTAGCTTTAGAGATGTGATTAAGACCTACTGAAGGAAATTAAGTTTCTGGAGTACCAGTGTAGGAACTAGGAATCCATCTCTCAATCTGGGCTAAATTTCCTTTAAAGTTTAAAACTTTTAAGTTTAGAACGACAGAAGCAGGACCAAGGTCACTTGCCTTCCCAGAGATCTAAAAGGTATCAGTGAGTAGTAGGATTTCAGTATTTATTACTTTAGCTGCAAATATTTAATTTATGTTGAAAATACCAATACACAAATTTAACTCGGTAATTCCCATCTCTTCCTGTCTCCCACTGGGAAAACCACATTGGCTTCAAACAAGCTCTGTGTGGGTACTGGCCTCTTTGCATGGAACCCCTGAAAGGGTCAGGGCTACAGTAGTTTTAAAAAATGGTCATTTTTATCCATGTGTGTGCATAAAAGCAGACAGATGTAGATATAGATTAGATAGAGACATATAGATATATAGATTAATATTAAAAATGTATATATATCAAGGTATGTCTTGTTGCCTTAGAATTTAAAACAAAGTGCACCTCTGAGCTTTGGAGCCAACAGTTACTGGTCATGGGTGATAGCTGCAGTTGTGTTAGGAATATATCTGAAGCGCAGAGAACCTCAGGGAGCACTGTTGTTTGAATGAGCAGTATATTCATTTCTTGTTGGTTGGGGTGGTTAGGATTTGGGGCTGGGTTTTTTAAGTAGTTCTTACTTAGTAGTACATACACAAAATTACTTCCAAAGTCTTGTTTGTATGAAAGCATTGGGATCCAAAAAGAAAGAAAATAATTCTTCCGTCTGAATTCTGATTTAGGCCTGGCAAAGACTGGTTTTGGGACCAGTTTCACTCTGGAGTGGAGAAAGATTTTCTGCTGAATAGGAACTGATTCAATTAGTGTTTAAATTAATGAGTGTTGTCTTTTGCCTGTCTGCTATCCCTACTGGGGATCAGGCACAGTCTGCCAGGAAGGATACAAGGCTCATCTGGAATACTGAGGCAATGAGGATGCAGCAAGGGTATGGAGAACTGGCATTTTTATTTTTCAGTTAGCACAATTAGTTGCATTAACTTAATCATGTCCACATAGCTTGGTTCTCTATGAAATTTTCTGCTTTGGAACTAAAAAATGATCAAAGACTGACACTAGAATTTGATTTTTGTTTGTTGTATGAGTTCATTTAGAGTATGCCAGCGGCTGCTGCAGCCAGTGAACCTAAATAAATGCCTGTTGGATATCTATTTAGCAGCAGGCTCCAGTTTTTTCAACACCGTCTCCATGCAACCTTTTAATCTACTTCTTGTCTTTGACTTTTCATATTTTATATATTTAACCCCTTGATGCAGATATTTTGCATTAAGTGCTTTAGAAATCCTGATTTACTGCCTCAAGGGATTAACTAGAATTCCAGTATTCTTGCTCTATCTACATTCATTTACACAGACCATTTATTTCTAATAAATACATTGGCCAGATCATATTTCTCTGCCAACCCTAAGCCCTGAAAATAAATTTATGCAGTGACATAATGAAAATAATAAAAACTGTCTTGCATATTGCTCTTATTCTTGCTTTAAATATCACCTTCCAAAGGCACAGTGGGTTTATATTCTCCAAGTAAACACCACGTTTGAGGTTCATGCTGCAAAGCTCTAATTTTTAGTTGACTTCTAAGGGAATTTAATCAAACTACAGGATATATGATTCAAAGCAAAAAATGTAATTAAGAAAAATCTTTTTCTGTAGGCAAAGAGCAGCTTGTTTTCATTAATTTTATGAAGAATGTTGTTTTTCTTGGCTGAAAACTTAAACTCATGGGACAAAGGAAGATTTATGGGGTGATCCGCAAAATCGCACAGGTTTTGTGTTGCAGGGCTGTTTTTGCAGTGACCACTAGAGTCCCTATAGTTGAAAGTTTATCAGTATTTCTTTTTATAAATCTCTATTTTCAGAAAGGGCTTTTATTCAGAGATTAGCTTTGAGCTAAATATATGCACACAAAGGCTCAGTGTATATGTACTATGGTAAGCATGTATATTTTAATGTAAACAATTTATAATATTTTAAGAGGTCTTACATTACAAGGAAGAATGAAACTGAAGTAAGAATAGCTATTTATATCTTCCATTCATATACTGCTTGTGCTTCTTTGTCATTATGCTTTATTTAAACAAATGGCAAAGTCTCCAGCAGTTGCTGAAAGCCACTAGTGTAGATCAGAGACATGGTGTCTCTTGCCCTACTCCTTCAAGGTGCCAATGCCCCTTGTGAGGTGCTTGGGCTGAAGATCTGTGTGTCACACCAAGTTTTCATCTTTGTGATCATTAGACTGGAGGTGCAGAACCAGAGAACAGCCAGGTTATTGGGTGGCACTTTGACTTATTTCTCCCTTCTGAATTTTGACCCCTTAGATTTGAAGTTCAAATTCAGCTTTAACTTTGACACACGTATTTTTAAACCAAATAATGAGTTTATTTAGTTAACTGTATCAAATGAAATACCTTTTGTATCTTGAAAAATGTCTCCTTACGAAGATCAGTAGTTCACTAACAGTAATGAAACAACCATCTTAACAGAATGCTCTTTCATTCCCATAATGTCAGCAAGAGTGTCTACTTGTTTAATGTTGTAGTAAACAGAAAAGCTCATGGTTCAGTGCTTAAGCCTCTGAGCTGTCTCCCCAACTGCTCCTGGCTGCCAGTACCTTACTTACTCAACAGGAAACTAATTTAATTAGTACAAAGAACAGGCCAGTACAGATGCCTGTATGAAATTCTTTCAGTTTCTAGAAGGGCATATGCTAAACTCCCTACATTAGATGGAAAAACAAAGATTGTAACATTTACACAATGAAATATCTGTTAACCTGCATTATCAAAGGTTTCTGTCTCAAATTGTTACTGTGGCTTTTCAACATCAAACCAGACAAAATATTTCAGTTGAAAGGCAAAGAAACTGATAGTATTTTTTGAGAAAATTTGAGACAAGCTTATGTTTCATGTTAGGAATCTCTTCATCCTTTATATGACTAGCTGGGAAGATGTACCATCAGTTCTTAGGAACGCTTCTTCTAAAGTCTGCTTCACTATATTTATTAAAATGATAAATTCAAACAGTACTTAGGAAATACAAAAATTAAGATTTCAAATTTAATTTCATCCACCTGTGGTTTATACACTCATCTACAGTTTTCATTTGTCAGAATCATATACTCTTATTTCCTTGGGCCCTCAAGTCAATTTTCTGTAGGATAATGGATTTTGGACACAGATGGATAGTTAATGTTTCCTTTCATCTTCATCATTCAGTGTTTCACCCTATGCATTACGGCTATAGCCTCCATAATCTGCACCAGATATGGAACCATTAGTTTCCATGGTGGCTTTTCATGATGTGCATTCTGGCTTAGTTCTTTGCCAGCATCGTGAAGCCACTTTCACACTACTCCCATGGTATCAAGGTGTCCATTTTATGCTGTAGGAGCTGAAGCACAGGTATTAAAATGGCAATTGTTAAAATGAATCAATTATTCTTGCCTGATTTTTCAGAGCTCCTCGCATCCTTTAGTGCTCAATATGTTCAGATTGGATTTCATTCTGCATTGACCTCAGCTGGAGCAGTGAATACTCAGCATATCTGCAGCTCCAGCCAGGATCCATCTTGGATTACAAAGAAAATGAGAGCTGCTAAGTGAGCTTCTGTAAAAAAAAAAAAAAAATAGGTTAACATAACTTCTCTATTATTGTAGGAGCTCTGATAATAGTTTTCTAGGATCATGTAGGAACTATGGCAGAAGCAGGACTCAAATGCAAATTTCCAAGCATTCAGCTACTGTAACCTTTATCATTTTTTCTTGTCTGTCTATTCAACTTACTTGAGACCTTCCAACTTCCACAATAAAGGAATCAAGGGTCTTATTTTCAACAAAACCCTTCGTCTTACAAAACCATATAGTCTGAGTAGCAAATGTGGCAAAGGTTTCCTTGGGGACAAGAAAATGATCATGTGTTAAAGACTGCCACAGGTCTCCAAGGGATTAGATATATTGCACAAGCAATTTAACTCCTTTCAAGAGTTGTAAATTCCCAAATTTTCAGAAACTGATAAAGTGGAAGAGGTTTTTGTGTACGGAATCATACTGCTACCTTCTTACTGATACCTTCTTTCACCTTCATCAAGATGTATCACCAGTGGGATTCCTACCTTTCAACCCTCAGTGTGAGGTCAGTAGGTAGCAGTAGGAGGTGATTATCCTCTGTGTCAGGCTGACACAAGAGAAAACACAGTGCATTGTGCAAACAAGCTTACCTGCTGTTTGTTGGGCAGGAGATAATGTTGTGTGACCCAGGAACAATAGGTGCTCCTGCTGCTGCTGAAGAGACAGGCAGCCTCTGGCTGTTTGCTCTCTGCTGTGCTGCCTCTGCCCTTTTCCCTGACAGTCACATCCCTATTCCCTAAACTGGTATTTCAGCCTGTTTCCTCCCATGGGATTACTCTCAATAATTCCTGTCCTGACTACTGTGTTTAACTTGAAATGTATTTTTAATATTGCCCTGGTGCTTAGCAACCCCATATTATGCTGCTGCCCAAAAATCCCACCAAAAATTATATTTGCAAGGATGGGAAGAAGAGTCCATCCCTACCTCTATCAAAGTTAAATGTCAAGGAAGTTGGTTCTTTCTCTTTGAACATGTCATTCTTCTGACTGTTTTGTTTGCCTGCCTGTCCTGGTCAAAGATTAAATGACTGAGAACATGGCCAATCCTGGCTTTCTCGTTTAACCACTATTAATCACTTGACATTGCATTTAGAGCTAGTTTGCACAAGATATGTGAAAAGCAAAGAGCCTCACTCGCATGCTGGCTTAACAGCCAGCAACATTTTCCCCTCCCATCTGCTGTGTGCATTATTATTTAAAAGAAATCGGGAGACAGAATTGGATTAGCAGAGTGGGTGGCACCAGCGGAAAACAAGCTCTGTGTTGGCAGTCACTCTGCCAAGTTCATGTGAAATTGCCCATTTTAGTTGGCAGCTTCAGCTTAGCTTGTTGTGATGACATATGGGCCTAGAGGGTAAGAATCTATTTCCATATTATAGCAGCTTCTGCTGTGAAACCTCCTAGTTTGTAGCTGTGTGACTGCCTGGCTTTGGCTGCAGTTTCCCCTCCTGGTCTGCTCTGCCACACGGGGCTCCTTGGCCATGGTCTCAGCATTTTTCCAAGGTCCCTTAGCAGCTCTTCCTAGGTGTTGATACCTGGATCGTCCCCAGCTACTCCACTGGTCCCAAGCCACAAGCATGATGAATGTCAAGGAACAAAATAGGGAAGCTCATAACCCTCTCATCTGTGGTGAGCCAGAATCAAAGGAGAGAAATCAAGCCCTTGCTTTGACTTTTAAGGGTCAGTAGTTTCGCAAAACAGCAGGGATATGTATTTTATGTTTGAAAAATAAATAACATAGTGTGTAATTTACGCATTGACTCAAAACTCAAATCACCTCATAAATAGGCATTTACAAATGAAAAATTGACTTCTTAAAATTAATAAAAGTTCCCTGTTTCAAGTATTAGTGATCTAGAATTTCCCAGGATATGATTTCAACATCCAGTGTTGTGTATTGTAATCCTGCATAAAGGAAGTTTTGGTGCCTTGCATTGAAATCCATGTGACAGGGATACCACCAACTAAGCCAGTTCTGTAAAATAAGCTGAGATATTTCAGGAACCAGACTACCCCTAAGTCCCTCAGCTGTGATTAGTGAGTTAACAATAACATTTCTTATTTCAGAAATCTTTTTCATCCTCTACTTACTATAGAAGGAAAATAATTAAAATAAGTCTATGCAAGGCCCTTTCAAAGTACAAAGAATGTATCTCTCTGAGTTTACAGTACCATTATTGTCAGTTATTACTTGACAGGATAAAAATATTTGAGGAGGGAAAGTTACAGACTGTTGACATGCCTTTAAACCATTTATTTTAATTTCCAGAATTTCCAATGCCTTTTTTGATACATTTTTTTTCCTTTGGACATTCTCTACTACTACATATTGCTTTAGATAGCTTTGCTTTGGGGATAATGAAGAAATCTTGAAGAGAAATCTCGCCATTGGGAGTATTATTATCCACTTCTGTGCAATGTGAGAAACAGAAGACCTTATTCCTGTTAATCCTTGTTACCACAGCCTGCATGGTCAGAGCCCTGGTCGAAAGTAGTTTGGCAAAGGTGGGCAAAACATGATGCATGATGCCATTATGAGCCCCCCAAGCACTTACAATGAGATGAGTTGCACCTTGTAGGTTGGTGCACAGCTCTGCCTCCCCGCTTGTGTCTGTCTCTGCTCATGCTGCAGCGAGGGCTTCTTGTGCATGAAATTATTGTTGCTGCCACCTTCCTGCTGTTTATTCAGCAAGTGTGAGTTGAGAGAAGTGTCAGGAAAAGGGCAAATACATCCCAATCAATGATCAAAAATAGCATCCTTGAACAGGCACGTATTTATCACCCAATGGCAAAATTTGAACATAATGCACGAGTGAGGTGGTTAGCTGGTATTGCTATTAATATATCAAAATAAAGGCCTGCGTTGTGCAAGGATTTATTTCTGTGATGAACTCAATTTTAGAAGTCCCTGCTGGGGGTGAGAGATGTGACCAATGCTCAGGCTCCTGTAGCAGCATCTTTGTTACTGCCTATGCAGAGATCTGAGCACATCACTTGGGCACAAAGAGGCAGCTTAGTTCTTTGTTCATTCTTTATATGTGAGCTAGTTTCTCGTTTCTCCACACATAACTGCCATCATTTTCCATACCTAAACTGGACTTTGTTTCTGGATGAACTTATAAAGCTTTTTGGAAGGGTCTAACAATCAGAAGCCTGTACTTTAAGCTGAAAAGGGCTAACAAGATACAGAAAGCCATCCTATCTGTTTGTAGAGAGCAATTCAGTGTTCTCCTGGTGCATCTATTTCACCTCCTTTTAATATTTAAACCCAGAGTAAGTCAGTTACAGAGGTGCTGGGTATCATTCTGTATATTTGTTATCTGTCCATCTGTTTTGCTCTTCCTTTCTCTTCTTCCCTGTAACAAATTTCAGCCTCATATCATTGATACAATTTGCACTTTACATTACTCAACATGAATACAAGCTAATCAGGTGGATGGAGCTTCAGTTGCCACAAACAAATGAGAATTTACTGTAGTGCTGTGCTGTTCAGTAATGCTAGAGAGGTTTCAGTTTGAAAAAAACCATCGTAAATGAATTTATGTGCCCACCCAGATTTATTTTAATTAAAATCATCCATGAGTCTTGGCTGTTGCTTTGACTACTAAGTACTTACAAATAAGCTTAATAGACATGTTTGTTTTTTCCGCAGCTGTAAAAATATATATTCTGCTACAATTGGTTTTTTATCTGATTTATTTAAATAGAGTAGGTAAAGATGCAGTTTGTAGGGAAGGTTAAAGTGTCAAAATCCTATTTAATTAACTTACACCCACTTGGGAAACAGCCAAGGTAAGAGAATGCAGTGAAAGTAAGCTTCAAATAATATGAAATCTTTGAAAAAGACTAACCACCTTAGGTGAAAGGCTTTCCTGTTCTTAACCTTGTGTCATTTAAACTATTTAAATGAGCTATGCAAAACCTTACTTTTATAATGGAGCTTCAAAAAAAAAAAAAGATTAAGTATTTCTTGCAGTTACAAGAAAACCAATGCTTATATCACTTTCGAAAGAAAAGCCTTTAGTAGTCCATCTTACCATGATCCTGTCTTTGCATACCACAAAATGCATAGTATGTTGCACCTCATTTGACATCTACTGTTCCTGCCACAAGCCTCTCTAGTATGTGAAACTGGTTTTTTAAAAACATTTAAGTCCTTTAAAAAACAAAATGGAAGGGGGAAGCCTCTGTAATATCTGGAGGAGACCTGGTTATCAAAGAGTGTAGATCCTGCTTGGTTTCTAAAAGTTGTGTCTGTGAGAGGAACCTCATGCTGCATTTCCCAAACCATGCATAATATCTGAACATCTTAGTCATACATGTGGAAAAGGTTCTTACCCCAAGCAGTGGGAGCTCTGAGAAATAAAATCACAGAGCTACTTTATGAGCTCCTTATGTACTAGACAGAATATCCTCATTGCTGTAGTGATGCTCTGTGGAGGTGCTAATTCTGGAGCATTTTTTCCATTTAATGCCACAGAGACTGCACTGGGGAAATATTTCCGTTTCAGTGCTCCATATGGTGTTGTATGTAAAAATGGAACTGGCAGGGAAGAAAGCAGCTGGCCTGAAGCTGCCAGTAACTATTTCTAATGTCACAGATTTTCAGCAAAAATCCCAAGTGGGAGCTATATAGGTGAAAGGATTGCATAGCAGTATTCAGCAAGTATCAGCACACCCTCTAGGGAACGAGCATGAATACAAGCAGTATCTCATAAAGACACCATTGCATTTCCTAAACTGGGATTTTTTTTTCTCCTCTGTTCCATTCTAGTCTAAAGAGATCTCAGGTTGAGAAACAACTGAGGCCTGAAAATGTCAACTGCAAAGACTTCCTGATATCTCTGTCAAAAAATACCATTGTATGGCATTCATGGTGTGGGTGGACACATAGATTAAGAATTTAGGACACAATCATATTTGAAAATGTAGTCCAAAATTTAAAAATCTATTACCTAAACTTGCCATACATAATACACTATAATCATGGGAAAGATCCTTTTGCTTCAGCATGTAAGGTCTGCTTTCTGTCTACTTTATATGTGCCTAAGGGTTGCAGCGCTGTCCTGAAAATGTATTTTAATTGACATTACCACTTTGCCATGATGCTTAGTCTCTCAAAAGTCACAGCAGCAAATAGAATGCATAACCAGATGGTGTTTAGCTAGAAGGATCTTAACTATCCAAAATGCAGCTGCAATAATATCTGTTCTGTCAAGCTAAAACAAAGACATTCATAAATCCACATTCCAGATTAAAAAAAAACCTTACTGGTTTAAAAAGTACTTTACAGGAAGAACAACAATGGAAATAAAAACGCAGGTGAGAAATGGATTTTTTTTCTTTTGTTTACCCATTCCTCTTTTTTTCTTCCTTCTGCACCTGAACACTCACCCTGTTTTCTCAAAGAAAAACCAAAAATGTAACTTAACTCCAAGCTGCCTGTAGGTACTTGCAGGCTAATAGAATGATTGTGGTAGTGATAAACATTCACACATTGTTTTCTTAATGCTTAGCATTTATCTGTGGGGTCTGAGATAGTTTATAGTGTTATCATCCCTTGCAGAGGCATTTTTAAATTCCAAGGAATCTTTGTTAGAGCAAAATGGTCCACACCCATCTCTAGACTATCCCACAGCTACTCTGCACTGATTAAACCAGCAGTGTTAAATTTGTTCCAAGACCACTTAGCTTTCAAGAAGTAACTTGACTAATATTAACAATCACATGTGTACAAAATGCCCTATTTTTAAGTACCTGCAGATACTTTAATTTTTTGCATGAGGCACGGCTTGATAGTTGGGAGAAGGTAAATGCTAATGGAGTCATCTGGTGGGTATTTAGTCTTCCACATGTCATTTTGTCCAGCAGACATAGTTTTGGGGATAAAAGCCATGACAGGGAAAAGCAGGAATAAATTTCTGATTAAGTTCTCTGAAGATAAGTACTTCTTTTTATGTTAGATGGGGAGGAGTGGATGGAGATGGTCAAGCACATCATCTCATTTGGGTTTGAGTTGATCAGCTGTTGTGTTGCAGATAATAAAAATAAATAAATATGCTTAGGATTGAGTTGATAAATAGCACTGCTAATAACAGCGACCAACATTCTTGACACTGGCAGCAAGTAAGTTTCATTTGTGGTATCTGGAGGGCACAGTTGATCTGCTTTCCCTGAACTCTAGGGTTATATTCTTCATTCAAAACTAGATAGTGACCTATAAAGAATCAAATGCTTTTCTATCCCTTCTGAATTCTGGTTAAATATGACTTGAAGCTTCACAAACTGTTAAACATCTCCTTGGTATGTTGGCAGGCTAACATATTTTTGCTGCTAAAAAAAATTAAAACCAACCAAAAAAATTCAAAGAACTTCCAGTCAGAGGCATGGGCTCTCAGCCATCTCTCATTTGCTGCTCCCTTGAAACTTGTACCGGAGATTATCCTTATTAGGCTATCTTACGGGTATTCCCAGATCTTTTGAGAACGGTTTTCTTCCTTTTTAATTAGCAGGTCATTATGTGACAACTTCTGTCTGCTCCCCTAAGTGGCTGGCTAAGGCAGATTTCACAGTGTTTCTGGATACCTGAAAATAATTAGCCATTTGTGAGCTGAGAGGTGGCTTCAGATTTTAGAATGAAGCTTTGTTCTTAGTAATGCACTGGGGAATGCAGCTGATGAAAAATCGGGATGTTGCTCCATCATTTTGTCTTTACAAACAAGAACAGTGTGGTAAGTTTCTGTCTAGCTCTGTCGAGGCAGTTCCTTCTTGCTCTCTCACCAGTTTTCAATTCCATTAGCTATGATGAAGCCAATTGGAAGTTTGGTGTTAACTGGATCACTGCACTATGAATTTCTACATGAAAATGTCACTTCTGACACCTTCAGTGATACAGTGTACAGAGAGTTCCACAGAAAATTTTACAATACCAGTGACAGGGTCACAAGTAGCAGGGCAGGAACAAGGAATTAGGTTTGCAGTGGGAATTTCTTAAGCTGGCTCTACCACAAAGGTGAGACATGGTAGAAGAGTACCACAGCTAAGCTCACTCACATCCAGCTGCTTGTAGCTGAATCTCCCATCTCTTGGTTGTTTAGCTGTGCAAGAGACTTCAGCAATGAGCAGATCTCTCTGCAGCCATTCTGGAGCTTCTTTTCTCCAGAGATGGGTTTAAACCAGTAACAAACCTGTTAACCAGGGCATTAATGCCTTTATGTCATCTTCCAACAGGTATTTCCTTTCTCAGTCCTATTATATACAACTGTAACAAATAGATTTTTTCTTTCATTTTTTTTTTTCTTTCAGATATTTTGATTAAGGCATCTATAAATTTTGTTCAGGTATAGCATTTACTTATCTGTTTCAGAGATGAGAGCTAGTGCTTCCACTGAGTTAAGGATCTCATTGTGTCAAACACTGGCAAAAATTGTATGTTTAGGTTGTCTCATTATAGATCCAGGGAGACAGCATTTCTCCAATTCATGTTCAGTCAATTCCTTTTTGGCAGAATTTTTTGCATGCTATCAGGGTGAGAAGCATAGCAATTTAAACATATCATGTTAATCAGATAGAAAAAAGGTTAGAAGAAGTTGTAGGGATTTGGCTGTTTCTCAGGTTTGAGAAGGATATTCTTCCAAACAAGTAGCACTAATATTTTTCTCTTCTTGATGTACCAAAATCCTCAATTTTTGTATTTGTTTTTAATAAGGTTTCTATGGCTTTGCTTGCAAACTATATTAAGCTCAATAACATTGCTATTTTTGTAGTATCTTCATCTGAAGTGCTAGTTTTCCCAGAGCTCACTCACAGAGGGCTGTGCTTTAGTCTCATAAACTAGAAGACATGTAGTAGATTCAGTCCTGGCCATTTTTCATGTGAAGCCTTATTCAAATGGTAATTGTGAAGGGCTTTGTGGACTTTGTTCTCAACTCAAAGAAAAAACTTCAGCTGTGGGCAGCTAGAGTAGGAAAGAATTTTTGCTGAAAGACTTGTAGAAAACTAATTTGGAAGTTACCACAGCCACTCGAAAGTTAAAAGTATACCTACAAATCAATTGTGAAACCAATCACATTATCAAATAACACTGGAAATTAATAGTGTGAATAAAATGTATTACAGTGAAGATCAGGCTTGTATTCCTTTTTTTCTTGTCACAAGACACATTATGAAGGAATTGTTTATAATATTTTGTAGAGACCTGTGTACAAAGTAGGTTGGTTTGCAATTATTGATGCACATATATGCTACTTAGCAACTGCTGTGTAATTTAAGGGAAAGTCTTGACTCTCCAGGATCAGCCTCCCACACTGGACTACTGGGTGCATATTCACAGAGTCAGGTGATGCAGGACTTTCATTTTGAGCTCACACTGTGCTTTAAGGAACAATTTGGAAAACTGACAGTCCAAGTAAAGATTTCAGGTACTACCAAATGTTGCAACTGTTCTAATACTGCATTTTTGATAAATTTAACTGTCTTTACATAATTGGAACTATTGGTGGCTCCAGCTAAAACTGAGTACCAATTTTGGGAGACACTCTAAACCCAGAGGCTGGGACATAAACCAGGGCCCTCATTACAAAACAGCTTGCAGTGGGATGAAATTATTTTCCTACAATCACAGTGAGCAGCAAAGTCAAAACCTTGGTTTCTGATTTCCAGCCCCATATCCACAGGGCCATAGACATCTCACCTTTCAAAAGTTATGCCACTTACTTAAAGTACACTCATAAAAATAATTTAGTTTATAATTTTATTAATATTCTGGTTTTTTATTTTCCTACTAGTTTACAGTCCTTGGCTAGCACTCACTTCTTTTAGGGTCATCTCTTCACACCCACCCTGAAACTGTAGTCAGCTCCCACACACAAATCTATTTAGAGTTGCAGAGCTCTGCTTAGAGGCAAAGTCAAACTGTGAACAATTCTTTGTGGAGAGAGGAATTCATAGCACAACAATATGTCCATAAGGATCTGTATTATGATTTATATGTTAGAATTGCAGACAAAAAAATGCAGCAATTTTCATCACTTTAGATAGAGTCTCGGAAATCCTTTGTGTGTAGGAATACAATGCAGTAACTAAGGCACAAGAGAAGAGAACAGAAGAAATTAATCAGTTAATCCTGTGCTGCTTATTTGTCAAATATGGTTTACTACTAAGTACTTATAGCACTTATAATGTGGAAATATCCTGTACAGTGCTGCATCTGTGAAAGAGTAGTAGCCAACAATTGCCAAGGTAATCTAAAGGTGTCATTTAAACATTAAAGATTATTAAATAGCTAAAGATATATAATGTGAATTGGTAAAGATGTGGCCTATATGAAGGGAGAAAGCTGAGGATATTCTCTCTGTTTTGAGTTATGCCCCACCCTAGAAACAGGACTGGAAGCCACATTTGTAGTGTGTTTTGCAAAGGAGATTACACCTGATGTTTTGGCCACACATGTAACTTGCATGTATTTTGCTGCAGCTTCTTCACTTCTTTAGTTACAGGGGTGCAAGATCCTGAGTTGACACTATAAACTGACCTTGTCAACATGGGCTTTGACAGAAACTGAAATTAAACTGCAATGATTCAGCCTTATTCAGCTCCTGAAAGCTGCTTTGTAGACACATGACAGGGAAGAAGATACTTTGCTTCAGTGCTATTTTAGAAGTGATGCAAATTCACTATGTTCCTGTGTGTTACAGGGCTTCTGAGTTCAGGAATCACTAACCAGCCTATAGTTGAAATTATTTTCTTCAAATCCTTCTCGGTTTATCACAAAAATCCTATTTTTTTTTTCTAGTGTGTCTCTTTTTCTTCTTATTTTTTTTTTCCTGGATAAATTTTTAATGGCAGCCTTAAGTCTTGCCTCTCCTGTGTATTTTGGGGCATGGATAACTAGATAAAACTAAAGCCCAGCAGAAAGCAAATTTAGTAACCTTATATTTAGCCTTAGTGAATAGTATTCCTCAGGAACCACAAACAAGGTATAGTCCATTGAAGAAAAGCTTCCAACAAAGCTAGGCTGTATACTGAAATAATCTTTGAACAAGCACCTCTGAAGATACACAGAGTAACTTTATAGGCATCAATCTACTGAGCCTTGTCCATGGGGTAATTCTGAGCCTGAGCTAACAACACTGCAGATCATTTATTTTTCATATATAAGAACAAATGCATTTCTTTTAAATTTCACAGAAGTAAAACTTCCCTGTGAAGGAAGGCACACTATACAGTGTGACAACTGCATATTTAAAAGCATATATTTATAGAAATGTTTTTATATAACCATTCTTTCTACCCACATTCAGACTCATACATACACATTTTTTGTATGTTTGCATTTGTGCACATGTATCACAGGCATAGATATAAAATAAAACATGTATGCATGTATATTTGAAGGGGGAAAAGGATTTATGGCAGCTGGCCAGATTTAATTTGTCTGCTTGTATTTAGCACTTAAGGGCTTATACTCTCAGTTTGCTCAAAAGAGTGAAGAAGTACTCCTTGCTTATGCCTCAAATCAGAAATGCATGAAGTGCAGCTGCAGAGATAATACATTCTCCCCAAAGGCTTTGGCTGAGCAAATTAGGTGTCAATGGGGTGCCTGCGCAGGCAGTACTCTCTCTAATTAGTCTCTTGAGCCTAGTTGGTGGCAGGTATAAGATGATCTAATCAATTGGTCTGTGTCTGATGGTACGGGTAAAAATCCTAGCAGGCAGAGCTGTCTCCCACAGGTCACTCACCTGCACAGCAGGAACGCTCATTTTCATTTTTCATCTCCTCCATCACATGATGCTGACAGTTGGTTTTAAGGAAATTGAATCCAAAAAATATCTAGTTCATAGGGCACGTAGGTCAAAATAAAGTTGCATTATGGGTATTGGCGATCCAATTAATTAATATTTATAGCAACAAGTTGCATGTAGATATTATCTGAGTGCTAATAGTATTGCTAATGTTTGGTTGGCTTTTTAAAATTATTTCTCTAACAAAGGTAGGAATAAAAGGTGTGGGGAAAATCACCTGTTAATACTGTACTTTTTTTCAGAAAGGATGAACAGTATCTGTGGTGTCTGCATGTGTGGTGGAGGGAGAAGCAGAAAGAGTATTATTGTTGGTGATCTTAAACACCTCCATGTTTGAGCTCATAAAGAATACAGTATCTCCAGTTGTCAGCTCACAGTTTTATTTTAAAACTGGAATACTCTTATAATACTGCTACATCAGCTGCCACATAAATAGACCTGCACTCTGAGTGTGCTTTGCATGCTAAAGACTCTGCACAGCTCCACCCGATGTGATAATTTATACAGAAATTAAAAGTACCTAGAGAAGGATGCTGATGCTGCCAAAATGAACATATATTGAACTGGTATTTTTACAGGACAGAACGTTCTTTCACTAATTAAAATAAAGAAAAATATTTGGGACTTAATCACCCTCCTCTGCCTCATGTCTTGAGAGTATGATTAATGTTTAAATTACAAGCTTTGGTATGCCTTTCTTGAACCACTGTTACATCAACAGCTACTGCATTCTGAAGTTGGCATCTGCTGTTTTTAAGGTGGATTAACACTATTTCATTTGGGGTCTGGGACAAAGAGATGTATGCAGCAAAAGTTTTCTCTAGGTAACAAACACAGAAATGAGTCAGTTCATGTAGATCATTTAATATTTCAAGTACATCATTAACTTACTTGTAGAAAGCTATTAGGTTTAGTAGAGATGTCAAGAAAACCTGAAGTACCAGGATCTGTGGTGAAAAAAGTTCATTTTTAAGGCAGCCTGTTTTGTTTCAGGGTTTGTTGTTGCTTGTTTGTTTGGGATTTGTTGTTTTGGTTTGGTTTTTAAGGAGATATGAAAGAACCCTATTTTGCTCTTGGGAAATCACAAGTTGTAAATATTCCATTTAACAATCTGCAATTTTATAAGCAAAGCTGTGACCAGAGGCCATAAACATAATCTGCCAAGTCACCGGGCAAAATTTTGATTTGTATGATGAGGGAAATGTATAAATTCTAAGCAAGGATATTTCTAAAATATATCTTTAAAAATAGAAACGTGGAATACTAAGCCATCTGGGAACTGAATGGCAACACTGTGTAGAGGGCCCTGCCTTGGGTCTTTGTTGTGTGAACAACTGATGTTTCAGTTCAAGAGCCACACTGAAGAAGCAGTGTTTTTTTTATTTAGTAAAAAGATTGGTTCACACCAGTCTAAAATTTTCTGGGTTTTTTTTATTGTGGATTTTCTGTTGTGGATAAAGAGATGCTCTCCTCTTTCTCCAGTTTAAGAGAGTTGTGTATTTGATGTCTCAAACAAAAATAAATGTGAAGAGAAAGTGCACAGTAATTACAGCACTCCTCTGAAAGTGGCATATCTGTGTTGAGCATCAGAGAAAGCTGGCACTCCACAACAGTTCTGTGAGGCAGGAGAAGGGACTTCACCTGTTGACTCCACTTTTGAATCGACAATACACACTCAGAGAACTAGGGATTCAGATGCAAACATTATCTATTCCTAAGCACCACACTTGTTGTGTCATGTCAGGATTTCATACTCAGGAGAAACACCTTGGCAGGCAGAGCTGAGGTTCAGCCTCAGAACACCGTGCCCATTCTGGCACTGGTGTGAGCAGTGGGTCTGTCATGCAGGCTGGCTTCCCAAACCAGGCATCTTGCACATTTCAACACTGCAGAGACTGAGACCACCATGCTGTTCTCTGGTTCCATTTGTACTGTGTCTCCTAGCTTTCCCCAGCCAGAACCATTAGTGAAATATGGCATTGAATGCTGTTCTTTTCCAGTGATCTAATTTAAATCTGGATCCTGTGCAGGACGGTGGTGTTGCCCACCATACACACTCTCTAAGCTTCACAAGAAACCTGTTACAGTCATGGTATGACAGGATCCAGCAAAGCTGGAGCTGGTAGAGTTGTGATCTTAAAACTGTGATCTGCCTTGTACTGAGACAGATTAGGAAGCCTGTAACCTCTGCTACCCTTTTTTAGTCTTCAGTGTTCTGCTTGCAGTCTGCATTGGTGCTTGCAGTCATTGCCTTTGTGCAAAGATTTTTTTTTCCACATGTGCTATATGGTTGCAGCTCTCCATTTATTAATTTCTAAAGAATCTCTTAATGTTTTAGGGCTTGATTCTGGAAGTGCTAAGCTTCTAATGAAGGTATTTCCCATTCCACAAGCTCAGGCCCTGCCCTGGAGAACATGTCATCAGCTTTGCCTACAAAGTCAAACTTGAAACCAGGCAATGTAGTATTGTTTCTGGGAAATTGTAGCATAATCCTAGGAGAAGTGTAATACTTACCTCATTTAGAAATTATCCTGAGGTCCAGTGATAAAAAGGAAAAGTTCTGTGTAATTAAATTGCAGTTATTCTCAAATGAGCAATGACCCTCTGAACAATTTTATAACTACTGGAAAAGCATCCATCCAGAGACTTTTCTATCCTTGTAATTTTGCTACCTGTCTCAGATGTCCCTGCTGCTTTTGCCAGTCATGGAACTCCAGTAATTTGGGCTTAGCCTGAAATCAGGCCAGCTATTCTAGTTGTGGGCAGATGTAGCTCCCAAATTGCAAGCCTGGTTTCCACAACTGGAGTGTAGGTGGCAGCGGGGGCAAATGCAACCTCAGCATTCAAAGGAGCGTTGGAAGTTTAGTTGCTTCTTTCCAAGAAGGAGCTCCAAAAAGAACATCCTTGAAAAGTGCTCATGGAGGAAGGGAAGTCTGGAATTTGGGGAATATTATCACTGATGTTTCATCACTGAGTAGCTGGGAATCTGTACACATTCCAAACACTGCTTTTCTTTTTAAGCTTTTGATGGTAAACTAAATGCATCAGCTCAAATGTATTCCTTGAAACAAGATTTATTGGTATTTCAGCCAAACTTCCAGACTTTGGGGAAAGTGGGACTTTCATGTCTGCTCAAACTCCAGACACATTTAGGAAACAACCCAAGAAGGACTTCAGCAGGGCCCAAGATGCTTAGAACAGGCTTTTGTTCATCCAATTCAGGTATCCTGCTGCTTAAAGAACAGAAGAAGAGCTCTCAAGAACCATGACAGGAACCCTGGAAATTAGGGGATTTAAGATATTGCATAGACACTGGGGTGTTTTGTTGAAAGCCACAATTAAAATGCTATACTTGAAATTGCAGTTCAAAACCAATGCCTTGTTTTTGCTTTTGAAATGAGGGCTAGACTAGATTCACTGGCACCTGCATCCAGTTTGATTTAAATAGTTTTAGGACATGCTAATGCAAACCAGTTCCATGCTCAATGAATATTTCAGCAGTCTTTTTTTTTAAGGGACTAAATTCCTTCACATCTGTCTGTCTTCCTGCAACTGCATTTTAAAAATGTATCAGGTCTGTAGTTCCAGTCTTGGAGAACTTATCAAATGTACTTTCACAATTTCTCAGAAAGTCTCACTTTATTTCCGGGCATAGAATTCTACTTGGAGATTTATTAAGAGGTAAATGTGTTAATTATAAAATCCTTTCAGTGGCTTCAGTTCATCCAGTTCATCTAGCCTTCATTCCGCCTTCAGGTGGCTCTTGCAGTTATTGGATTCTTTGTTTTCCTGTCCCACATTCTCAGCCTGCCTCCTGTTTTGTGTAAACCTCAAAAACATTATGATACCTCCATGCTAGTCCAGCCATTGTTTTGAGCTTCTACATCAGCAGTGAAAGACAACATAAATGAAGCTATTGATAGCGTTTATTTTTATATTTGAAAGGAGAATTTTCAATTATCTGCCTAATAATAGAAATACACTGAAATAAAGGTGAATACATTTAGACATAGCACACCAAGAAGTTCCATAACCTGGTTATGTTTGTATGAATGTTTGTGATTTGTCTTGGGGTGCCCCACACACCTCTTGGGAAGGAAAGCTGAGACCTTTTCAAAAACTAGTTTGCAAGCATTGTTATGGAGGAGGTCACTAGGACAAAAGGGGGCAAAAAAAGCTTGTAAACTCCTGAATCTCTGACAGCATTTTTAGCAACCTTCCTTTGCATTCAGGGGGTGTGACTACATTTAGAAGACATGACTGTCTATAGCTGTCTATAATTTCCATGGAGAATGTCAGTGCTAATGGCACCTGTGAAGATTAGCTCTTGGGGCACAGACACATGAATATGGATTAATATATCTCACTTAGGCGACCACCCTGAAAACATTGGTGTTTTAAGTTCATTTTCCTGAGGTACCAGTTCTAAACATGCTTTGGAAGTCTGCCCTTCACCCTGAGCTGGCGTCTTCATAACTAGCTTTGGCCTAACCTATCTTTTACCAAGTGAAAAAAACAAAACAACAAAACAAGCATTTTAAAATGCAATTCATGAGGCTTATTATAATTTATATTGTTTCCTTACAGGATTAAATTTACCAGGTTGGAGGAGGGAAACAAAAACCTAATGAGGAGGCCGACACCAGGAAGGAACCACGGCCTGTTTCCTTTCTGTCTCTATGGTGGATTTCATTCAAAAGAAAATTGAAGCTGGCAAGACCCTGTTTTTCCCTGCAATTTATTTAAAACCTTGCACGCATTTGGATACCTTGTGATTTCAGAGAACTATGTGAAGATTAAGCTTTTGCTGACTGATACATGGCATGTACTCTTTCAGTCTTTTGTGTTTGATTTTGTTTGATTTTCCACTGCAGCGCTGCATCTTTGTAAGGGTTTTTATGCTTTCACCAGCAACGTCTTAAATACTTTCAGACAACACATTTGGTGTTCACACCTCTTCAGTAACAACTGTACAAAAAGAGCCAACAGTGGCATAAAGGACTGTGTGTTTTCTTTGAGGGTTGTGCATAGTTTGCAACCAATGGGAAGACTATTTCTTCCCAGGGCAAGCCCAACTTGTCTGATCAGCTGACAATTACAGCACCTTGCCACTCTTCCTCAAGTGTTGTTGGGTTATTTCTTTTTTCATTATCCCCTTAGACCATTCATATCCATTTAAAAACATGGCAATAATTGCATGTTTACTTCAGTACTCTAAATTTGGTTACTCTGCTTAGGCTATGTAGCATGCCAGTTTTCAAAATAGGCCTGTAAGAACGACAAAGCAAAAATGAGGAGATATATGCAGCTGATAGATACACAGTGAATTCATTATGGTTTTATTCCCTTCAAGAATATATCTTTCTTTTATGGGTCTTGGCTAACATCTCTATGCTTTTCCTCACAGTGGTTACTTTTTGGAATATTTTCTTGAAAACAGAGATGATGAAACTGTTCTGTTTAATTCCAGGCAGATACTAAGGTACAGAAAAACTTCCTTTGAATGAGCCATTAAATCTAGCTAAGTTACTTTGCCACGTACAAAGCAAGGTGGAGAATTCTCCTCATCCCAGACTGTTTGCTGTTCCACACCAAAGCACCTTTTGAGTTATTTTCCATAGGTATTCTGAGCTGACTGGAAGGCATTACATGATCCTTAGTCTTTAGGTAGCTTTTCTGAATGAATCATTCAAATGCAAACTTTGCAAGAAACTAAGTTGTGTGTGTGATTTTAAAAAAGGAAGCCCCTGCTACATTTTGGCTGGGGAGAGCATTGTGTTCAGGGGTGTGAAAAAACTGCCCTGTTTACAACTTTGCATTCATAGAGGGCAGGGTATTGTGCAAAAATCACTGTTGAGTTATAGTCCTGCTCAGACAGAAGCACTTGCTAGGCAATATTATTCTACACATAATTTTGACATCCTTTGCTTGCTGGATGCATTGAATTACATTTTAAAGAAGTGTTTGGTTAGCTTTCAGTGTTTAAGAGGAGGGGGAAAGGATTTGTGCTACTGCCATCTTATTAAACTCCAGCAGTGTTTAATAAGAAAGACACCCAATAAGGCAAATCCTTGAATGCACAAGTAGGTACAAAAGGTCTCTTAATGAACTAGGACAGGAGTCTACACTTTCAAAGAACTGAACCGTGGAAATATTCTCAATATTTGCACAGCCATTAAAAGACAATTTTCCCCAATGACATCTCTGTTTCAGGATCTGCTAAAAGCCATCTGAAAGCCACTTTCAGTCACAATCCTATTTAGAACTTACTACAGTTCTTCCCCTGTGTTTATAGGGGGAAAATTGACCACTGAACTTTTGAATTTATCACACACTGAAACTGCCTTAGACGTGGTTTGTTTGGGTTTCATGTTTCTTTTTTTTTGTAAGAGAAAAGTCTTTTTATACATTATCTTTGCTACTTAAATTGTGTGCAGTTTGATGATTAAAATTAGCTATTTTTAGAAAAAAAAAACTTGCTGCAAAATCTGATGAATTTTTGAAAATGTAACAAAGATTTTGATTAGGAATAAAGGGTAGTTTCATAGATGCTTCTACTTGACAGCTTAAATTTGAAAGCAAGCAATTACACTGCTCAACTAACCATCTGAAGGTTTAGTATAGAGAGTAATTCCCCAACTGCTCCCACAAGCCTAGCACATTACTATCCATAGTGACTCATGTACAGTGTTTGCTTAAGATATGTATGTGTGTGTATGTGTGTGAACACATATGTGCGCATGAGATTATCCTCTCTGCCCCATTCCCACTTTTAAGCAACCACTGAAATAAAGTTGTTCCAAAAAAATCTTCAAGCTTAATTAATTGCCTGAACGAAATTCATAAATATTTGGTTTCCAGATAGCAACTTCTTATTCAGCAGTAATGAAGTTATCGCACCTACTGATCATTAAGGATTGACTAGGGTCTCTTAGTTCTGCACCTCCTTTACTGGCACTTCGGCTGCCTGTTGTGACTTGGTTTTGCTGCTCTCCCATGTAGGCTCTGAGCCCTGGGACCAAGGCAACTTAGGCTGAGCAGGATAGTGCTTTTCACATGAGCACAGCAAATTAACCTTTTGTAACATCAAATCTGCTGGGAAATATCAAGGATTTTGAGACAGTAGAAGCTCCTTTGTCCAGGGAACTAACAGTTGACACTACAGCCTTAGTTTCCTCTTCTCCCTTCCAGCACAGCCCTCACCTGCATGGTTAGCCCAACATCCATCAGTAAGGACCCCCAAACAGCTGCCCACCTCCCCAGCTGTTTTCACCACAGCTCTTCTCAGTGTTGCAGAAAGGACTGTTTAAATCCTGTCAATACTCTTGAGACATCTTCAACAAAGATCGGTAGTGTTACTCTTGTTTTCTCTTATCCCTCTGAAATCAGTTCCCCAAAGAATCTTCAAAGAGCCAAGAAGTAGCCCAGCCTTCCAGACATGCTCTGGGTGCCTGGAACGTGACATTTCACGTTGTCAACATTGTCCCATTGTTGAAGTCAAAAGTTGGTTTCAGTGACCAATAGTCTTTGGGGCACAGTCCTGGAGAAACGGTGGGATTTGCTCAGAGTCAGTAGCCAGCAGCAGCTTAACTTGCATTTTTCTACCACTTGGCTGAGATCCAGTAGATCTGTCCTAGTGATACTTGAGAGGATGTGGCTCTGCTGCCGACAGGGCAGCTGGTATAGCAGGCCGATTAAAGTGGGAGGGCATGGGATCTAATACCAAGTGAATGGGGAAGGTAAGATGGTGATAGATATGGTCTGCATGATATAGAGAGTCCTTACAAGTTCAAGTTCACAGAACCTAAATTTACAAGTCAACCATCTGGAGATTGCTCAGTCCTCTCTCCTGCTGGGTTCAGATCAAATCTAATCCACACCCAGCAGGCACCACCCAGACAGGACACTGCAATAGTTCTGGCATTACATTACTGAATGCAATGTACCCTAGATCAGTTGGGTCTTTTTAATTCTCACTCTTATTTTTAATCAGAACCATGGCTTAGGACAAGTCATCAGTACAACAGTGAAAATTCAATCTGCAGTAGACAGAGGCACAGGGGGTTTTGCTTTCTCTTTGCTGTGTAGGGGCTCTGCACTTCAGACTCCTGGGAAGAGAAGGTAAGATAGATAAATAAATAAATAAATAAATACCCTGTGGATTGGTGGGTTATGTACACCCCTGTGTCAGTGCACGCAACAAAATGTGTAGTCAATGCTCTGATATGCTCATATACAAAATATTCATCTGTGAATATTACTGGGTTTGTAATCTTTGTTATATAAAAGGTTAAGGCTGTACAGACTAAGGAGCAAAATGCAGATACCCCATATAAACAGAATTAGGTTGCATTACTGAGCATAACAATACTCTCCTCTACCAGCATTTAGGTGGAGTGACTGTACGTTACTGCCTTGCATTATTCACATAAGCAAAAAATCTAAAAGTAAAGGATGCACTAATAATTGCCATCCCCCAAAATGCATTTCAATGGTGCTGCATACAAAATTCCTGCTTGCCAGCTTCCATGCGGATTTTTGTATGGTGCACTAAGAGGTGTTCTTTTTTAAACAAATCAAAAGGGGAGGGCTGGTACATGAAAACAATGTTAATGTAATTAAATATATATATACTTCAGAAGAACAGCATAGTAAGCAGTACAGTGAAATAAATGTTGCATTATTTGTTACACCTTGTAATTTGTCTGTATTATGAAAGATGTAATGGTTTGTCAGCTGTAACTGTTGTTTTCTTGTAACATCATATTGAATAAAGTGTAGCAGAATCTCTCTTCTCCTTTGTATATGTGATCTAGACCTAACCTAAGGAATAAAGCCTTTCTTTTCCTCTTTGTTCTCCAAAAACCGAACAAGGAAATGGTTGTAAACAAGAGATTTTTGAGAAATGAAAAGTACTTGGGAGCATGGAAGCCACTAGACAGTAATATGTTGAAAAGATTAGGCACTGATTCAGTCAAACATGAGCTTCATCAAAACTACAAGGCAGTGCTGACTACACAGGGCAGGATTCTTCACCTTTCTGTCTGTAATAGTAAGTTTAATGATTTGGTGTCTCTTTCCATTGTGTTATATATGTGACAAGGGACCTCTTTTAGAGCACACTGGAATTTAGCCAAAGAAGCAGAAAAGCCAGTATTCTGAAAAAAGAAACCAAACTGGTCTGATTTAAATATATCATTGTATGGAGGATGAAGTCTGGCTTATTGCAACTTCATTTGAAATAGAAAACTGATAATTCTGGTAGAAAATCAGGCAAAACATACAATACCTTTTTCACAACTTTGATATGGAAGTGTGTTATCCTTGTTCATACCTGATTATGTATGGAGAGTATGCTGCCTTGACTCTTTGTCTACTTGTACACCATAGCATTAGATAAGTAAGTGCTTGCTCACACTATATATTATCAATATGTGTGTTCAGTATTTCCTCCTCCTTTCCACTGCTTCTACCTTTTTTGGTACCAGCATCTTGTTAGGACCTATTTTTAGACAATGAATGCTAAATCAATGCAGTTTGCATAGACTTCATTAGAATATTTGCCTGAAATGTCAGAATATGCTGTTTTAGCAAACACAAGAGTCTATAGGAGCCATTTTGATCAGGGATGGCTGGAGAGCACATGCTTGTACTGTGTAGGCTGATGGGGCAGCAGCCCTGGCATAGAATACGAATAATGAAGGACCTAGATTATAGTCTTGGCTCCAGCTGATTAGAAATATTTGAAGATAAAAAGGTCTTCCTTAGAGCTAGCACAGTATTAGCTGGAATGTGGGTCTTCTGTATCTCAGGTTTTATCCAGTAGAATAATGTTCTGGCCCTGTTCTGAGCACTTCAGAAGAATCCTCATTTTCAATCTAGAAAGTTGCTGTAGAATGACATCAGCTGCACCCAGAGGGCATTTCACAAAAACAAACTAAGAAAACACATGCCTGTTCATCTATTTATATTTTACCCTCAGTTCTCACTGTCTAGGGCAGGTTCAGGAAGGTGTTGCCTTTTTATAGTCTAGATGAATAATTTGTATTCCTGACTCACTACCTGTATGGCAACTTTAACCTACAAATCCCTCCGATACAAATAAGAATTATTACCTAAAAAGGTTTGTATGTTTGAACACAGGGTACCAGGAAGCATGTTCAGAGTCAGCCTTTAATTATGTAGTATAATCCTTAAAGCTGTCTCCTGACCCCCTTGGCTGCACTCCTAGCCTGTTCAGCCCCAAGGTTTTCTTCCTAAGCTAGCCTGGCTGCTATGGCAAAGCAAGAGATGCATTTAGCTGGAATAGCCACCCCTCCCCCAAGAAAAGAAAAACCAGAGGGAAGGTGTTGGAGCAACCCTGTGCCATTGGGTTAACGCATACAGTTTCTCAATAATGCCTCTCCTTGTAAACCTCTGCAAAGTAAACCCTACAGCAGCGGAAGGGCTTGCTGCTACCAGTGGGGGGTGGTGTTATGGACATTAGATTTGAGAGGCTTATATAGCACATGGGTGAGGATAAAGGAATACAAATCAGAGAGGAAAGGAAAAAAAAAAAAAAGAAAAAAAAAAAGCCAACTGAAGCGATTTAAAAAAAATATCCAGGGCCAAGTATTTACTGTTCATTTCCCTTGCGAGTGGTGTTATATATTGTCTGCAGTGAGTCATGCTGAGAATGAGCCAGGCACAATAATAGCTGAGAGCAGTCCTGCAGCCCCTTCATTATTGCTTCTGCCAGCTGATACCGAGTTGGGCAAAAGAAAGTCATTCCAGAAATTGTCCTTTTTTTTCCCCTTTATCTCCTGTTTCCCAAAGGACCCAGCAGTGATTGCTGGGGCTGTACTACCTTGAAAGAACTGCTAAATTAAAATCAAACATTTTAAAATTAATTTTTCAAGGACCCATATGGTGATTCACATAAAAGAAGTAACAGCTCTAAGTGCTATACCAGATATTGCAGTGCTGTATATCCCAGTAAAGTCTTGAAGCCTAAGGAGATTTATGATATCATAGAAACATTTCAACCTCACCTTTCAACTGCAATTAGGACTTCCGTGTAGGTGTTAATCTTACAATCCAGCTAATTATACATTTGTCCCCAGCTTTCACCTGAGGAGCTCAGAGATATTCATGCATCAGAGAAATGAGCTGTATACATAGCTCTGGAATATACCATACAGATGTAAAGATCTGTATTTTTGTAGAAGAAAAAGAAAGAAAAACCCACACCCCAAAATCCAAGGTACAGATTCTTTTTTTTATTTTCAAAACTTTGCATGGGGAAAATAAATGAAAGAGCATTTCACTTGGTGTTTGGTGAAGCCTGAACATTCAATACTTTTTTTAGAACAGTTTCTCACAATGACAAAGTGTAGCTTCTCTGTTCAAAGCAAGTCATGTTTCATGATACAAACCACTCCAAAGACATGCCAAAGTGTTGTGCTCCAACAGGACTCTGAAGAGTTGTTCGTTGACCAAATGTCCAGCATCATGTCGGTGTGGAGCAGGAGAAACTGCATGTACCAGCATTTGCTGGGAAATACTGTAAACATGAACTGCCACTTGGCTGCATCAGGAGACCAACTCAGATGTTCTATAATATCTTTTTTTTCCCGTAACACACAATATAGACAGTAAAGGGGAAGTGAGATTCTGCATGGAAGGTTGCACTCTACAGCAAGCCCATGCAGGGTATTTTGGAACACAACTGCCTCCTTGGTGGGGATGTGAATCATGGAAGAGCTGCACTTCCGTGGTCTCCCATATTCACTAGGCTCTCTCCAGAAATGCCTGTTTGCATCTATCTGGGCAATGTATGTGTTTTCACTGCTGGCTGTTTAGTTTGCACTCATGCACATGGAGTGACTAATCTGGAACAGCAGGAACCTGTAATTTTGGGAGCAGCTCCTTTACTGGCCAGAGGTACCTCACTCTTCTGCCAGTCCAGAGACAGCAGCGAGTGAGCAGAATAAAGATTTGCTGCTTCATAGCTCCAGCCACTCTTCCAAACGCTTCTGTTCTTGGATACAACTGTTGGTGCAGCAGGACCGGAGATGGAAGAAGCAGGAGAGAGGGCATGAGACAGATATATGTGCTGTCTGGGGTCATGAACCTCAAGGTCATGAACCTGGCAGTGGTTAGGACATGGTCACAAACAAGTTCTGGTGTTTTAGAAAATTCCCTTGTTTTAGAAATTTCCTGAACGTTCCTACACATGAGAAAGGGATATCCCTTCTCCAAGCATTTGCAGTTTAGATTAGGACAACCAATTGATCAAAGGAAAGGGAAGAATCTCAGAGGGTTTCAGACGAGGCCTTACAAGCCCCTAAATATGAGGAAGTGTACTATATATTCCCCACCTGTAATAACACAGAGCATTGAACACTCTGTGTGTTTCTGCAGTGTTAGCCAGCAGGGTTCCCTATGACAGAGCTGCTGAAGTAAACAATACCCAGTTTTTGGGAGATGATGCTTGTGACAAACTCCAGTTTGGCAGCAGTGCCAGGTGGGCTGAAGGAGTCACCGGTTTAACCGGGGAAAGAAAGGAGCTGGCACCTGGGAATAACATCAGCTCTTACTGAAGGCCTGATGACAGACTGAAGCTAAAGCAACTTTGTGCCCTGATCCTTGTTAATGCTGTGTCTAAAAAGCAGCAAACCATTGGTGGCCCACTCAGTGGGATCTCCCACCCCCTTCCCCCCACGGGGTCGTGTTAGCTCTACAGGAACTTCATGGAGAGAAACCACATCACCCTTCCAAACACTGGGCCCGGTGATTCCCGCACCTGCAACTCAGGCCGCTAAGCTGCTGTGCACCGAAATGTTTTGACTGCAGGAATCTGTCTGGTGGGAGGGAGTGCCAGGAAGGAACAAGGAGCACATTCAGGTGTGCTGGCTGTGCTGACACCACTGAGATGCCCGGCGCAGACAAGGCTTCGTTCCCCACAGGCGCGGCGGACACGAGGCACGGGCACGGCCGGTGGGAGGACAGACCCCAGCCCGAAGCGGCGTTCGTGGGCAGTCCCACAGAGCTGAAGCTCCGTCCTGCCCCTGCCCGGTTCCGCCCGGAGGCCGAGGGAGGGCATGGGACCGCCACGTGCTGGGAAGGGCCGGGAGCAGGGCCGGGCTGTGTCTGCGCCCGCTGGGAAACGGGGAACTGTGGCGCCAGCGTGAGGGAAAACAGCTCCGGAGTGTCCGCGGCGGAGCGGGAGGAGCGGTCCATGCCGAGCCGGGCAGGGTGCGGCCGCCGCTGGGCTTGGCGCGGCGGAGCAGCCGTGCTGCCATGAGAGGCGGGATCAGGAAGGGCCAGGCTTCTTCTCACTGAGCTTTTCCAAAGCTTGTAGGAAATGCCGCTAGGAATGGGGGGCGGGGGGTCTCCTCCCCGCTCTCAGCCACGGTTCCAGGCAGTCGGGCAGAGTGCGGGTGCTGGGACAAGCCAGGCCCCTGGCTCCCCTCAGGGCGTCCCGAGCTGCCGCAGCCTGGCCCTCAGCTCTGCTCCAGCCTTTTTCCTATAGCCATACAAACACGGTCACCTGCAGGGTTCACGGAATCATAGAATGCCGAGGTTGGAAAGGGCCATGGGCAGGGAGACCTTCCACTAGACCAGGTGGCTCAAAGCTCCATCCACCCTGGCCTCGAACGCTACCAGGAATGGTGCAGCTACTTTTCTGGGCAGCCTGTTCCACCTTCTTAGCCCATCTGAAAGCATTTTGCTACATCCATCAATTCACGTGCAACACCTTCAATCTTGCCTTAAATCCCTAATCTGCCTTCAGATAGATCCATGCAGCAGCTGGTGCAGCAACTGGGCTTTGGACTGGTGTGAATACCTGAAGATAGAATTGGAGCTTGTCATCACTAAAACACAGTATCAAACTCATACTTGCCTCAGATGCTGATCTTTTATTAATTTCTTCAATACAGAAAGAGAAAAAATGCAACCAGGTTCTTTCTCTGGAGCCTGAGTTAGAGAAATCGCCTGAGGTGTTTTTTTTTTTTTTCTTTTTCCATTTTTTAATGGACATTTACTACAAGCAGAGAAAGAAAATGTGTTGGTCAATCTCTCTTGAATCTCTGCCTGGTTTATTTCCCACACACATGATCTCTTTTGTTCTCTGGTAGTAATCACCTAAACAACTGATTAACAGATGATCACCCTGCACTGTTCCAATCTGCAGGATGTGATGCAAGGGAAAAATGGGGAAATCCACAGTAATTATTTTTCTTTCATACCTCAGTACTACACTGTCCCAACAAAGAAATTGGGGTTCCAGCAGCACACATACTTTTTTCTTTTTTTTTTTGAGGTGTCCCTCAGCACTTAAACAGATCCCCCAGAGCTCTCCCTGCGCCTTCTTTCAATTAAATCGCTTTTCTTAACTTAATCTGGGACTGTTTGATTGGAGCTGGTTGGAAGTTTTTCCCAACAAAGCAAGGTTATTCAGCAGCTTTGAAACCCACTGATTTATCAGGAGAGAAAGACTTATCTTTCAATTAACTTCCTTCACCTATGGGTTGCCAGAGGCTCAGGTTTCTCAGCCCAGTGACCGGATTCCATTTGAATGACTGTGGGACTGTAGACCTTTGGGATTTTTGGGGTTTTGCCACAGAGCCAGGAGCCAATGCAATTCTCTAGTGTGTGCAGCTATGGGACACTGCAGATGCCAGAAATCATTGACTATTTTGGTTTCAGACTCCACAGGCTTAGGTCATGAAACTCTCCAAACTGCTATCTCCAGATATTTCAGTATGTCAGTTTAGATGCCATATTTCAATGTTCATGGTCTTGCTTTTACTTTAGAGTGAAGAGTTTCTAGAAAACATATTCTCGTGATATAATGAATTCCTGATCATCATTAGTAATAAAACCTACCAAGAGGGGATAACAAACTTCACTGGTCAGAAGAGGCACTTGGTCAATTTGCACTACTGCCTAGAAAATAGTGGCTCATCCTACGATTTAGGCAGGGGAGATTTGTTTGAGTTCTGGTTTGAAATTTATTGAAATCCTGGAAACTCTGAAATAATCTCTTTTTTGTCTTTTTGCGCTGATTTCAGCAGCATTAGGACTTTGTCCAGGATGGCTTGCTAAGATAGACACAGCAGTTTAAATACAGATTGGAGCTGTGTCTAGATTCTACTTTGTGAATGTTGATGGCTTATGCAAGTAGGAAGTCAACCTTGGTAACCTTATAACTTGTTAATTATATAAGTTGCCACAGCTATGTGGTTTACCAATGGAGAAATTTACATTTTGTCCTGTTTTAACATATTTACAGACTTTACTGCTACCATTGTTTCACAGTTCTCATTTTTCTTTATCTTGAGGTGATGACAGGTGTTTTTTTCTCTGCTATGAATACAGATATATGTATTTCTGGGAAAAAGGAATGTGATTGTCTAAGTACTGTAGTTCAAAAAAAGGAATCCAAACTCTTTTTATGCTTGGTGTTACATCATTTGAAACAGCACGGCTATCTCAGGATCTTCTGAGGACAGAAACTGTATCACAGCTGGAAGATTAAAATCTTAACTTGCATTAGCATAAAGGTCCCGTTTGTTGCCTTGGCAAAATCAACAGCTACTAGGCTTAAAACCTATTCCTGTTACAGGAGTAAATGCTATCGTGTGTAACTTCAGTACCAAAGGAAAAAAAATGCAATATGTAGGAGGTCATTATTTAACAAAAATGTGTCCCCGTTCTGTTAATTGTGCTAAGAAACCTTTAATGGAAAGGACACTGAAGTAAGACATAGAGGTTAAAGTGAAGTAATTAATATTTTATTTTGTTTGTACTCAAAATTGGTTGCAGCCTTTGCTTTCCGCTGTGATTTGTTTCTAATCAGCATTCCCACTGTTCTGAAAATTTGATTTAAATTCTAAGTTGATGCAGGAGATGCATATAAACAGATCTCCGCTCCCCTCCTGTGAGGGCAATTTATGCAAAATAAGTTTAGGGGCTCTGGGATTTAAAGTTTACTGACTTTTGTCTGTGGGAACTGGAGTGCTACTTTGCACATCGGGAACATTGTCTGTGAATTACCTGCCTTAAGGGGGATTGTTAGCACATGAATCAAAAGTGGCTGACTAATGTAGAACATCTCAAACAAAAGCATTAGACAATAGTTGAGACTCACCAAGATGCATTTTAAATCAGCTCAAGTTAAATTAGGTGCATTTTAGTCTAATACTGCTCTTAAGTATAATGTTGAACACTGGCTTTTAGAATAGGCTGATCTGTGTACCCTTGTTTTGCTACAGAGAAGATGCCATCTATTTATTTTCTCTTTAAAAGCAGTCTTTACCCATGGAAATGTTACTTGCTCAGCTGCATTGCTTCATTCATAAAGGAAGAGCAGTCTACTCCTCCGTGCCACAAAGTCCATAGTGATTTTCCTTTGATTATGTGCATAACACTCTGGGGAATGAGACAATTGTGCACACATATTTTCTTGTATTTATATATTGAAAAAGAGTAGGTTTTTTTCAGATGCTCCAGAGTTACATTCTGCTCCTACTTAGAAACATTTGCAGCCTCAATATGATGTTTGTCCTTGAGAATCCTGCTACAAAGGCACCCACACCTAAACTCAGATCCAGTCCTCTGGGATGTGGGATATTGCAAATTCTGTGTTGCATCACTTCCAGACTTTGCAGAAAAGTTTAGAGCATCAGTGGACTTAATGCTATTCAGCTTGGTGACAAATGAAAAAGATTTTTTCTGGTGTAAGGAAAAAACCCAGACAAGTCTGCAGGGTGCTTCCTGCTATGGCCTCACCTGGCACACTAATCTCGGTTTGCGGAATTCTCCCTTTGGGTGTAAAGAGGCTCTGCATGCTTTGGGTATAAGGGCCTACTTCCGTCTCCAAACCAGGCACTGTGGGAGTCTGAGAGAGAGAAAATCGAATGATTTGGACCAATTCTGATCCTACTGAAATGGGAGATTAATCATAATTTGGCCCTTAAGTGTAGTGAAGGTTCAGTGTTTACTGCAAAGAGGGTGCCCCATGTCGGTTGTTAAAAAGGACTGGGGGAGGGTTTCAATAGATGCCAGTTGTGCACCACACTGCTCTATCACTTCCCTCCTCAGCAGCACTGGGAGGAAGAAAATTAGATGGAAAAAACTCATGGTTCAAGGTGAAGGCAGTTTAATAAAGCAAAAACAAAGGCCACGTACAGAAGCAAAGGCAAACAAGATTTATTCTCTCCTTCTCATCAGTGTTCAGACACTTCCCAGGAAGCAGGGCTTTAGTGTGTCTGGCAGCTTCTCTGGAAGACAAACATCATGATGACAAATGCCCCTCCTTTCTCTTGGCTTTTATTGCTGAGCAGATGCCGTATGGTATGGAATATCCCTTTGTTCAGTTGTGGTCAGCTGTCCTGGCTGACCTTCCCCACTTCTTGCCTGCTCCCAGCTCACTCTAGGAGGCAGATTGTTGGAGAGGCAGGATTCTGTGTGAGCACCACTCTGCAGTTGCCAAAACACGAGTGCTCATCAACACCTCACTAGCTACTGATACAAAGCACAGCACTATGAGGGCTACTATGGGGAAAATGGGCTCCAAATCAGCCAGATCAAATATAACTTTTACTCTGGGCAACAGTTTTGGAACTAGAAATGCTGAGCAACCAGACTAATGTTCTCAACAAAGAGCTAGCAATACTTCTTATTTTAACTAGATCTGCATGAATGATTGATCCTATTTGGAGGAAAACTGTGCTGGCAGTGTTTTAAAGAAAAAGGGAAAAATATTTTTGGATGTACATGAAATCAGAGTTTTTTTAGACTGTTTGTCAGATAAGGAAGGTTTTTTTATAGGTTGAATAAGTATTTCATATTGATCTGGGACATCTCTAAAGCAATGTAAAAATAAACTCATGAAGGCAATGTAAAAATAAACTCATTCAGGATGACTGGAGCAATATTCACAAAACTGAGGAGGGCATATCGCCTGTTGCACTCAGTGGTGCGAACTTTGACTTTTTGGGTAGGAGACTCCAACTGTTCCATGATCCCCAGGTTTTCCTCTCAGAAAAAATGTCCTAACTGCCAGGCTGTCCAAACCAAGCTACACAGGCAGATAAGTGAAACTTCTGCAATTGATGTTGCCTGAGAAAGTAGCTCTGCTGGATTCAAGGCTGCTGAGCCGCCTGTACAGCATGGGGTGGGACAGGTGGTGCTGTGCACTGCTCCATGTCCCTGCTCCACCACCAACCCAGCCCTGCATCCTGCCCTCTGAGAGATGTAAAGCTCCCGGCCACTCAAAGGCATTGGTATTTGTGGTAAAGAAAATTCACTGTGGCTGCAGAGATACAAAGGGAACCTCTCTTGAATGCTGGTGTGTAACTCGTGAACATCCACTGAGTAAGAAAATAGGTGATGATTACGGTCTGGGCTGGTGTGCAGGGTACTCATCTGAATTTTCCATTCTCTGCTTCCAAGTATATTCAAAGCAAAAAAAATTGAACTTGTCCCACCTAGAATCAGTATCATTTTGAAGGAGGTGATTCTAAGACTCAGTTTTAAATAAGGCAGGAAAAGGAGTGGATATTTACCTCCAGTCTAACAAAATGTAGTTGTTGTGGCATACAGTACTCTTCTCATTTTCTATTGTTTCAGAAATTGTTTTCAAGACAGTTTGTAAGTTGTATGAAAACTCAAAGCAAAAATAACTATTGCAAAACCACCAAAATAATCCTTTCTACATTTTATTCCGGGTGAAACTGCTGACTAAATTTGGCTTGATGTTACAATTGTTTGCATTTTTGTTTGACTAAGTGATTCCTTGCACAGTCTGTGCTCAGCTCTGGCTTGAGCTCTGCTATTAGTTCATCCTCCTTGTATTCTGCTTTGGGAGCATTTAAGATACCTGCTCCCTCGCTGAGCCACAGCCTGCTGCACAGGGATGGTGGACATACTAGCCATGCAGTTGCACTGACTTTTCCAGCCAACTGGTTTCCGTGATAAACACCTGAGGCTCTAAAGCAATGTAACTTCAGTCTTCCCTTTCCAAAACTCATCAAAGAGCTGTTGTCTATATATATATGTCTGGCAAACATTTAATTCGCTCTATAATCTGTGGAAAATGTAGCAATTGATCTCTGAGCAGTGTTACTAAAAGCTGTACCTACTTTGTTTTCACTTGGAGTGTGTAAATGGCTTTTTGACAGGTTTGACTTCTGGGCAGTTCCTGGCTGAAAATGCTGTCACCAGCATTGATTTCCCTCTTTGCCTGTCACAGGCAAGCCATCCTGTGATTGAACAGCAGCCTGCAACTATCAATATCCATTACTGGATTTCTTAGCTGCTGTGCACTGCTCCTCAGAATACTGAAAGTAGACCTGGGCCAGAGGCAGATCTTCATCTTCCAAATGTAGGTCATATGAGTACACATATTGGGATATTTTCAACCATAAACATTGAAACTGTACTGCTTGTTAGCACCCTGGTGCTCTCCACCTGCACTTAGATGTCACATCCCGCTGGAGGATTTTTACATGTAAATCTGGGCTGCCCTGTGGATCCCATCCTCTTCTCTCCTGCAAACCTGGCTTCTTATTAAAGCTCTCACTGAAAGTGTGAACTCAGCTGTCTGCTTTTCCAACTTGCACATCTCAAAGCACAGGAGAGATGGGCGATTTGGCCCTTGCTCTCTCAACAGCTACAGCTTTAGAGAGCCACAGGAGGGGTTTCCAGCTCTGCTGGCTGCACTCCTCATCCAACAAATGTGCGGGTTTTCTGCCTCACTCCCGATGCTGCCACTTTTTCTGAACCATCCCACACGTGGGCCCTCCTTGTGTCACTGTGTTTTAAGGTGTTCCTCTGTAGGTTTCTCTGGAAGTGAAGTGGCAGGTTCCTTGTGTGGGGTAGCTTTGCTACATGGAGACCCACAAGCAGAGCAGCTATGCTCCTGTGAATGTCCCCAAGAATGCAACTGCTCACTGCTTTCTCAAGAGACCAAGCCCATGTGGGTGTGAACACTCAGCACTTTCCAGGGTTTAGTGTGTACCGTGGCTGTCTCCTGCCTCATCAAAATGACCTTAATTCTTAGCACAAAAGTCCTCTGGTCCTCCAAACCCAAACCTAGCTGCCAGTATTTGAGGAAAGATAAGTGAATAAAGAAAACCCATAGACATATCTCCTCTAAGTAGTCATCCAGCTCTCAACAGTGTCCAACAAAATTTCATCCAGAGCTGGAGGTGGGGGCCTGTCAGGGGACAGTGAATGCTTTTTTACTGCCCCATGAGCAGCAGTCTAGGTTAAATGGCCAGGAGGAGCCATAGCAAACCAGCATGCCTGTCCTCCAGTGCCAAATTCCACACCTAGCCCTGCTGAACAGTGCTTGGCTTGGACACGGTCTCCTTGTCCTTTATATCTGAACTGTAGAAGCTGCTTCCTGTACTGCCGTGCTCTTGAAAAAAACCTGGAACTGAGTTTCCCATTTATTAGGTCATCTTTAATTTGGGACATCAGTGAGAGTTTTTTGTAATTCTCCAACAGCTTTTTTTCTGCATGAACTCTAGTTCCCTGTATTTCCCAGCTGTAGCTCACATGTGCCTCTTTATTTAGAGTCATCAGTGGATATACTTAATGAGCAGAATCTTTCTGTTGATTTTTGCTGGCTATTTCTAATTGCAAAAGTCTCTTCTTAGTGGTTAATTATCTGTATTTTATGATCACCCTGTGGATCAGGCTGGAGATCATGCAAAGACAAACATGCTGAGAGGAAAATGAGCTGCCACCCATGTGTATTTCAACTTTAATTCTGTACCTTGATATTCCGGTTGTCCTGTGTTGCAGGTCTTCATGGCAGGGATATTTCCAAATCCCACAGTCCCAGTTTTCTGTTTTTCTCTATCTGTTGTAAATCAGGAGTATTTTTGCTATAGTTAACCCGAAGATGTATAAATAAAACTGGAGGGAAAAAAAGAAGCAAGCCTTTAAACACTTGTATATCTTTAATAATAGTGATTTTTGTAGAGTAAAAAAAAATATCTCCTTTTTTGTCCATTTACTATGTTAGCTTTTATCCCAGTTTATAGGTTGTTTTGCAAAGCCTGTTTGGAAACCTGCTTCACCAAGGCCCAAATAGTGGTTAATCATTTGTGTTCTATTATCAGAGGCTTACTCCACAAAAAAGTATTGTCACTTCATTCTCTGCTTTTCTCACCTCAGTTTCTTCAGAAAACCAGGTACCACTGTCCTTCCTGCCATCTTGCCTGTAACTCTGGTCACATTTGTGCATGTATGTTGTCTTCTGAAATGTCTGTTTAGAGAAGTCCTTCTCTAGCAGCAAGTGAACTTTGCAATACTCAGTTATGCTGCACACTGTATCTTCCCACTGCAATTCATTCCACTCTAAAGCAAGAACAAACCTACTGAGATGGTTGTTTCTGGCTGTGCTTGGGGTTATCGAGCTCCTCACGAACAATAACTTTCTGAAGTGCCAGACCTAAACCCTTGGTGAATGAGCAAACCAGCTACGTGCCTGGAGTCCATCAGCAAGAGCAGTAACACTGAGCTGGTTTTGCAATGCAGCCAGCACTGGAACTGACAGCCTGAGGCTGGAAGTGTGCTAGGGAAGGTGTGTGTATTCTTCTTTATCACTCAGCTGAGATTTTCAGCAAGATGGATAAGAGGCAAAATCAGTTAATCAGCTGTGGAATTCCTACTGAGGATGAAATGTGTTGAATCTCAGTCACTGTAGAAATTAAGGAGCTGGTGGTGAGCATCTGTGTATAAACCAGATATATGACAATCTGCTCAGCACAGCTGATTTCTTGAGAGCCCTTCCAGCCCTGATTTCTGACTGAATCTGGGAGAGTTGCTGCTTCTTTAAACTATGCTAAAAGGGATACAGGGAACATTAAGAAGAATGGCTACTGCTCGAGATGTTTCTACTGATTGTTTTTTAAGTCATACAGTTTTGTGACTGAACCTAGAAACAAGCTGCATCTTAAAAAAGCCAACAAACAAAAAAATTGTCCCACAGAGTAGGAGCATGGAGGATCTGTACTTAGAGATGAGTCCCAACACTCCAGTCTGGTTTCCAAAGTACTAGCCCTACTCATCTTTTGCTTGGAGATAGATACTGCTCATGAAATTGGAGCTAAGGTCAGCAGCTAAAAAACATAGCTGCTTGGGCTTAGCATTTTAACTCTAGACTATCAGTACTGATTGCTTTTACAGATATTTTATTAATGTTCAGGAAAAGAGGAATAGAATATAGCTACTCAAAGAGGAATAGAACATAGCTACTCTTCCAAACACACACCCCCTTGTTAGAAAGGCGTATTATGGGAGATATTTCTCCTTTTACTTCATTTACCAAAAAAAGACTTCATTTACCAAAACAAGATTAATTTTAAGTGTCACAGACATTTACTGTGTATTTTGTGCTGGTTTGGGTTTATTTTCCTGGTTGCCATTTATTTCATGATATTGCCTGGACTCCAAGAAACAGCCAGACAGATCTGCTGAACACATGAATACTAAGGCAGTGGTTTCCCTAGTAACAATAACTATGTAACAGCTCTCACAACTTCCTGCCCTTCCTTACCGGATTTGTTTGTGTGTTTCTCACTGGGTTAGATGGCGGAGACACCAAAATTGAGGCTGGCTAAAAGGCATTCAGGATGAGCTTACTGGAAGTGGGGAGATGAGAAAAAAATGACTGCTGCATTTGCAAGTGGTGTCATTACAGAGTCTGGCTTTGGTTTGTTTTATGGGAATAATCCCGGGGGCATGCTCTCGCTGTCTCGGAGCATAGGCTGAACAGACTCTACTTCAACTCAGATTCTGACTTCAGAATGGTTTTTTACAAATGTAACTATTGTAATAATGGATTAAGTGCAGCTTTGAGTCAGTAATCGATTAATGGAAAGCAGAGCGGGGTAACAAATACAGACCTTAAGTATGCAGCCCCAGTGCAGGACTTACTGCTAGTACTTTAGAGAGGTGAATTAAGCAGCATTTGGGAACATGTACTTCTGGGTTCAGAATGCTAGCAGGGGGTTGTCTGGCTGCCGTGCTCTTGCTATGGAAGAAGAAGGGAGATTCATTCTCTAAAACGTTGCAAAGTGTTCCTCAAAGAAAGCAACTATTGTGATATTCAGGTGAAGGATTCTGGTAGACATGTTATGTATCATCATTAAATTGGGTTATCTTTTTAGTCTTCTAATCAACCAGCCTACTTACAGCTCACTCTAAACCAGGTGAAGAAATCTGCAGTACTAAACCCAGGTATTAAATCTGCTTCTTCAAGCACTGAAAAACTGAATTCCTGTATTTCATTAGCCATTGTTCCTATATGTATATTGAATGTTGTTGCCACTTGCGCATCATTTTTTTTCCATCAAAAATTACCTTTGCTGAAAAATAAAGGTTAGTATTATAAGTCATGTCTCTCTAAAGCTGCATCTTAAGATTGATCTGTTCCTGAACAAGCTGAAATGATTTATATGTTGCTAGAAGGAAGAACTGATAAGGGCTAAACTGCAATCAGCTATGAGTTTACTGTTAAGATAATAAACATGAACAGACTGTGCAGAGATCAGCCATGCTTTCCTTTTTCAAGATATTTGACCACAATGAAATCATGACATTATCTTAAAGCTGACACAGGTAACTCTAGTCATACAGACATTTACAGCTAAAAATGATAAGCTTGAGCCTAAAAGATGCTTGGTACACCCATCCTTGTTGCCTTTAATGGCAATTCTGGGTGTTCAGAGCATTGGATCAGATTAAGATCATCTCAACAAATCACAGTGAGGAAGACAGAAAGAAATGGCTATCAGAAAACCAAAGCCAGGCTAAGATTTTATCCTTATCACACAGAGATGAGGTGCCTCAGAGCAATATACTGATTCTCTTAGGCTGTATCAAATATCGGGACTGGCCAATGTTCTTTAATTCAGGGCAGCCATAAAGAAAGCATGAGCAAGTTTGTAATTAGCACTTACATTCTCCCAGCAGGCAGAACTCCCACTATCACAAACACTATCTTCACAGGTACTATATTTTAGACTAGGTGTTTAAAGCAGTTTAACTGGGGTCTTCTGTAAACCAGCTGTGTTGAAATTCTTATCACCCAAAATCCACTTCAACCTGTGTGCAATATGATCTTGGCAGAGAGCAATACTGTTTTGTGCTTCCAGGATCACTGACAGTAATGAAATAATGTTGTCTTCTAAGCTGAACATATTTTAAGTCCAGTCATGTAATAGAACATTATGTTCTTAGATAGTAAGAAGAAAAGAGTTAGTAAAATCTACCTTTTGATTTTACAATTTCCCTGAAGGTACGCTCTTCCAAATTTTTGTACACTTTTGAGACTTTTTTGTGTTTCTGTTTGCAGAATAAGTTTTGTAACTAATACTGGATGACTAAATGAAACCAGCAGGTTTAGGTGTCTAATGGCACATGCACCAGCAGCAATCCTGTAAACACATATGCAGATGTGTGCACTGATTCAGATGAGTACAAGACAGGAGCACGGCTGTATTCAATTCTGAAAATAATTCTGAAAATAATAATCCAGTTCCTAATTATGTACGTGGTTGGCTATGCTGATTTAAGGCAGGATATTCATTCTGTTTTCTAACTGTACATCAATCAGTGGACCTAAAGACTGTAAATTGCCAAAGTTAAATTAGATATGTAATAGAAAATTTAAAGCATTTACCATTTTGTCAAATATTAAAACATTCTTGTTTTCACAGGGGTGTAATGTGGACCATACAGAGGTCTATATAAGAGCTGTGAGTAATTTAAAAATATGTGATATCCTTTACATATCACAGATACTTTTCTCATTAATTAGGAACTTTTCACTATAAGAAGACTTTTATATGACTCCTGTTTGTTTCTCAGTCTATTTCCAGGCTAAATTTACTGTAAAGAGAGAGGTTTTGCATCTGCCTATGTCAGATCTCCAGTGTATTGAGGTCAGCTTCCATTCTCCTTGGCTCTGATGCCTGCCTGTATAAACACAAATTCCATTTCAATCCCATTATTTTTCTAATCAAGGGTTTGTCATGCAAAAGAAGATCTGAGGTGACTGTGTTTTCCATTATGCAAAACATTCCATTATGATAATATCTTCAGGATAGTCTTATAAAGGTGCCCTGCCCAAAGACATCACAAATGAGAGCACTGAAATGGTAGACAAATCCTGCATAATTTGCCCTCTCATTTAACATTCAGGCCACAGAGTTCGCCCTAATTTGCCATACACATTTCCTCTGACATCCTCAATCTGTACATATGGTAAAAATAAGAATTGGCAGCTTTCACTGAATACACTTCTGTTAAGTGCTTATCAAAAGAAGAAGAAAGGGGCTGTAAAATGCAGTCATATTTAGTACATCCTTCGATTTATTTTGCTTTCTCTGCTAAACTCACACTTAGTAAAATCTATAGTCACTGAAATTTACCTTTTGAGCTCAAGTTGTTTCCATTCAGAACAAAGTGAAAAATACACCAGCAAAGAAAACCTGATATTTCTTAGAAATTCTCTTTTCTTTCTTATGCCAAATCCCAACGGGCAGGGCTCCACAGAAAGGGAGTTTATTTTCTCAATCCTTTGAACACAAAGCTCTTACATTTTCTAGGACAAGATGTTTTCCTAGACAATCTCAATATTGTACCTTTGTATTATTAATACTTTTGTCATAAAGATGAATACTCACATTTATTTTATTGTATATATTTAATTTCCATTAGATGTCATTTCAATTATTCAAATATGAATTGGCTTTAAAACAGACTCCTGTGAAGACTTACGTCTGAGTCTTGGCAAGCACATCGTATTTCTGCAGTTTCTGTGTATTTGATTTATCTGTTCTCTCTTCTTTCTGTGCAGATGTGAGTGTGGTATGTGCATGTGTGCTAAATATTTAGGTAAGTGAATCTGCATTGACTGCTTTGTTTGAAAAAAATTCTGAAGTTGTGGGGCATTTTTACAAGTTTTTTATGGTGATGATTGTTTATGACTATTTCTGTAGCTGGACAGATAAATTTTAGGGCTGTAGAAAATATAGGCATTTTAATTATAATCTAAAATAGATAAATAGTCCTTTTCTTCTCTGGCTTTCTAGAGTGTCCTTCCAGATCTGGGGGAACACTCTGTCATTGCTGGCTTTCCAGTTCAGGGATTATTCCACTATTAAATTTAATGCAATATCTGGTCATGAACTTGGTATTAGCTTTTAGGCCTTGAATGATTTTGGGTTGTTTTTTTTTTTCCTTATGATTGGTATGGCCTCGTGTATCATCATCATTGTAATCTTTTTAATTAAAGTCAATCAATTGCCTTGATTTCCTGGCTCAGTTTCTGATATTTTAAAATGTTTACCATTTCTAACTGCAATATTTAAAAGAGCTGTCTCCAGTATTTTTCACAATTTTATCTCATTTACTGGAACTGTTCTTAGTCCATGAAATTTTAAAAAAAACCCATATGGATTGTAGATGTGTTATCCTTATTGATCCATAATATCATCATCTACTGTGCAGCATGTCTAAGGTACTCGACTCATCTTTACTGAACCACTCATGCTGAACTAACTGATGTGGATACAACTACATGTAGAACTAGACTTCTCTGTAACTTCCCTTATGTTACATGTCAGCAGAGTATGTACTCTTTCTTCTCCAAGATGCATCCACCTCATCTTCTTGGAACTAGTTTTAAGTTCAAGTCTACAAAACCAATTTTGAAACATGGCAAAAAATACTTTCATTAAACAAGACCTATTTGCCAGTAATCACATATCATTTATATTTACTGATAAGCTTTGCTACAGATCTTTCAAAATTATGGCCTCCAAGGCATCTCACAACAACATTCATCTTCATGATTGAAAATAATTGGGATTCCAAGTCCTCTGCTCCTAAATCAGACTTGAACTTATCCAATTGCTTGACATTTCTTACTGCACTACAGAAGTCTTAACTTACACCTTTTATAATTGCAGGTACCTGAAATTTTGTAGATCCACACCCTCTATATTGTATCCATTCAAGGCAGTTATTTTCCTCCAAAAGTTTTAACCCACTTTTATTACTCCCTTCCCATCAGTTGCCAAGAGTGATAATGTGATCAATAAAGCTTGCATCTGCTGTGAAGTCACACCACTTCTGTCATCTGCTTCCTCTGTTAATCTGTTTAATCTGTTGGTAAATATGTCCAGGATTATTTTTTTCTACCAGTGACTAAGGTCTCTGTAGTTAGCTGGATGTGCAGGATCTTGCATTCCCTGAAAGGATATTGCCTGTAGCTGTTTACCTGCAACCTCCTTGTGTTCCTTTACATATCTCTTTTGTCTCTTTGCTGGCACTTGCATTAACAGCTTTCAGCAGCTTGACCATGACCCTTTCTGTTCCTGCAGCTATCCCACTTCTGCTGTTCTCCTCTTTTCTTTGTTTGCAAATAAGTAGAAACAACAAACAATCAACATAGTTACCAGGACTTTTCAAGTCAATGATGCAAATATATTTAGTACTTAAAAAAAACAAAACAAAACAAAACACGATATTGGACCAAGGCCAGCTTATCACAACTGTATGCACAGCTAATATAGCCACATTTATGCTATTTTTTGAAGTCTCATTTCTTCAAAGTGGTCCCTAAAGCCCAAGTTTTCATTTTCATGGGAGAGGACAGAGCTTCTGAAAACCATCCCATATGCATTACCATGCAGCACTATGTAGCCAGATTTAAAATTCTTGGTTGCAGCAGGCAGTTGTATGAAGCTGAAAGCCAACATAGGTCATCAAGTCTGCTCTGTGGATCTCCATGGTTTAGCAGCAACTGTTTGGATAAGAGCCTGCTGCATACATTGCCTCTCCTGCCATTGTGACCTCTATAGCTGCTGCTTCTCTCCTTCTGCTGGTGTTCCAAAAAGCAAAAAGTGTGGCACTGGATGTACAGAGCTAAAATGCTCACAGCACTGTCTGCTCTCTCTTCTCCCCAGGGGTTCTAACTTTAACCGAAATTGGATGGAAGAACTGTGCCCAGATCCGCTACCAGAGCATAACAGGTTACAGGTTACTGTGCAGCTGCTGATCTGTGTATCTGCTCATTCTTTGCTTGTAGAAAGTGCAAAGGAAACAGGAGTATGAAACTGTAAAAATTTGTGCATTCTACAGGCTGCAACTTTGTAGTTGTGTTGTGGTCATAAACACAAAAAAATGAACAACTGTCTGCAGTCTTAGGCATACAACTCCAGGTGGATGCTCATGCAAGGGCTTTTCAGATATCACCATGTTTTTATTAATTCTTCTTGACTTCTTTTACTTGCTCTCCCTAACTGCCAAAATCCAGTGAAACACCAGGGCTTTCTGAGCTAAATCGCATCAAAGCTCCAGCATGCAGTCCTACGGTACTGCTGTCCCTGCTCAGAACTGGGCATCTTCTGGCCAGTGCAGGTCCAACTCGAACTGTTCCCCATGCATGAGAACAGCAGAACTGTGAGGTGAAGCATAAATAAGAGAACATATTCTGCCTCCACTGCTAGATGAATGTGGAGTGGCTCTTATGACAGCATGTTCTACCTGCTCAGTACCAAGGGGATCAAGATCCAGTGTATATTCCCTGGAAGAAATGGCTGTACTTTCTTAGCTGTGTGTGAACAGAGCTCTGCTTTCTGATTCATTATCAAGACTATTATCTAGAAGAGTTACATTCCTTTAATTAAATAGCAAAAAATGTGTTTACTTAATTCTACTTTCTACTGCAAAAACATATGATAGTGGAAATTATGGATTCTGGTGTCTGCCAGGTCCCTGATACCCTTATGTGTTTTAGAATCTAGGCAATTAGAGAATTCATGTGATAATTCCTCCATTATACTTTTCACATTAATATATTTTCTTATGAATTGTTTAGTCAAATTAATTGCATTGAGCCTTATTTCGGGTATGCTTAGCATACTTCCAAAGAGACTTTTTATACTACCAATTTTTATCTCAGTTAAGAATTGCCTTAATAACAACATTCAGGAAAGCTGGTTCGTGATCTGATATGGTGATAGCTCCTATTTTTATGTGTTGTGTTGTCAGGCTGCTTGTGATATAAAAGAAAAGATCTACTCTTGGCTAGGGAGAGATGAGATGTGAAGTTTTCTCTGCTGGAGTGCATATGCCTTCAGACATCAAAGCTTTTAAAATTTCCCATACATCAGAATGGAAACTGGACATTTTATCACCTGGGGTGCTGCCTGCTCCCTACTGCTTTGTCTGCCCAGCAGCTCCCCAGGGCCAGAGCAAAAGCTGTTCACATCAGAGGCCAGAAGTGAAGGCATACTCCTGGCTACAGCTGTGGGCGTCCACTGACAGTAAACAGATGCCAGGACAAAAAAATCTAACCAACCAACCAAAACAGAAAAAGCCAACCCTGTTTTCCTTGGGAACTTTACTATGACAACAATCCTCATAAAAACAGCTCTGTCCTGGGCAATTATAAACTACGCACCTGCAGGAGACATTTCTTCATTCTTTAAAGGCTGTGACCTTCAACTTCAGATCTCTCTTCTCCTCCAGCATGGTATGGAAATAAGCTGTAATTGTGAACACTAACAGTCTGTATTATAATGATTTCTGTTACAAGATAGTATAGATTCTGCTTACAAAATGGGAATGTCCACACACCCAATTTCTTTATCATTAGTCTACAGCAACATGAGAAAGCTATGCAAAATGAGCTCCGAGACAGATGCTACATGGGCTGCATAGAACTTGTCAGGGAGCAGCAGTGAGAAAGTCATGGCTGTCTCCTGTGGATGCAAAAGGGGTCTCTGAACAATGTCAGCTATGAGCAATGTCAGATATTAATTTGGTAGGGTGACATTTTTATTTATTTTTGTTGGGTGATTATCTGCTTGTGAGAAATACAGGCCAAGAGTTGGGCCTGGGAAAACAAATTATGCCTGGAATTTATCTTGATAAAATATAAAAACAGATTATGTTCCTTGGCCTAAAAGTTGTTAGTGTAAGCATGAGATTGAGTTTCTTGGTTCTTTACTGCTTTAGGAAAAGATAGAAAAAAAATTTAAAAGAAAAAACTAAAGTAGTGAAATAATGTAATGACTATGTACATGCAGACAGAATTTGTGGATTAGGCTGGTAGGTACTTCTGCAAGATATTTTTGCTGATTTTAGGCGTCACATGCATTACCTCAGTCAAAAAGCAGTTATCACAAGTGCTGCAGGAAATAACCCTCCCCATGGTTTGTCTTCTTGTTTCTAAAAGATCATCTAGGTCTCTTGTATTGTTGAGGTCTAGAAAAGTGAAAAAAAAGTGGGAGATAATCCTTTTAAAAGCAAAATACATGCTGAAGGAAATCTCATTTTCATGTGCAGTCAGAAGCAGCCTAAGTGCTATTGTCTATACACAGGCCAAAGGAAGAGGAGGTGAAATATCTGGACACATGCTAAAGGCTATGAATCTACGAAACTTCCACTTCAAATGCCAGCCAAATCTCTCTGACTAGATTGAGAAAAATAAGAACCCAGCACTAATCAGCAAAGTTAAAATGCTGGGGTTTTTCAATCTTGTTTTTAATTGAACAATTCCATATCTAAGTTCTTGTGCAATAGTCACTCCAAATATTTTACAATGTAGTTAAATTTTAATTCTGAGGATTCAAATTCTCAGCCTACACCTGAGTATTCATGTTGGTGATCATCGTTGTTGGCCATCTGCCTCTGGTCAAATTTCTTTTATGAAGGCCTTTTAAAATTTATTTATTTATTAGGATTTGCTGCACAATATGACAAATATCCATTGACACTGACATGTTCTCAACTTCACTGATCAGTCTTCTTGAGAAGCAGCTAGGACTCTATCTCCTACCCAGAACATAAAAGGGGCAGAGTTTGAGTCTCCTCTTGCACCATTTCATCTTTGCCAAGGGCTGCTGCTTCTCCCATGAAGAGAGTTGCTCTGCAGTGTGAGTCGTGGCACTGGGAGATCTACTCATGGTAGATGTAGCACAGGTTATCTGGTTAATTAAATTAAGTCCATATGCCCAGTCCAGACAGTCCAGAGCTTTTCAGTGGCAGGCAGCAGAGGGTGCAGAGCACCTTCAAAAATGGTGCTCTGCAATCCACACTGGTAGAGATGGCAAGGCTGCTGTGCACCACTGTCCTTGGAGTCTCCCTTCAGAGCAACTGGTAACACGTGAGCTGTTTGCATGGTCTGATGTGTAGTTTAAATTAGTATTGACAGGGGCATGCTGAGAGAGACATTAGTTAGAGCATAAAAGGGAGGCAGGGAAAGGAAACTGGTAAGGAAGCAAATTAAGTAAATGCATAAATACAAACATGCTTAGTCAGAACATTCATGTGTCATCTTGATTGCTTTTCAAGTAAGAGAATAGATATTAAGAAGCTTGTATGCTGCTGTGAGAGAGTTTAGAGTGGTAACTTGGTCATGGACTAATACTGTGATGTTAAACAAATCTCTTGTCAACAGCCCTGCCATACATAGAAGGGGGGAGGTGTTAAATGATGGCCTCAAGCTCTGCTGCCCCTCTATTCAGGGAAGGAGTCTACATCAAGGTGACTCAAGGTCTTTTCTACTCTCAGGCCCCTCAATTTCCCTTTGCAGTGCTGGAAAGAACAAAATAATAGGGATTTCTCCCCCATATTTGCCACCTCAGTGGCTGGTCCAGCTATGACTAGATTTTTTATTTCAAGTCAGAATAACTAATGATTAAATTTTCTTTGGAAAGGTGCAATCCAAGCTGCAGTTTCATGATTGCTTCATGCCCATTAAAGCTGGGCTGTTGCTGACAGGAACCATTCCCTCCCCTCCTTTGTTTCAGCTCACACCTTCCTTCCCTTTCCCCTCTGCTGGCACTAGCACTCCTGCAGCCATGCCAAGGGCTGGAGAAGGGAATTGCTGCAACTGGAACTACAGTGAGCTTTGCTGGTTAGCTTTCAGCTGGGTCAGCACATTGCTCTGCTTCTCTCCCCTGCCCTGCAGGTGCCTCTGTGGGAGGAAGAACAGGAGTGGGTAAGGTGTGGGACCACCTTCCTCAAGGGGCTTAAAACAACTGTGATTCACATCCCCCCAAAGCTTTCCAGGAAAAACAGGCCTCAGGAAAAAAGAGTGTGTGTGCCAGCTTTAGGTTAAATTCCCTTTCCTATCACAGATTTCTTACCTGACTTTGAACAGGTCATTTTAATCTCTGCCTTAGATTTCCTTTCCAAAACAAAGACAAAGCAGTACTTTTATCTTTTAGAACAAGCACATTAGAGATTTTGAGGTGCTGAGGTGCCCAGGTACTCTGGGATAGGAGCACAGAAAGACTTTTGATAGGTCTGCAAATATTTTTAAAGTGCTTCTGCCTCAAGCTTCTATTTTTAATTGCCATAATTGTAGATAGTATTTGTACTGCACAACTGTGGTCTTTGCAGCTCAACATGTTCTATGTATCCACACTTCTGGCAAATCATTGGTATAACTGAATTCCGCATTACAGAATTCAGGGTATAAAACTGAGATATATGACAAAGGATGGAAATATTTTTTTCAGGCTTTTAAAAGCATTTTCACTGTGTTTCAAGTTTCAGGAACTTTTAGCAGCATTACCCAAAAACAGTGACAAGCACTCCATGGTGAAAACACCAGCTGTGGTCTATTTTACATGCAGTTACCTTTCAATCAGTCATACCATAGCATTACTTGCTCCATCTGAAACTGAGCCTGATCTGAGGAGATCAATTCAAGCTCATCTGACCTGACATTGTCATATTTTTCCAACAGAGCTAATGTGTGGTTTTGTCTATGACCAGACCCACCACTTACAGGGCTTCAAACTAATATCCTTGTTTTAACACAGAGCAGACAGAGGGGTTGTTTGGACCACAACCACTTTTCCAGAAATGGGTGATACACTGCATCGATACTGTCATTGTGGTCCTCTTCTTAGCCTAAAAAGCTCTGCTTGCAGCAAAAGATTTGAAATGTTTATCCTTTGAAAAAATATATTTGGTGTAGCCAAATATCCTTTTTACCTCAGAATTTGAGATTAGAATGTCTGTGTTTATAGCTAAAGGAGGGTATCACTGGAAATAAATATTTAGTAAGGTGGTGATAAAATTACAAGGGCAGATCTTCATTCAAGAAAAGTCTTTTGTTTACAAAACTCAAATGAGAGATTACAAACTACTTATTCTCAGATACATTGTCCAACTCTGGTAATCTGATTCTAAAGGGATGATTACCAGAAAGCACAGGTACCAGTACTTCTTACATAAAAGGTGTCTGAAAGATGCTGGGACCAGGGAGAATTAGTGTCATTGGTCTCATTCTGAAACCACTTTACCACATACTCTTTTTTTGACCTTGGAAATGCATTTAATTTCCCTACATTGAAGTTCCTGCATTTAGAAAACGAGGATTAAGAACATAGATGCAAAGCTGCTCTAAGTTTATTGATATTTGCAGCTTTCAGAGTTTTAATGGGTGGCACTGTACAAAGGCAAAGAATTCTTTACATTTTACTGAAGTGATTAATTTTTCAGCTGGCTGCACTGTTGTACTGCAAATCTTCAATGAGTGAAAACTTGCCAATTTGAAGAAACAACTGATTTAACTAAATGGTTTTTCAAAGGCACATAGAAAAATTGATGCAACCCCATCATGGAGATAAATTTATATCAGGCTGAGTGCCTCATATTGATTAAGCTTATGTCAGCAAGGAATCAACTTGCTAATGCCATGAAAGGCACTTTAAAACTGAAATAAGAGTGTCTACACAAGGGATTAGTTTAATATTGGCATTCTTTTTCTCCAAATAAGACAAGCCTTTAAGTCCCATATCCCTAATGCTATGCATTGTGAATTAAAAAAAAAAAGAAAAAAAAAAAAAAAAAAAAGTAATAGAAATGGCATAGCACATATGGCCAAAACTAATTAGTGCCTGTCCTTGCTACTCAGAGTGCTACATTGGCTGACAATTAGGCTTGCTATGATTTGAAGCATCTTAAGCCTGCTGCTATTAAACACAATATGTGGGAACGTGGCTCTATCACATTTTTTTAATGTTCAAGCAATGAAATATAACTGATATATCCCAGAGATGGACGTTCAAGGCTGTTGTTTCATGGCAGTCTAATTTCTACAGCAGGCCAGCTGCCACTAAGTCACAAATACATTACTTGTGAGAAGGAAGGGAAATGTGCCTCCCAAACCAGTTTGGTGGATGCTTTTGCCTGCTATGGCAGCAGTGTGGACAAAGTTTAGGATAAGCTGCTCCTAGCCCTTCTTTGCTATAAAGAGGACCCAGACTTCCAACTCTGAATTACCATCACGTATATACTTGGAAGAATGTAAGTGTAGGCACAGTGAAGACTTTTAAGTAAATATTTAAATCAGTCTGCATTTTTTAAAAGTCATGAAGTTTTCAAAGAAGAAGCTCTACAACTGTAAAAGTATAGAAATAGAAACAGAAACCACAATGGCTTTGCAGAAATACTAACTAATTAATAGTTATCCTAATAGCTAAACTGTATCTGTCTAGCTATAACAAATGGCAGAGGAACAGACAATGTCCAAAATAATCACCATCAGCAAAGTACTTCCTGAGATTTAAGAATGATTTCAACATTAATTGATACCAACATGTAAGAACCAGAAGCTAGATACCCCATCTTTTCCCTTTCCATCCCTTCCTAATGCTTTCTATTCAGTGTTCATATGCATATCCTTCCTCATGAATTAAAGTGCTCCAAAAATTGAAGAATAATCATGAAGTCTCTCTCACTTTCCAGGCAGAATATGCAAGGATGGGCATGACTAAATCTTGTTTGTAGTGGTGTGACTACCACTGAGAGTCAAAATGAGAAAACGAGGTGTTTTCACCTGAAAACAGAGATGTACATAAACATGCCAGAATCTTCTGGATGTCCCATATTCAGTCAGCCAGATGTTGCAGTAGCTGCATCTCCTGGAAGTGGGCTCATTCCCTTGGAGAGGCTTGATGCTGAGGTGTTACTGCAGTGGGATACAGCTGTAGTGGACTGTGGCTGCTGAGACCAGGCACCCCTGACTGGGATCAGGCTAGCATGACACTTCAAGATAAGGAAGCAAACTTTCATAGGCTCTGTATTCAGCACATGGACAGCAGAGGGGAACAAAGACCTGGGACACTGAGGTGACATGGCTTATCCTCCTGGTCTTCTATGCTGAGAACTCTCAGATACTTTTCTTAATGTCAGCAAAACCGTACGAAAGTGTGCAGAATTACAATACAACTACAATTACAATAATCATCCCTGGAGATGGAAAATGTGTGGATTTCCATAGGTAAGTCCAAATCCAGTAAAAATGACGCAATCTCATTGTCACCCATAAAAACAGAGATGTCACAAGATCCAGAAACAAAGTTCAGATGCACACACTGTCATGGGATAGATAAATGTTCTGACAGGGACACCAGGGAAGGAGAGACTTGAATATATTTGCAGTTGGGCTGAATGTTGTGGCATATTTGAGCAATACAGAATGACAACCTGTGACAACAGGAAATTAAATTCCATCACCCTGAAGGTAGCATCCCTTATGCTGAACTTTGAGTTTTTTTAGGAAGTATTTCTTTTTCACCTGCCTGAAGACTGTGGGATCAGGCTAAGGATGGTTTATCAGGGCCCACGTAGGATATCGGAGTGCTGCAGTGTTGAGCAGTTGCTGTGCTGCCAGAGTCAAAGAGTAGGGGAAATGCTAACTAGAAAAACCAGCTGAAAAATTGGAGGAAGGTTTGGAACACTGGAGGAGGGTCTAGAACCACTCCTGTTCATCCTTAAGATAATTACTTTCACACAAACAGCCTAAAATTTCCAAAAACAATTCCTTCCAAAATGCAGCTGACCCCTCCTGTATGAGGAAGAATATATTTAGGGGAGAAGTGCTTACAAGCAGATCTTTGTGGCACATTCCTTTCAGTCTTGCTGGGCATTCTGCCTCTGTTTACACTGGTTAAATATTTAAAGCTATCTTTACAAAAAAAAGCAAATCCTAAAAATTTCTTCTAAAGGGAAAGTCAAGATTGTCCTTTAACATGTACCACTGAAAAAGGCAGATGCAGGCTGAGAATTACTCCTGCTCTGATCTCATCCTGCTCACTCTCTAAACAGCATTCATGGAAAATACACACACACCTAAAAGACATAGAAAAACAGCTTTCCTCCACTCTATCTCCCCACCTCGTACACACACACCTTTTCAATTTGTGTATCTTGAAATAGTAATGCAGCAAATATGATCTGAATCTCATTTACATCAGTGGAAATGGGGAGTCATTTCTTTAAAAGGAATATACTTGAAGCAGAGCAAGAGCAGCGTGAGGCCAGAAGTAAGAGCTCATCTCATAATTTCTCCTTGCATCACAGCCTTATGAAGCTCTACTCCATTCCTGTGTATCTGTGAAATCAGCAGGTCTACTCCTGGGAGTAAGGATTGCCATCTTAGGCCCTTAAATCAGCCTCTCTGTGTTTGAAGAACAAGAGAGAGTCTGTGTTTTCAGGCACTGTATGTAACTGTAGAAGAACTTGCTCAAGAAAGGGAAATAAAAAGAGAGTAAAAATGTTCGCATTCTCTGAACAAAATGAGCTGTGATCTGCAATTGCCCTTTTAAGGGTTGTGACTTTTTCTTGTTCTCCGGAAAACTTCTGGCAGCAGCAGCCGGGCTGCAGCCCCTTGCGCCTCTCACCCCAGCACAGAACATGTCAAGGAAGGCAGGCAACATACGGCTTTAATTTGCAAGGGATCATCTACATTTCTTCTGAACAGAAAAGAAAACCAATTCAAATCTCCACATACTCCATCTATCTTGAATAAACAGCATTAAGGAAAAAATGCTGTGGGTACTGAGAGGAAGAGACTCTTTGTAGTCTGCTTTGACTGTGCATACCGCTTCTCCTCATGCCTCTTTAAAACACAGAAAATCTTTGTAATGGGGGCCCGACTTACACCAATGCTGGCCAAAAGTTGCTCTTCATTCCTAGCCCATGATACCTGGTAGAACATTCATGTTACAATAGGTATCACTCGGCAGGAATAAATTCTATTTCTCCTGTTTCCTCAACCCCCAAATGCAAATAAAAGTATAATTTTTAACCTAAATTGACAATTGCAAACTAATATAGCCAATTAATAAAAGGCATATAGAAAGGTAAGTGGAAATAATTTGAGGGTAAGCTGACTTGGGCCACCTGATGGTCAGAGAATTACTTGGTATCTTGTCAAATGCTTGTTAATAATAACTGCTTCTGCACTGAGGTGACTTTCTGAGTACTTGGCTGTACAGCCTTGAGACCCTTTGCTGCAGAAAATATTCTGGCTGCTGATTGCACCATCCTTAAGGTTTGTGTTCAGCTCCTACTGATTTTCTTTGCCAATCACTGCATGTGTTTGTTATTTTTGTCAGCACAGGCATACTTCCAAGAGTCTTCTAGATGTTCCAAGAAATGTTGAAGGCAGGCTTTTAAATTTTAAGGATTTGTTCTTCTGACAAGACTAGGTCTGTGAGATGCCCATAGCCCTGAGGCAGATGGCTATGTCATTGGTATGTGGCAAACTGAAAAATATCTTACCATGCAACTGTACAAGCTGCTTAGGAGACTTGTCCAGGTTCCTTCTCTCTAGAATTTTGGTTTGTAGAACTCAGTGTCAACTTCTAGGGTCAAACACCTTACTTTAAGGAGCATGTATTATCTGGATTAATGATTTTATCATCCAAAATACATGGTAGATTTAATACAGCAATGTAAAGGTGTACCTTATTTCATCTTACAATTTATCACCTCTCCTTCATTTCACTGCATTTAGAATCTTTGTACTGATTCTCCTTCATTTCACTGCTATTACAATCTTTGTACTGATTTTTCAGCAAGTGTCCCTGTCTTTGTGAGGACTTGATGTGATGTGTACTGTCAGTTCTCAGAGCTGAAATGAGACCCGACTGAGATGTGAATCTGTACTGTCTCACTTGGAAACTCCCAAGAAACTTCATTCATTTAGTATACATTGTTGCCCATCAGAGATTACATATTTTAATTCCTCTCTCTAGCCAAATCTCAAAAATCGTTTCTTTCCATACAGAACTAATTGCTCCACACACAAAAAATATTAACTGCTCTTACCAGCCAAGACTCATGCTCAACATGAAACAAAAAATCAACTTTTAACTTATCCACTGAATTATGATGATCTTACTTTTAACCCTTTATTTGACATATAAATAATGAAACCTTGAATCAATTAAAAACCTAATTATTTAAGTATAAATTTGCTTTAATTTGGTGGACAAATATAATTTATGTTATTATCTCAGTTTACATTTTATTCATTTGGGTGCTCACTAGCCTTCCGACATACACGTTTGTGCTTATATTTGGATGTGTACATAGGTCTGTGAGATAAAGCTAAAAAATTTCCTCTAGGGAAACAAGTTTCCTTAAGTGCTATGGAATGGAAGAATTCATTCTATCCTATTTCTGCCAGTCACAGAGAGGAAAACAAGAAAATCCTGTCATGACTTTTTGCTTTATTTTTTATAAAATTAAAGATTTACATAACTACAGTAATTATAAGCCACACCTGATTATAAGCCACACATCTGGGTAGCCAGGCAGACCACAGGATTTGTCCATATATAAGCCGCACATGAATATAAGCCGCATTATTATTATTAATTTTTTTTAAGCGAGGATACGTGTGCGACAAAGTAACGAGTTAGTAACAGAATTGATCCAGCACAGGGTTTGGTGTCAGGTGCTCAAGTTGCAAACAGTTTTCATAGACCAGCGAAGCCTTTAAACACAGCCCCAGGCGCCCTCCCCGGCCGGCTCTCACTTCCGGGCTGGCATTTCACTGGGATTTGTCCATAGATAAGCCGCACCTGATGATCAGCTGCACTACTGGGGTAGGCTGGATTCTTTGATGAAAAAGGTGCGGCTTATAATCGTGAAATTACTGTACTTTTTTTTTTCCAGACAATCCCCAACTCCCATAATAAATAAAGCAAGCACAAACCAGCACTCTAAGGAGAGTATTGGTACATAATGAATGTAAGAGGATAAACTTCATACTCTGCCTACCTACCAGAGTCCTAAGTTTCCCTAACAGTTACTATACCTAGTAACATCAACTTATTGCTTTGAAGTAAAAGCTGAAATTTATTATTACTATTATTATTACTATTATTAGCCCAAATTTTTGTTTCTTTTATAATGGAGAATTGTCTTTCTGTGGCAAGGGAGAAGAGTGCCTGTTCTTTAGGAAGTAGACTGTGTCTTCATAAGAACATGATTACTGTCATTGACTTGACAAAGGTGGCATCCAGTTCCGTCTCCTCTCTTCAAATGTCATCTATGATGGACACCTAAAGAATCATTAAAAGAACAAGAGGACACACAGGAATAATTTCCTGTGGATATGATGTGCAATACTGGGCTGGCATGAAGAAGTAATGTATTTTGTTAGACCAAGACCTACACATGGAAAAATAAGACAGACTTCTGGTCACGCTTTTCTGTGAGTTAGAATCACCTTTCAGTTAAGAGTAATTGCTTACCGTTTCCTAAGATATTTATTAAGCCAGCAGTGAAAGGAAGAAGATGGTAGCTTTAGAATAGAGAGGACATTGATGATGTTAATTATGGGAAAAATAGCATTTATTAGCTAAGCAAAAAGGAGACAATTACCTTGAAGACGGGTAAGTAGGAGGGGGCAGTGCTGTATGTTGAAGTAGAAGGAAATTATAATGTACTATCAGACCAGCATCTCTACTGAGTCCACAATTTTGGGCAGAGTTAGGAAACCTAGTTCCCATGTTCTGTGGGACAAGTTCTATAGTTTACCTTAAGGATCAGGTCTGAAAGGAGCAGGAGAATGTCTGTTTTGTGAGAAAGACTCCCTCACAAACAGCACAGTGGTTTGCACGGCCTCCAGGAGTTCATGCTGGAGCTGAGTGGTCGTTTTCAGCAGTAGAACTACAAGGAATTCAGCTGTGTGCTGGATGAAGTACAGCCCTGGAACATCAAATGTAGGACCAGGGTATGCTGGTATTTGATGGCAGGGGGTGTTCATTGCTGTAGTAGTGGATGGGCATCAAAACACATCTTGCATTTCTTGCTTAGGCACGGTTTAAACTGAACTGGTTTTGGGCCACAAAGGATTATGTTCTAATGATGAGTTTTGTGGTTTGGGGTATTTGAAATGTAGGACAAGTGCTTCTGGGAAGATTCTTTCCACAAAGGATTTTCTTCTGTTATGGTGAAAAATCATTAAACAGTTAAAATGAGCAAGTCCTAGAAACTTTTCTAAACCTACCAGCTCTCAACCCTTGTTCTTCTCTCCACAATACCACTTCTACCCCATTCCCACTTTTTCTTTCTGAGCTAGTCTTACTGACGCATCTGAACTTGAAATAGTTTTTCTCAAGCTGCATTTAGATTTTAACTAATTACTGCATTTAGATAGTTACTGCTTCAGAACCAAAAAATTAGCTTGTTAATCCAATAATGTGTTTGGTTTTCCTTCTGTACTAGTTGGTTTGAAAAAATCTATTATGTACACTTACAAACCTTATCTGCATACACTGGTCTTTCTCCTAGAACAATCTTCTAGGTTAGTAGAGATGGTGTTTTTCAGTTTGAGAAGTGTTTCCTTAATATTTCAAATGCAGACCCCAGTAGGTAGAATTTTAACCAACTGATGATGCACTTAGACATCTTAATTACCTCTCCTGGATTGTGTGATGTGTCCCCAGGTCTAAAAAGGACAGGCAGAAAGCCAAGGAGGCTTCCAAAGACTAGTCAGAAATTCACACTCTTTGTCTATGAGAAAGAGCATGGGTAATATTCATTCCAGTCTAAAGATCCAGTATTCAGTCTTTTTAGGATGAACACAGAAACAATACTGCTATTTAGGGGTGAATATAAATAGGTTTTGTGCTAGAAAGGAGTTGATAATCTTAATTACTGATGTACATCTGAAGAGAAAAATCTGTAGCTTCAATACAGTGCAATAAATACAATATTTAAGGAATCAGCAGAAGATGGAAAAAGGTATTTGTGCATATAATTTTTGAACTATGGTCCTCTGAGAAGAGAGTTCTTGACAAAAGTCAATGAACCTCAGTAAATGAGGACATCAGCAATCGACATTTTTAAGGATGTGCAATTTTTCTAAACATGATCCCACTCCTGCAGTCGTTACACAGCATAGATTTTGCTATTAATTAGTTTGAATGTGGGACAGTACTGCTGGGAGAAAGAGTGGCCTAAATAGCAGGGTCCAAATTTTATCTGTAGCTATCCAAGAAATACGGATGTCTTTTATTAACCCCTGCCACCTCTGACAGCTAGAAATAAATGCTGGAGCTGTCTTACTACTAATGGATTTTTGGATCTCAATTAACATGTAAGGCGGAAAGGGTGGGAGCATGCTGCAGAGAAGGAAGACAGCTGGTGGGACAAGTTTCATGCCTGGTTCAGCTCCGAATGGCAGAATTAACCTTCGGACAAATATGAGAACATTTGCACACACGACAGAGAGCCTTAATTACTGAATGTCTGGAGAACAGAGCAGAGTTCTTCTCTCCAGGAGCACACTTTATTATTCTTATTCAGTTCCAATGAGTGCAGTAAATCCCCTATTCAGCCTTCATCATTTTTCTGGACTATGCATTTCGGGAGAGCAACAGGACCTCCATTCTGTTTGTGCAATGGGGCTTCAGGCATGCAAAAATGGCCACTGCTGGCGGTCACTGTATGCTTATTCAATCCCCCCCTCCCCAGAATATAGCAAGAATTTTCCAAAAAGCCTGACGAGAGGTGTTGCAAGTCGCACAGCATTCGACTCGGGTCATACTGGAACAGTTGCCCACTAAGCAGAGGGAGGAAGGGAAATGGGATTATTTTCATATGTCAGGTTGCTGCTGTGGACACGATGGGAGGAAGGCGCAGATAACACACAGGTCGGTAGCGAGTTACGGGAAGTGTCTCTGGGGAGAGGCGGGTTTTGGCCACTCCACCATGCCCGTGTGTGCGCTGTGCCACATCGCGGGCTGCGCCTGCTGCTGCGGCCCCTGCCCGCACCTCAAGTGACCGCAGCGAGTCCCCCACATTTCAGACCTGCAGAGATCCCCCGACTGCGCACTGCTCCCAGCAGCAGAGTCCTGCCACCGCCGCGGGTCCCTCCTCCAGCCCTGCCCTTTGCACTGTGCCAAACATCGACTCCCCCGCCCGGGATTAGCCCGGCTGCTGCGCGGCGGGGGCACCGAGGGCGACGGGCCCCGGCCCAGTCCGGGTGCGCCGCTCAACAGCTTCCACAATCGTCATCACCGGGGAATCCAAAAACACCCCCGGGACAGCCGGGGCCGGCGCGCTGCCGACCGACACGGCACAGCCCCGTCCCCCGCCGGCCGCCCCGCCGCGGGGCCCCTTCCCCAGCGCCGCCCCCGCCGCCTTTGTGCGCGGCGCGGGGCAGCCCCGGCCCGCCTGCGCCCGCCCCTGGGTGAGGCGTTGGGAGACGGTCCCTTACGCAGGAAAGTTCGGCGTCGGTTTCAAGGCTCCTCCCTCCGGTGGAGCAGACTGCGGGGCGCCTGGAAACCGGTCGGAGGGAGCGCGGCGCGGCGAGGCGAGGGGCGCGGGCTCGAGGGGCCGGCACAAATGGTCAGGCGGCGGCGGCGGAGGCGGCGGCGGCGGCGGTAGCGGCGGTAGTCGGAAGCGCGGCGGGCGCTGCCGCCGGTGCGGGCAGAGCTGCGCGCTGCGCTCCGCGGCCGCGTGAGTGGCGGCCGGGGCTGCCCCGTCCCTGCCCGCCGCTCCCTTCATGAGTCGCAACTTCGGGCCGGGAGGAGCAGCGGCGGCGGCGGCGGGGCGGCGGGAGCCCGGCGGGGCAGGCGGCACCGACTGAGCATGGCCGAGCGGCGCGGGCCGGCGGTGAGCGGCGGCGGGGAAGTTGGCAGCGGCCGGTGCCCGCGGCTGCCGCTGCTGCTGGCGCTGCTGTGGGCGGCGGCGCTGCCGGCCGGGGGACAGCTGCCGGCGTCGCAGTACAACGGCGAGCGGGGCATCTCCATCCCTGACCACGGCTACTGCCAACCCATCTCCATCCCTCTCTGCACTGACATCGCCTACAACCAGACCATCATGCCCAACCTGCTGGGCCACACCAACCAGGAGGACGCGGGGCTGGAGGTGCACCAGTTCTACCCGCTGGTGAAGGTGCAGTGCTCGGCCGAGCTCAAGTTCTTCCTGTGCTCCATGTACGCGCCGGTGTGCACCGTGCTGGAGCAGGCCCTGCCGCCCTGCCGCTCCCTCTGCGAGCGGGCCCGCCAGGGCTGCGAGGCCCTCATGAACAAGTTCGGCTTCCAGTGGCCCGACACGCTGCGCTGCGAAAAGTTCCCGGTGCACGGGGCCGGCGAGCTCTGCGTGGGGCAGAACGCCTCCGAGCGCGGCACCCCCACGCCCGCGCTGCGCCCCGAGAGCTGGACCAGCAACCCGCACCGCGGGGGCGCCGGCGGTGGCCCCGGGGGCCCGGGGCCCGGCGAGTCCCGCGGGCGCTTCACCTGCCCGCGGGCGCTGAAGGTGCCCTCCTACCTGAACTACCGCTTCCTGGGAGAGAAGGACTGCGGGGCGCCCTGCGAGCCCGGCCGCCTCTACGGGCTCATGTACTTCGGGCCCGAGGAGCTGCGCTTCTCCCGCACCTGGATCGGCATCTGGTCCGTGCTCTGTTGTGCCTCCACCCTCTTCACCGTCCTCACCTACTTGGTGGACATGAAGCGATTCAGCTACCCCGAGCGGCCCATCATCTTCCTCTCGGGCTGCTACACGGCGGTGGCCGTGGCCTACATCGCCGGCTTCCTCCTGGAGGAGAGGGTGGTCTGCAACGAGCGCTTTGCCGAGGACGGTTCCCGCACCGTGGCGCAGGGCACGAAGCGGGAGGGCTGCACCATCCTCTTCATGATGCTCTACTTCTTTGGCATGGCCAGCTCCATCTGGTGGGTCATCCTCTCCCTTACCTGGTTCCTTGCTGCTGGCATGAAGTGGGGCCATGAGGCCATTGAGGCCAACTCCCAGTACTTTCATCTGGCCGCCTGGGCCGTTCCGGCCATCAAGACCATCACCATCCTTGCCCTGGGACAAGTGGATGGGGACGTCCTCAGTGGCGTCTGCTTTGTGGGCATCAACAACGTGGATGCCCTGAGGGGCTTCGTGCTGGCCCCCTTGTTCGTCTACCTGTTCATCGGCACCTCTTTCCTGCTGGCTGGCTTTGTGTCCCTCTTCAGGATCCGGACCATCATGAAGCATGACGGCACCAAGACAGAAAAGCTGGAGAAGCTCATGGTGAGGATAGGCATCTTCAGCGTCCTCTACACGGTGCCGGCCACCATCGTCATTGCCTGCTATTTTTACGAGCAAGCTTTTAGGGAACAGTGGGAGAGGAGCTGGGTCACGCAGAGCTGTAAGAGTTATGCCATTCCCTGCCCCAACAACCACAGCGGCCACCACCCGCCCATGAGCCCCGACTTCACTGTCTTCATGATCAAGTATCTCATGACCTTAATCGTGGGCATCACCTCGGGCTTCTGGATCTGGTCTGGGAAAACCCTGAACTCCTGGAGGAAGTTTTACACCAGGCTCACCAACAGCAAGCAGGGCGAGACCACGGTCTGAGACCCCTGCTTGCCAGGCTAGGGAGATGCAGGCAGGCGGAGGACTGAGGCTCTGCCTCGGGAAGCAGCTCCTTATCCATCATGGGCAAACTTTTGGGACTGCGAGTGGCTTCCGCAGGCGGCGGCGGCGGACGAGCCAGGGGGACCCCAGTGCCTGGGATCTCCGGGCTCTGCCCTCCCCGTGCCGCTCGGGCTGTCTCCTATAGGAGCTGAACGCACTGTGAGGTTGGGGGAGAGGGATGTAAATAGCCTCTGTAAGATTTTGTAAGTATATTTGTATTTAAATTGCAAAAAAACTCACTTTTTTAATTATTTAGGACACTTACAACCCGTTTGCGGATTTTACTTCCTCGCTTCACCCCCCTCCTCTTTTTTTTTATTTAAAGAAAAAAAAAAAAGGCTTTGGATTTTAATTTCGTAGGGCAGGATGGGAAAAAGTGCCGGTAAGAGAATCGAAAAGAAACCCCCTTCTTCTCCCCCACACAGGTTTTGTAATGGCTTTGCTTGGAATTTCAGCTGCATGGAGCAGGAGGGTGCGGAGCGGGGCTGCAGCCGGGGGCGCCTCCTGACCCAGGCTGGGTCCCGGTGCCGGTCCCGGTGCCGGTGCCGGTCCCGGTCCCGTGCGGGGAGGACGGAGAACCACCCGGGCATGGCGCAGGGACGGCGCTGCAGCGAGCCCCGGCCCCGCTGACCCCGGCGGCCTTGCTGGGGCACAAGCAGCCGTGTGGAGGGAGAGGAGAGCCCGGCGGTGAGCGGGGCTGGGGCCGCGCTGCCGGGCTCTGGCCGTGCTCAGCGGGACTTGGGTCGGGCTGCGAGTTGGGGTTCGGCACCGCTTGCCCCTGTAGCACCTCCGATGGCTCCGGGGGTGGGTGGCCACAGAGATATGCCCTCCTGCTGGGGTTTTTTCCACTTTGCGGTCCCGCCGGTGCTCGTACCGCCGCCTGCCCCGGTCCCTCCCGCCGGGCTGCTGCCGGCTGGGGTCAGCAGCATCAGGAAATACGGGCTCGGTGAAAAGAGCTTCATCGGAATAAAACGCAGCCTTCACTTTGGGGCTTTTGTTTGTTTCCTCCCTGCCCCCTAGTTACATTACACCAGCTCTTCATATGGGAAACGCTGGAGCCATTGCCATTCCTCTGAATTTTAATTCATTGAGATTGAAATCATTACACATCATGAGGGTGCCATGATTTTTGCCAATAGTAAAACAGTGGGAAGGAAAACAGAAAAGCAGAATGCTTTAAGCACTCTGGTGAGATGTGAGACCTGAAAGAGCCTCTGCTGTCTTTTTTCCCCTCCTTTTTCAGTGCAGAAATAACATTGCATACTGCAAAGATAAGATACCATGTATGCAGTATATCTACTACCTTGTATGCTCCTGGGTGTGTGGGATTGTTCTTCTAATACATTAAAAAAGTTAAAGACGAAATTGTAACTTTCGACAGATGCATTTGAATATGTAGACCTCTGTATGAAAAACAGCAGAATGCTTCTCTCCTGATTGTATTGTTTTAAACTTTTTTTTATATTACAAATGCCTGTATTTAGGTTCATAAACATTATCTATGGCTACCATACCCTAAAATGCAAAATTATTTTAATTTGGTATGCATTTATTTCTGTTCATTATCACAAGATCATCTATATTTATAGAGGAATAGAAATTTATATATATTAAATACCATATTTTTAATTTCTCTGAAATAAATTGAGGTTTTGTACAAAAGTAGCTTGTCCCTTTATGTATTCCTCTAACTCCTACTGTGTGAAAGCAGTGTATATACTATAAGATGTGTGGGATTCCTTTTTTCTTTTCTTATGTTGAGTTCACAGAAACAAGCTGGAATTCAGTGTAGGAATTCATTGGGCATTTTGGTTTTTATCTCTGGGCCGGTCTAGATTAATCCTTCAAAAGAAGTAATGTAAACTGATCTCTGACAGGGTATGGTCAGTGGTGTGAAATCCAAGAAGAGATCTAGTGTATGGCAGGAGAAGAAAGAAGCTCATGAGTTCTTTTTTGGTGGGAGTTTTTTGTTTATGATTTTTTTTTGTTGTTGTTTTTTTTGGGGTGTTTTTTGTTTTTTTTTGGTTGCAGAAAAGGGTTCTCTTGACTCAGCATTTCTTCTCGTTTTCCTTTTTATTAAAATAAAAAATATATTCTCAGTGCTTAAAATGACACTCAGATTATGTTGCAATATTGTCAGAGTATTTTAATGAGTAAAATAGTTTATTTTCCTGAATTTGGACTGTTTGGTTAATCCACAGTTAAATGTTCATAGAAACATTTCAGCTATATGGAAAGTACACACATTCTTTAACCTTTCAACACAATACACTTTTTTCTTCTTTTTTTCCCTGTAATTCATTGTTTAAAGTGCCATTCAGTAAGCGTGGGTTTATTAGGAAAGGCTGGTTAAAAATCAAACTTGATTTTTGATTTTTAGTGTTATAAGCTAGCAAAGCATTTCATGCTGTAGATCTGGAGGCAGATACAAATGATTTTTGGCTTGTTTACTTTTTTCAAATCATTATGCATAAACAGCCATAGAGAAGTAGGGGAAGCTTAACAGAATTTCTCTAGTGTGAGACAAGGGGGCAGGGTTTTCTCGTTATTTTAAAATTCGTTCTACACAAACACAGTTCCTGCTTTGTCAGATATTTGGACACTTTTCTCAAATTTGTTTGTTTTTTTTCTTTTTTCCTCCTTTTTGTGAGGGTATTTTAGCATTTAAAATTGGGCTGGTCAGCACTCTGCTAATGACCTGAAGTACAAGCCATTCATTTTCAGTTACAATGGAATTCTTTTTGGTCAGCGTATAATTACATTTCAGATGTTGTGGCTGATCTGTTTTCTTGCAACAATGTATGTGATTTATTTATGGGTGGTAGAACACATTTGTTTGTAACAGAGATGTTTATGGTAAAGATGGGAAGACCAATTTTTAGAAATACTTCTCAGAAATGAACAATGGAACTTTTTTTCTACAAGAAGTAAAACGTCAGTATTTACAGTTCATGCTTTGCAGCAGATATGGATTCCCTTCAGTTCTCTGTATTTATTTTTTTTTCAGAACTAAAACTCCATGTTCAATCTTGGTTATTTTAATAAATATACTAGAGAGTGCAATATGTTCATAAATCTGTTGAAAGGGCACCCCCTGCTTTTTTGTTTGCTAATTTTTGTGACCCTTCACAGGGTAGTAATTGGCAAAGGTCACACTCATCATTGAATGCTGTGGTGCTGTCTGTGTGGCTCATCCACTTTTTTATATTTTATTTCTCAACACATAATGGTATTTCAGATGCTTTATTAATAAGATGCAAGGAGATCTTTTGCATGGGGCATCAGTAACGGTTTACTGTTAAAAAGAGATTTGTCCATTGCTCCAGGGGGTTTAGATGAGGGTTTTAGGACATAGTCTGGGTAATTGGTGTGCCTTGGTTACCAGAGAAAGTATCAGTATTCAGAAGATAGGAAGTATCAGTATACAAAGAGGCAGTTTTTCCCACTTCTCTTGTCCCTGACAAGGTTAATATAAGAGCAAAACTGGTATGACAAAGTTTTTCTGGGCTGAAGTTCTTGTTTAAGCATTCCATACTCAGCAGCTTTTCTTTCTCTCGTGGGATATATTTATACCCTGAAATGAAGGGACACTCGAAATCACCATTCTCTTGAAGAGGGCTGTAGCCTGAAGAGCTGAGGATGTTGATTTACTGTTCATCCTTCAGTAACAGTAATGCTCTTTAATGTAGTGGCAAATCTGTGGTATTGGGATGAAATTATATGCTGTTTCCATAACAAATCCTATTGGGAAGGAGTAGAATTTCTGGTTTGTTCATACAGTAATGCCCAAAATTTCTGGTATATGCACATACTTGTGTGTGTTTGTGTTGTGTTTGGTTTTGTTTTTTTTTTTTCAGTAGAGGGGCAAGACAAGACTGCAATCTACTGGGGGGGGTCTATCCTGCCCTCTGGATGATGTCCATTTTTCTGCTGCCATCCCTTTTATTTAAAAAAAAAATGTTCAAAGGGTTGATAACTAGGTATGAGAAGAGACTGCTGTTTATTTACATGATGAGTATTTTTCAGAATAGGCTATGGGCTAATATTTAATCAATCTTTTGCCAATCCCAGCCACAAGAGACCATTTTCAGACTGACACTGTAGTCCTTTTTAAAAGGTGTGCACCCCGAAGCTGACCAGAGAAAGTAATCCTGAGTTTGGCATGACACATTCTAAAATTATTGAGAGTACTCTTGCAAGAAGTTTGCATTTGTGTGACATAATCTTCCACCCCAGTGCTGCATGGCCTCAGAAAGAGCTTCAGCTAGCAAAACTTGAGAGACATGAAGAGGTGCTAAGTCAAGCATTTAAATGCTTACCTATGAAAATAAAGAAACTGAGGCACAGCTCTGTTTTTATTGTGAATTTACCCTCTAGTGCTCAGGCACTGGAATTGCATTTTATTTGGTAGATGTTTCCAATGACAGCACTACATGACTGGCAATACTGTGCAAAATCTGAATATCAGTCTCACCCCGCCCCCCTTTTTAATTCTAGATTTTATTGGTTGCTTTGGCATTGCTTTTCCCAGAGCATCATTGCTCTGCTTGTTGTGCCAACTTGGAGTCCATGGATCATAAGGATTCTGAATTCAAATGTTGATTCAAAAATGCAAGTCAGTAATCTGCTTGGAGCCATTACAAGAGAGGGTTGCTCTAGTGTCCGTAGCTGTGAGAGTTTTTCATATTTGTAAATCTCTTGCCTCTGTTGTTCAGTTGAGCTGTAAGGCTTAGGCAATGATTCACGCTCATTTGGAGAAAGAGAACTTTGTTTTTCTTGCTTTGGACTGACCCCTTTGCTGTTTCTGTGTTTACAGCATAAAAAAAATTCTTTGTTCTGAAGCTCCTGATCAATTTTGAAATTGCAGTACCATAATTTAAAAATGGGTTACCAGGTTTAGGAAGCAAGACTTGTCTTACACTGGAGGCCTTGGTTATCACAGTTTGATTTTTTAGAAGTCTACCAGCATTTTAAGATGTGAAATAGCTCTAAGGACAAACTAAGCAGGATTAGGTCCTGGACCCATTGCAAACATTATGAGCTCCGTATTAATTTGCGAATGGTGTTAAACACCATCTCCACCCAGTGATGGTGTTAAAGCAGACTGGATAAGCCACATAAGAAAATAGGAAAGGCATAATTGCATTTACATGCCAACTTAAATTCATTCTGCACCTTCTGTCATTTGAGGTCACTAAATCAAGAAGCAAGTGTAATTTGTGTCATATGGGAGAAATTCCAATGAATTAGCAAAATTGACCTTAATAAACAATATGTAATTGCAAGTGTAGCATCTTCCAGATAAAAGCAATACCACTTTAATAGTTCAGTTGCAGACAATGCTTTAAAAAAATTTGACTACTTTAAAACATCCTGAATTTGTAGACCATGACAACTGTGTTTCAGATCCCAACTTGTGTTTATTCCAAACTTCCAGTGTAACCACATCAGAGAGTCTTCCAGGCATGAGGTCTTGCCCTTGTTTGCATTCAAATCAGCAGCATTAAGTTGCTTATCTTGAGGCTGAGTAAATAAATCTAGTTTTCTACTCAGACAACACTTCATGAAGACCCAGACCCAGTTCTGCTACCAACATTTTATGAAGTGAGGCCCCCACAAGCCTCGCCTTCTCCCTGTATCTTAAGGCTTTATTGCAGTGTGTGAAAAATATTGGGTATGATTGAGCTTCACTAAGGTAAAAACTTCACAATAACCATGAAACTGACATGAACATGCTGCATTGGGAGCCTTCTGTCAGCCACCATGTGAAGTACTTTTGATGGGTTTTCTTAGAAATAACTTCTTCAGAAGTGATGAAGTGATAGATTTTTATTATTTTTATTATTTATTAGTTGGTATTTGGTTGGTTGCATTATTAGTGGTCTGCAGCACTTAATAAGGTGTTATCCTAGGCTAACATAGAATGCTACCCTATGCCAAAAGTGCAGCACATTTGGTGGAGTTTGTCCTTATGGTATCACCAGGATCCTTTTGGGTGAGAGAGAAGGGTATTTTTGTCTAGTTCTGGTATATCTTGGCTAATACTAACTTCTTGCTGCAAGACACATCAGGAAATATTTATGGGATAGCTTAACAACAAAGACCACAAGAAAAATGAAAATGTCCTGTATCCCTCAGGTGGAATGTCTTGATGCTGTTTTGTTGCATACTTGTTTGTATAACTGTTTCACATCCTGTGACTCAGTGCTAGTCTCGCTGGCTGTGTTTGCCTGAGACTAAAAGTATGGCTCAATGATGCTCTATGACTAGTCACGTTGTCTTGTTCAGGTTAAGTACTATTGCTTTGTGACTTTGTTTGAGCTTCACTGCCAGGCTCAGAGCACTACAGGACAGAAGTGTGCAGTCCATTTGAGCAACACAAGAGCATGCCAGCCCCCACCTCAATGCCTGTAGCTCCACTGGGCACTGGGTCTGTCACTCTCACTCAGAGGTAGTGTTGGCATTTTTCTGCAAACTTCACGGATATCTTAGTGACAGCAGCACTGCTGAGGCTGTGCTGAATTGGCTCATTTTCCTGGCTGCCCAAGCCATGTGCTGGTTCTTTTATTTTCTACCCCCACCACCTACCTAGGGTGGAGACTATCCTGGCTGCTCTTAATCTCCGTGTTTGATGGAGGAAGTTATGGGCAGTATGTGCCATTACAACACCCCCATCCTGCTGTTCTACTGCTCTCTTGCCTCTTACTCTTGGGTATCTCCTCTGGAGGTTTCCTTGCTCCAACCACTGTAGCATATAACTTGGTCAGATCCCCATTTATTGTTGAAAACTGACTGTGCAGCATGCATCATGTTCATCACAAAATCATTGCTGTTCAAACAGAGAAGTGACTTACTCTCAAGGTGTTTGACAGTTTATTCACAACATTTCACTTTTAAATACGAGCACAAATACTGTCCTGAAAGAGCTGATCTAGTACTGAGAGTATAGAGTGGGCAGGTAAGAATTTTCCAGTTGTTCAAATTAAAATAATACACTAGTGGTAATATTACATTGTGGTAAATTCAGTCCATGTGAAATTGAGAAGGAAAGGCTGAAACACATCTTTATGATTGCCTTCAGGAAAATTAATGTTTCATTTATAGCCTACTCATCTACAGCTGCATCTAAAGAGGAAATAATAATAAAAAAGCCAACACACCTCAAGGTGGGTTTCTCAAAATATTTCTATAAATGAAAAAATTGCTGGAAAACCAGCTCATCACAAAGTCCGATTTTGCAATGACTCTTGTTAACTTCTCAGTCCTTATTTTTTCTATAATGGTGAAAGCTTCACTTTTATTTTCTGTGAATGGGGAGGGTAATTAGTCTCCTCTTAGCATGAAACTGTCTCTTAAAAGACTGTAAGTAGTTTATTTATTTACTTCTAATTAAGAAAATAGCTATTCTAATTCTGAGGGAAGTAAAAGAAAATTTTGCAACCTGCACAAAGGTTTAGCATTTTGTAGGATTGGGCACTTCACTGTTAACAAAATGAATAGAAGCAAGCGGTGCTCAGTTATAAGAAAATGGATTCTAACCAATTCCAGTAAAGAGTTGCAACTGGAATGACTTAACATGGTGTCTGATCACCACCTCCACTTCCTGACATGAAGATTTGCAGTTCTGGAGTGGTGAAGCATACCAGCTCTCAGCCCATGTGTGACAGCAAGTGAGTGCTGTGCTGAGCCTGGAGTCCTTGGTGGTGTGCTGGGGCGGCTCTCCCCAGGGGTGAGGACATGGGAGAGAGATGGAAATCAGGGCTTGGGTGGGCAGCTGGCTGTGTTGTGCAGGCAAGGAAAGCTCAGAGAGGCAGGAGGAGAGACTGCAAGGGGGGAAGGCACTAGGACATGATTGTCTGCACAGGCCAGGTTTGAGATGTTGAACTGGGAACTTGTGGCAGTGCAGGATTTGTGCCTCCCTTGCCAAGGGTAACTGAAGACCATCATAACTCAGATGTGGGAAGGGGATGGCTTTCCAGAGAATGCAGAAACCATGGGCAGGTCCTCCAGCACATGCCCCAGAGTCACAGAAGGTGGAGGCAGGGAAATAGCTTGTCTGAGTGTTCCAGAATCCCAACAAGACAAACCCTCTTTGTCGCCTCATGGAAGAGGGACAAGCAGAGTGGGCTGCAAATCTGGGGCTGGGGTGATGGTGGGATGGGGAGCCCAGCCAGAGCCAGCTTGCTCTAGATGGCAACCACAAGGCTTCCACGGGTTTCCCTGGCTCCTGTTTTCCACTCCAAGACTAAAAATCTCCCTTCAGGGGAAAATGGAAAGGAAATTGTGTGGTAGGCTTTGCTATGTTTCCAGCTGACTATTTCCATAGAAGTGGGCAGCTGGTCCCAATGTTTCTTAAGATATCTTTACAGTGAGAGTAAAATCCTGGCTCTGCTGAAGGCAATGGGCAATTGTGAGCCTCCCACTGGCCTCCTGAAGGCTGTAATTTCAACTTGGCTTCAAGAGGCATTAGGAAGTGCATGGAGATCCTGGGAACAGAAAAAGGGAAAGTCAAAAATAAAGATTTCTCATCCAAAAGTTGTTCATAGTGCTTAGTTAGTTTCATCAGAATTCAAAATGTTTTCAGTATTTGTCAGACCCTATTTACTAAGGTTACGTAGGTAGTATCCAGAGACAGACATTATCTAAGCATCTGAGTACTTCAGTACTTCAATCTTGTGTTTTGTTAAAATAGAGATTAGTTCCTCAAAAATGATCAATTGCCAAATGCTCATTTTGATTTAAGGGTTCTTAAAAAAAAAAGGTAATAATCTCTGAAATGAGACTACTTTTACTTCTATGTGTGCTGACAATCTGTATATCTAGCAGGTATTTCTACTATGATTTGGTTTTAAAATTCTTTGTAAAAGTCACATTTTATATTTTCTCAGAAGTGTTGTTTTCTTGCAGCAGTTCTGGAAATAGCTTTTCTGTCGCAGCCAGTGAGTGGATGTGTACCATTTGTGAAGGCAGCCTGGAGAGCAGGCACAGGCAAACTGCAAAACAATTTAACTTGTGGAATTAACACTTCGCGTTGACACCCATTAAAAATATTCAGAGATTGACTCAGCCTGCCCATGTTGCACAAATAACATGCTTGGCTCTGACTGATTCAAGATCTTATCTGCTCTCAGCACAAGTTCACTGTGAAGGGCCTGATCCTGTTCTCATTAACCTACAAAGGAGTTTTGCTGCACACTTCAAAGAGAATTACATGAGCAGCATTTGCAATGAAGCAGGCATGGTTCCTGTATCTTTTCCCTTTATTCTTTCTCTTTTTGAAAAAATATATTCCAAACTACAACAAAACAAACCAAACCAAAAAAAGTAGGCTAGGAAGCAGTCAAAATAAAGCTGCTATCTGTTGAGCTGTGTTGTTGCTTGAGAGCTCTGTTTGTTTGGAGTTCTTAAGTGCAAATTGAGAGTAGGAACCAGAAATAGCTGAGAAGGGTTTGGTTATACTTTCAGCTGAGTACCCTCCATTCCCATCATCTCCATAAAGGGAGCCTTGCATGGCCCATGGTATTTGTTTGCACCTTGCACAAGTATTTGCAAAGATGCAGAGCAGAGCTGGTGTGTGCTGGCACTGATAAAGTATCATGAAAAGAGCAGTGCCTGTGGGGGTCACTGCACACAGCTCCTCTAAGCCCTGGGAAGGTAACCACGTTCCTTCTTTGTTCTCCCTGTGCACAGCTTTTGAAAAGGAGGAGACACATATGGAGGAGGGATGGGATAGAGCAGCCATTGGGGATTTTGTTTGGTTTTCTGCTTCTTCCGTGCTGTCATATTAAATAAGAGAATTAGTTCACACATATTTTGCCCTTATGGTTTTGTTGCTTTGTGGAAGAAAAGCCTTGCGGCTCTACAAAGATGCTGGTTCCTTTGGTAGAGGGAGCAGCAGGCATGTTACTCAGCCATTCAACACACCTCAGGTGTTCTAAAAACCCCCTTTGTGGTAGAAGGGCATGGCACTCCAAAGGCATCACCCACAGTGGTGTACAGCAGTGGTGCAGAAGAACCATCCCTCCTGTGGAGGCCCAGAGAGACTCTTTGTCTCTACTGTCCCCTTTCCTCCATCTCCAGGCCATAACCACAGCATCTGCCTCCTTCAGATGCTGGTCTCTGCTGCCCAAGTTTGCCCATGAAAAAGCCAGAGATCATCATCTGCTGCAAGCTGATGGTAATGAGATGATGATAAACTCAGGAAGTTGCTCCCATTGTTTCCCAAATTCAAACCTTTAGACTTCAGTTTAAAGGGTCTTGAATTCCCATTTCCTATTCTCTGAAGCTTGCTTACCTAGTTTCAAAGCTATGAAGTCATCCTCTGTGGGGGATGCTCTGTGCTGTCCTGAGGGAGCAAACATGAATGAGCTTGCTTCTAGTCTTTGAGGGATTTTTCCCCCTTGCCCTACTGTTGCCCTGTTTGATTCTCAGTCAGCCTTGCCAACTCCTCACCATGCCAGAGGATGGTTTCCTTACCCCCATGCTGCAAACACCCTCTTCCCTCCTGGCTGAGGCATCCCTCCAAGCTGTTTCCTTCTCACTTTGGCAAGTCTTCCAACAGAAGAATTGAGGCAAATGACATGTGGGGACATGAACCTCTGTTCTTTTCTCCACCACAGCTACCTCAGTTACTGGAAATTTTGCTGTTTTCTGATGGGTTCCGATGAGTGTCACCATCTCAGCCTGTATCACTCTTCACAATTATTTATGAAATGCAGTGAGCATCTGTCTGCTGTTTAGGCTTAGCATGCCAAGTGGGCTTAAGTTTTGGGTCCACATGCCTGCTTTAAGGCCAACAGAGTAGGAACAGGACTCAGATTTTCCGTATCTTCCTTGTATATTGTGATAAATAGGTTATTCTGAAGATGTGTCCTCTCTTTTTCTCACAAAGAAGCTGCTAAGCATCTGAGGTTTCTCATAATGCAAGATGGGAAGAAATCTGAAATGGAAAAGTTTCTGAAGGCAGGTAGGTAGGTGACCTGTTTTCCAAGCCTTTGTGTGACTTCTTTTAGGTTCTTGCACTCTTCTTTCTGGTGTCAGGAGAACCAAAAAACCTTTCTGAAAATTTATTTGGATAGTTCTGGTCTGAGTTCCTCTGGTGGGTGTCATCAGGGATGTTCGTGGGGAGGCCCAGAGAGCACCCTAACGACTGGTGTGAGGACTGGGGGCAGCAGCCTGGCTGTCAGATACCACAGCGTGCAGGAGTTAGTTGGGAAAGATGCAGGGGTGAGCAGGAATGAACCCTGCCCTGCTGCCTCTCTGCCTCTCTGGATTGAAAAGGATGTCAGGAAGGATAGCACACAAACGTGACAATAGCTAGTTAAAAAAACCTTGATGTTCTTCTGTGGTGTTCCTAAGAAAAGAAATGACTTTAGATAATCACAAAAACATGTCCTGTGGCAAAAGCAATCCCTGCTACCTCTGAGTCTGTTTGGAAGATGATATGCTCTTGGCAAGTGCTTCACTAGCCACCGAAATGCCCAATGCATGTTAACTATCTAACCAATAAGTTATAGGTTCCTATTTTTTTTTTTTATTCATTGAAGAACATTGACAAAACTGCAAACATATGTTTCTACTGCTAAAGCTTAGTCTTATCACAGTTTGAAAATGTGGAAAATCAATTACATGCTTTGAATTGCTCCCTTTATTGCTATAAAAGAATTTCTTCATTCTTTCAGGATAGTGTACATTTGGTAACATCTACTGCTAACAGGCTGTTAGGACTTTCTACTAAATTAATACGCTACAAGTAAACTAAACAGAAGGCCAGTGGAATGCTAAGCATCCACTTTCTCCTCTGTTGTGGCTGTGCTGCAGCTTGGGAACCCTCAGCCTTGTTGCTACAACATCTGGACAACATTTGGGGCTGTCTCTCAAGTGCACGGGTGTGCACCTCCGGTGAATTTTAACTTTCAACATCTCTCTGCCTCTAATCTATATTTAATGTTTCATGACTACTAGTCAAAGAAACTTCAGCTAAATATCAGGTTGGAATGAAAATGATCCTTGGGAAAACACTAATTTTCAGCATTCACCAGCAAAGTATCTGTGACAGAGACATTCCCTGGAGATTTGTAGCCCATTCTCTCACAGTAATAATAATTAAGACTCGTGATTACTGTGCCCACATAATCAAAGATCGCTTCATAAAATATAGTCCCTAAAGGGACGGATTCCCTGCTCCTAACTGGATGTCAGTCAGAGGGATCAGCACCCGCAGGGATCTGGAGTCTTTGCTTGCCCTTTTCATTACCGTGTTGTTAGCATTGTGTTACTTCATATTCTTCTCAATGCAAATGAGTTGGTAATCATGTGTAAATCGTGCCCTCCAGAAGGCACATGTAGTGAGGTTTTTTCCCCCAAATCTACCACAGGGATTTCTCACATGGAACATAATTACATCTCTGCCATATGGGCTCATTTATATTCTATTACAGGTTAAGCTAATACGACTCAGAAATATGCTAAAAATACCTCAAAGTATTTTGAGCACTGTCAAAACACTTGCCATTTCTTTCTTGCCGTTTGATTGTGAATGACTTTATATTTATTTAGAGATCCACAGTGCCAAGTAACTTCAGAAAAACAGGATCAGACCAGTCTGTGTTGCCCAGTGTCCAAAAAATACTTTAAATTCTCTCTCATTACATCCTTCTTCAGTAATGGCAAATAGGTGGGTGAACACTGATGAAGAAAAGCTTCTAACACATATTTACCTGCCGCAACACCTCAGTGGGTTTTAGATTTCCCAGGAGGAAAGGAAGGTCCATTTCAGTCATATAATTTTATCATTATTAGTCTGGATCAGGTCTGTTTGATGCAATTACATTGTCCTGACAAAGCTGTACTTGCACTTTAGCCATTATAAAAGTACAAACTTCTCAGCCTACAGAGGCAGGGCTACTGTGAAAATAGCTGAAGAATTTATGGTAATGTATGAATAGGTCACCTTTAAAACTGGAGCCACCAAAGTTATATGATACTGTTTTCAGAACTGAGGTACTAGATATTAATATGCTATTTTCCAATTTCAGTGTAAATGTTTCATTTTACAATATGATTTTATTTGACAAGATATTTTAAAATCATTATTGCTTCACTGATTTTTAAAACTAATACCGCTAGCATCTCTGGATAAAGTCTGAGTCTACTGCAATCAATCTTAATTTTGTTGTTTTTATTTATACATTCACTATTTTGCCCTTTAAAATTTGATCATGTTTCCTTTATTCCACTAGCTAAGAAGGAAATATATAGAAAGTAATACCTAGGTAGGAAGATTAGGAAAGAGGATGGAAGAGGACCTCACTAGACCTGCACATGATACTTCAGAAGACACTTTGCAGAAGCAGTGACTTAAATTTTTTCCAAAGAGATGTTTGTAAGAAATTGGATCAGAGCGTTGAAAACAGCAGCTATATGTATCCTATAACCAGGACAAAAAATTCAGTCCTGGTTTATAAAGTCCTTTGAGGTTTTCAGTGATGAAAATTCTATGTAGCTATAAAATCCATTCTGTAACTATGAAATAAATTCTGATACCTTTCTAGAATTGAATAATATATTTCAGAATGCTACCAGGAAGTGTTTGCTGGGTTTTGGTTTTTTTTTTTTTTTGCTTTCTGATTTTGTTATATGATAGCATAACCTTTTAGATTATTCAACACTTAAATACTAAACTGAACTTCTCCTGAATGCTTTTTTCCATGTTTTCAGAGAAGAGTAATTATTGCTAACGCCTTGTGCTCAGACTTCTGTGCAACAAAGTATGTAAGCAATTAACATTAAGTGTATGAAAATCCCCCTTGAAGTCAAGACACTTATGTATTTTTCTGGATCAAAGCCTAGAAGCTACAATGTCTGTAATTGTGCAATCATGTCAGACTCAGAGGAGAGTGTTTCTGTGGAATTTACCTTGCTCTTAAAAGACATCTTTCAGAATCAGCTGAAACAACAGGGTTTTGGTCAGAGCTGTGCACCAGTCATTGCTGGATAAGGAGAACAGTCTGACTGTTTTTCGTGTAGAAGGGGGAAAATTCAGTCCAACTACGAGTTTATTACCCAAGGAAAGTATTTTTCCAGCCTTCGTAATTCCTGAGGCAGTGTGAAGGACACTACAGTGATTTCATATATTGAGGAGGCATTAAAAAAAGATTGCTCTCCTGAGTTGTAGAACAAAGAGAAACAAATTTCAAATCTCAGACCTAGCTCCATTAACTAATGTTTTAATTCAGCTGTCATAGATGTTTGAGTAAAGAACTTGCTATACAAATTCTTTTGCAAGTTATATAGCCCTGACTGTGTAAAAGCATCCTGTGCCCTTGGAAAAACAGCCTCTCTTTACATGCACAAAAGGGTGTCTCTTCACATGACAATTCCACAGCTCGCTTCCTTTTACTTCAGGCAAGGTTTTTCATTTTCATTCTACAATTTCATTTATTGTAAAATAACAGTGGTCACTCAGTGCATACTGCACTGAGACTGCTGCAGTCATGCCATGGCTTTATGCTCATCCCTGGGTGTCCATCTCTGCCCATTGCTGCAGCTCAGAGTGGTGGCACAAGGTGACAGGCATCCTGACATCCCTATGTCACACCACACCGTGAGCAGGGGCAGCAGAGCAGGGAACAAATACTCTGGATAACAGCCTTTCCAAGAGAGGCAATGACTGCTAATGTGCCCTCCTAGAGTTCTCCTTTATTCATTGCATGCTGGAAGCAGCAATTCCGTGATATTTGCATTGCATATTTGCAGCCATATGTCAGTACATCAATATTTTCCTCCTGAGGTGGGCAGCCATGGATCTAGCTGGTGCTGCATGTATATGCTCAGTTCTGTGTTCCGGGTGAGGTGTTTATTTGCAGTCAGTTCCTGAATGGAAAATTCTGCACTGGAAATGGGTGCATTTCATCATGCATATGATTTGCAGGAATAGGTAAATTAAGAGCTTCTGTATGAAAATGTGATTCCTAATATGATGTTTTAAAAAAATAATTCCTGGATATTTAAATCATCTCATGATTAAGTTTGGACCTTCTTTGTCATTTGATGGATAAATGTGAAATTCTTTAGCTGTCTAATGTGATCTACTGTCTGCTAATACCCAGCTCTCTGGAACCCTTTGTAAATCATTTTAGTTTGCATCATCTGTTTGGCTGACACACAGTGTCTGCTAACACACAGTGTCTGCTTTCCAAAACTGTGTAGATGATAATCTGTTTTAATACCTGTACAAATCAATTAAATTTATTTTGTGCATTGTTCCTTAGCTGCCAGATTGGGTGGAGAATAGAAACACTTAGCAGGGGAATCAGACTCTACATAAACATGCATTAGATGAGCCTTGCAATCTGAGTGAGGGAGGATGTGAAATTAAGCATTTCATTTCCTCATCTACAAACAGATTTTAAAAAATGGCTTCCAGAAACAAAAATACAGGGCAGAATTGTGGAGCCCTTACTCATGTTGCTGAGCAGATTCTTACTGGATTTATCCCACTGGAGCTTATCACCTCCAGCGTGGCTGAAAGGACACAGAGATTCCTGCAAGGCACTTCGATGCTTTGTCTACTGCAGAACGTAGGCAGCATATCTTCAGAGCTCCTCATGGGGCCAGACTTGTGACTCCTCTTTGCTGTTTCTGATTACCATGGGCTGCAGTGGTTAAGGATCCTGTAACTGTCCAAACTGACTGGTGGCCAAACTGTTGAGTATGCTGAAGCATCCGATAGATCCTGCAAGAGAATTTGGGTCCAGTATTCAAGCCTTCATTTTAAACTGGGTGAATTCCATCATTTGCAAAATGAAGCTATTTTTAATTAAAAATTATCTACCTCCATTTCTCCCTCATATCTAGCCTCCTGAAGATAAAATGTAATTGCACTGGGAAAATTTAAAGTTGACTGTGGTCATAATGCTATTTACTCACAACTGAAACCCGTATTTAAGCACTGACACAGATGGATTCAAGAATAAATTGCTGAACACATTTCAAGATATGGGGGTGGGAGAATGGAAATCAGTGCCAAGAAAACTGTCACAAGGTGAAGTGTCTATCAAGTGCATGCTGCTAAAATTTTGCAGCATAAAACACTACAGAAAAGGTCATTGTCAGAGGGAATATGGATTGATTCATCTCAGTATTACAGTAGTATTGCTGATTGCAGGTAGTTGAGGACATTTTTAATTTTAGAAAGAGCAGTATAGTCTTTGTTCGCTTTGTTCTCTCACTCGTGAAAAAAAAAAATCTCCCTCCTCACATACATTCATAATCCTTGTTAAAATATTCCATGGTCTAAAACTCCTTGGTAGGAGAGAATACCAAGCAAAAATGAGTAACTATTTTAAGATTGTTCCTCTCAAATGGGAGCTTTATATGCCCATACCCTTGTAACTCTTCTGGAGAAGAATTTTCTGGACAACGCAAAAAGGACAGGCAAGTTTTTTATTTAAAGGTAAATTTACCGGAATTCTTTCAATTGATTGAGAATTTTTATTACAGGTATGGTCTGATTCTCCACTAGTTTGTATCCTGCATGACTGTTTGCACCAATGAAAAGAAATTAAATGATACACATTTTTACTGCGCCCTCGTTTAGCAGTAATGCTCATAATATGGAAGGTAGTGCAGCATTCAAGATGCATTTACCAGGATAATTATTATCCTCAAATATTAATGTGATTTGAATTTAAATGAGCAGAGGATTGCAGAAGCAATGTCATGTCTTCATCTCCTGGTGAGGAACAAGAGTTCTAATGTTGCAACTCATGGCTAAGAAGCCAATGCCATATTGACCATGAAGCCCTCAAATGGCAATGACCTCCATCACTGCTTGTGTGAGCTGGACTCGACCTGGTGACCTAGAGGCTGAAAGGCCATACATTTTCTTTTATTTGTGTGCCATTCACTAATAGACTCTCTTTTAAATTCTATTCAAGCTCTTATATGCTACACACCACTGTAGCTGAATGCTTTCAATAGAATTTTTCTCAGGGGACAGAAGGCAACAAGACTCGGGTGTTATTTCCAGTTTTCCTTTCTCTTCCTGTATATGGACATTTCTGGAAATCTAGAGACTATGTTTTGTTTTTTCATTTTTTCATTTTTTCTAGTGGAAGTGGATTAGGGAGCTTGTGAAACACACAGAGTTCTTCAAATGATGTCTGCAGCATTGACTCTGCTTCCTGGAAAGCTTTCTGTCATGCATGAAAGACATTATTCCTTGTTACAGAGAGATCCTTCATGCCAAAGTAATTCAGTAGTCAAGTACATTCCTTGCATCCACAAATTTTTTAAGCCATTTAATGGAAGCATAAATCTGAAGAGAATCTCTATAGACAGTCAATGTAGTGAGTGGTTGGACAATGTTTACAAAACAGTTCCTGTCACTGATGGGAAAGATGGAGACTGCAAGTTACAGTTTCTGTAGGCTGTCATTTTCTTAATGGATAGACTTGCCCGACTGTAATTTTTCATATGTGTAATTCACACATAATCACAGGCATTTTTTACACATCTTTCATATTTCTCATGCTTGAGTCAAAGTTAATGCCCAGCCCTGTACATTCATCTGCACTAAACAGAACAGGTTGAACTCAGCCTGGAATTTAGCACTGTGAGCTTTGTCCTGTTTCCATCAATATAAGGTTAAGTGACTAAAGCGTGCACTTTGGCTGTTATTCTATATTTAGAAAAAAAATGCGTGAATTTTAGCTGTGGGATAAATTGACAGAGGAATGAGAATAACCCTTAGGATCTTCTACTGCAAGTTATATTTAATGGGTTTAATGCTAGTTAAAGGTCTGTGGTATGGTGACTCTGTTTGCATGAAATTATTCAAAGTGCAGAGACATTCAGAAAGACATGGAACATGTATGTGTACAGTGCATTAAGGCATATGATGTGCAGGTGGAAATATTATGGAAACAATGGGGCAAAAGCTGAGACTGTGACCCCACTGATTTAAAGTTCTCTATACAAGAGCTGGACAAGAAAACTGCACTGTGAGTCATCCTGACTGCACTTCAGGGCATGATGTGCTGAACTGACTGCTAATGGCATGTTTTAATTCTGAGAATTTTGAGTCTGGGTAGTGATGGAAATAATCCAGATAGGGACAGAAGAAAACTGGAGGTGTGTGGGGTGCACTGCAGCATGTGTGTCCATGTCATTGACACCACGTGTCATGTGGTCCTGTGTTCCTGGTGGTGGAAAACAACTCCAGTACCATCTGACAGCATGGATGGGTTTAAGTGATTGGCAGTAGGTGCCCAGCACTGCCATATTATCAGCAATTCCCACTATTTTCCTATTTACAGAATATATTGCTTTTATCTTCCAGACCAGATTGCATTCATTTCTTGTAGAAAGAGAACTTAAAACAAAACAGCCAACAACATAAAAACCAACAACAACAACAACAAAACCCTCACAAAAACAACAGAAACAACAACAACAACAACAACAACAACAACAACTACAAACCGAAACACAAAACAAAAACCCGGAAGGTGAAAATCCAATAATTTAAAAAGTACTTGCTGGCCAGCAAAGATGAGGAAACCATCTTGCTTTAGTACTATTCTACATCTGCACTGAAACACAAGACAGCAACTGCCATGGAGCTGCTTCCTCAGCAAGGAAGGACATTCATCTACATTTAAAGATTCAGTGCACAGAAAGCAGAATGACGACATCTCTCATTTCCATTCCCAACAACAAGCACTCCAACACACAGCTATGCTTCTTCTACAGTATCCCTTTATTTTCCTTTATCTCTGCTTTTCTACCCCCTTCCTTCCTCAAGCCCTGATTTGAGCTTTATATTTTCTTGTGTTTAATTTGGAACTCATGTTCTTCAGTGAACAAATCCTTCTCCCTTTGTCTCTCATCAGAGTCTCCATTGCTTTACATCCGCTGGGAAGAACTGATCCACTTATCTCCCAAATTATATTTCAAGAGTCTGCAAGCCTGTCTTCACAGATAAACTGGAGAGCACCCCAACTGGTATAAATACAGGACATGGCCTTTTCTGCTCCTTTCAGCAGCAGATGATGATTACCCAGTTTTGCTATAACATCAGTTGTTACCAGAGGGAACAGTATGTCCTACCATTCCCAATATTCAATCATTATATGGTGATTTTTATTGGCTATTATTTTATATTAAAGTAGCAATTAGCCCACTCAGAACTGGTCAAACAGAGAAGATGGTTTCACCCCCAGACATCTCATGAACTAAATATGAGAGAAGAGAAAATAGATATATCCAGCAAGCGGCTCAGATATCATGGGAAATGGTTATTGATGCAATGAGTCACAGCAATGCCTTGTTATGATTTCTGCAGGCTCCCTTCTGGCTGCAGAAGGCAGAAACCTCTCTTACTGGATTTTGTTTTGTTTGGAGAGTAACAAGCTCTCCCTCAGTCAGATCTATGCTTTCCTTATACCTCTGCATCTGATTCAAGATCAGTGAGTGCAGTAATGCATCCCTTCCAGGAAGGGAGGTGCATTTTCCTTTAGCAGCAAATGTAGCATCTTCAGCAGAATGTTGACTATCTGATTTCCTCTCAGTAGAAATATTGGAGTAAATACAAAGCAGCCATGTCCCTGGACAGCAGTGTGCTCCACTCAAGCAATACTTCTTCAACAGTTTCTGATATCTCTCTTTTACTGTCATCATGAGTTTTGTAGACTAGGACAACACTGCTAGCACCCTAGTAGTCCTGCAAATGTACTTAGGGATAAGCTGCCAAAGAACATCTTACTGCATTAATGTAATGGTGTGTACATTTGCTTTACTTGATCTCACATAATCCATCAAAATCTTCATGAATGGAAAAGTTTGAATCAGCCTTACTGATAGAAATTAAATTCCCACTGTTATCTCTGACAAATCAACCACTTCACTGCTGAAGGGTCCATATTCCTTTGATTTACAAGGTGCTTGGTAAAACTGCACTTCCTGAGAAATTAGAGTTTTAAAACAATTGATCAGAGAAAACATCCAGTCAGAGAGTCTGCTTGGTGTTTGCTTTTGGTTTGCTGTTTGTATCCTGCTTTATTAGAGAAGACTAACAGAAGGAAAGAAAAAGAGGAAGAGTTAAAACGATGCGAGTATCATCTTCTTTTAAACATGCTTATCATTAGGGAGGAGATGGTTTACTTGTTTATAATTTTCAGTTTTTCAAAAGGAGGATGATAAGCTCTAGAGGACATTCAGGGCCAGGCACTGAAGTGACTGTTTCTCTCCATCAGACAGATAAACTCAGGAACAAGGTTGTGGAAGTAGACTTCAGATTCTCCATAACCAACGCTCCTAAGGACTGCTCAGACAAACGTCTGCCACAATGGGGTAAACATCAGCAGCCTGGCTTTGGATCTGGGGGCTGGACCTCTCCTTGTCCTTTTGTGGTTATGATTGGAATACTTCAATTAATATTGCTCCCCTGAATTCCCATGGCTACTTCTGTGCTCCTCACTTCATCCCTAGCCTTAGAACTCCTGCTGTAATCAACTGTGTCCCATTGACAGACTTTATGAAGTAGAAAAGGGAGTCTTGATAGTGAGAAAAGTGTTTCATGCCAAAACTGAATTTTTATCAAAATTTAATGAAAGCTATTGTGTAAATAAATCCTGAATTGCAGGTGCTGGGAATGAGGATCTTTCAGTGTGAGATGAGAAGGCTTCAGGGAGCCTCTTGAACAAGGTGAAGGTTAGTGCTTGGACACTGCCTGGCCCTTGGCATCTTCAGCAGCCCAGGGCTGGCACATTCCAGCTTAATACTTGCTTGCCCAGCTGGGAAGAGCGGTTTGAGAAGAAAATGGTACCAGAAGTCACATGCTCATGAATGACATCCACACATGTACCCCTAGAAAATTGAATCATGCTGCCTTAGACTCAGCCCAGAAGTCAGGGTAGGGTGAAGTGGCTTAAATAGCCTTTCCTCCTCTTCAGTAAAGAAGCAATAGGACAGCATGTGCTTCATGTGTGACATCAATTGTTTCCTACCTTCCCTTTTGCTTATTTGCTGTCCCCATCCATTTCTTGACTGGGTTTCATGTTTCACCTGGTCTTTGCCAGAAAACAGTTGAAGAAACACAGCAGGATTTCTGTGCCTTTTGGTCCATTTTAGCTGACTATTAATTACAACTGAACAAAAGTTGTCTTTCTTGCAGCTGAATGATCTTTCATGTCTAACATGCATTTTAATGCATTGCAGTTGTGTTTCTCAAAATAATTTTAAAACCACTTAGGATGGCTTTGCTGGCAGCTTTTCAGAAGAAGAAAGCTATTTGAGTGTTCAGAGGAAGAGTTACATTTCCTGATCTGATATTTTTTTAGTCCTCATCACAAACTGTCATTTTTCTAACTCAGAAGTCTAGAGTACTTTAAGTATTTAAACAGTGTTTAATATATTCCTTGGACAGCTGGTATAACAACATAAATAGAGAGCAAAATCCACAGAAATTGATCCAGATCTTAGTTTTGTGACATATCTGTCATCCACACCTGATTGTAAGATGCCCAAAGTCCTAAACAGATCCTCTGGGACCATTTCAAAATAAATAAATGAAATTAGCTCTGTACCTTCTATATTATTCTTATTTTACTAGCCTGATTTATTAATAATAAAGTTTAAATTGCTTGGAGGAAATTAGTCAGATTAAATTGCTTCTCAGAAAAACTTTGGGATAGCAGCAGTCTCTTTGGAGTTTACACAGCGAAATGAAGTCCTGCACCATATCTAGAGGACTTTGAAGCCCAGAGCTATCGCTAGCAAATGTTAGTGTTGTGAATCTGCTCTCTTCCACCTGGGTAAGATACTCCTTCCCTGGCTTTCTCACTCTTGTTTTTGTCCTGGCTTATCACAGATAAGCTTTGAGTGCCCTGCTGTGTCACGACCTCGATGTAGATGTTTGCATGGAGGGCAGCAACCTCTGGCCAGTGGCAGTGGTGCCTTGTTGCTTGTCTGTCTCCCTTCCCCTCACTGATTTCCAAAGAAGCCATCGCCTGCTGCCAAGCACCATCCTTTAGCTTTTTATCCAGACCACTTAACAAAATGTCTTCCTGTGGGGAGAAGATTTACATGAGGAGTTCTCTGGAGTGGGAATCAGGACAGCCCTTCAACCAGCCACTCATGCCTGCATTTTGTGTTGTCACACTGGGCTGAACACTTCAAAGCATGCTCAACTCTTTGCCTGTACTCCTTGCCCTGTCTTATTTTTGACCTTTCCCCTGAGAGACAGATTCACTACTGATGAGAAGATAATTCAGATCATTTGGTCTCTTGGGACCCCCACTAAGGGGAAGAATAACAATTCATCAGCAGCTTTCCTGATCTGCATAGAAAATTCAGGCTCCTTTTTTGCTGACCCTAGTGGCTTGCCACATACAGCTGTAAAACTTTGTGCTCTTAATCCAGACAGGCAGCTGGAATTTTCAGCCATAGGCTGTCAAATGTCATATTCATAACACATTGGATTAAATGATGAGAGCAGAATAATTATTTTAATAAGGTATTTAAGACATATTGAAACAGAAGCTTTTGTGAAACAAGTACATAGGAATTTTACAGCATCAGAGCAAGAGAACAGATTGTTATTGGTAATTTAGCAGATCTGTCCTGGTAGTGTTACACACACTCTCGTGACCTCAGATTCCAGGGAAAAACATCAGGCCATCCATCCATAAACTGATGCTGAAATCTGCCACTTTGACAATGCCCTTACAGTGGGAGATCACTTATCTTTCTCTCTTTTGCATAGCAGGCCTAGGTTATGCAAAAAGTAAAATTACTGTGTGAATGTGAACAGAAAATGACTATTTAGATCACTAAGCCCAGATACTTGTTACTGCATTTGACTGTTTAATAGATGCTCAGCCACAAAGGAGCCTGAACAATCTTGCCAGCTCCCTGTGACAACTTGCAGATCTATAGCAGAAGGTCTGAATGCACTGTTATACATCACAGGGACAGCTGAGGGGATCAAGGCTTTTCAGTGCTGATTTCAGTTTTCATTAGCAGTTGTGATGTTAGTTATTTGTCAGATGATCCTAACAATTCTACCACATTATCCCATGGATAAAGGTAAATAAGACGATCACCCCCATCATCTGATTTTAGGGAAAATTCCTTTATCACCCAAGATCTGTCAAGTGACAGGTATAACCTTCTGAGTATACCTCAAAGGCACTCAAGATGTTTATATTTCAGTGGAATCACCAATGTTTCCTCTCCTGTCTCTGGCTGAGATCTATCTCTGATACTTCAGATGGGAACCAAAAAAAATCACAGCAGTGAAGTTGGTGGGAAAAAAGGATATAATAGGTCTTTATAAAGGCCAAGAAAAATAGGAGGTGTGAGATTATGTAGCTGGGGTGCAAATGAACACAATGAACAAATGCCTCCTTCTTTTGAAGACAAAGGACAAAATGACTCATCATGAGTCTAAACTTTTCCTTAGCCTACTACTCAGTCCCATTCAAAAAATTGTATGACTCCATTTTGCAACCAAGGAGAGTTTTTGCATCTCTTGGCTGGTCAGGAGTTCAAATTGTCTCTGCTCATCGGTTTGAAAATATGTTCTCATAATAACCTATGGGCCTGCTTTGCATTTTATTTGTTATGCTCTTAAGCAGAAGAAATTCTTTCATTCACTCATTATACAGGACAGACACTGTAAAACTTTCATGCCTTTAGCAGACATTTCTTTCCTTCATCGATTTTTTTTCAAAATGTTATGTTCCCAAGTGGGAGCACATACCTGGCTGGTTTAATTGCATAAAGAAAGGCTGTCACCTGTTTTATTTAGTGATCTGCTTCTATAAAGGTAGGCATATTCACACAGGAGGACCTCAGAGGCTGCATAGCTGCTCAAATGTAGCCTGTGCCCAAAAGGGGGATTGTTAAACAATGTCCAGCTGTTCTCTTTCGCACACACAATGAACACAGTCGGATGTGATGTGCAGGAGCTTGTCTCTCTCCATCTTTGAATCAGAACAAGATGTTGGCTGACCTTTCCACAAGTGACCTTAAGTCCTTAATCAGGAGGATATCTTCCCTGAAAGCAGATACAAGCTGAAAAATAGTCACATCCACTTGCCATAAGCACAATAACGATAATTCAATGTTTCACTTTGATGCATATGTAGGTAGATACATACATTTCCTGCTTTTGGAGCTCCCTAAAACAGTGCATAGAGTTTAAAAAAAAATAGGGCTTTTAAGAAGCTCTAGCCCATTTTAATTAGTTTGCATTTTTCTGACGTCATGTCTTTAGAAATGCTGTAACAATCTATAGAGGAATATATTTTCATTATTTGTTCAGAATGCTGTGCATAAGACAAAACAAAATTTGAGCAGTTTTTTGGGTTGCTCTTAATAAAGGATGTGAGAGCCCAGTGTCTATATAATAACTTACAGCTGTTGAGAAGCTATTTTAGTCAGTCAATGCATACACCAAGTTTACAGTCTCCAAATACCTGTGGTCTAGCCACTTATTTCAGTCTGCTGATTATTTGGCTGGAATAATCTGCACTTAGCGCCTCCTTCAGCCCCCTCCATTCCAACAAGAATCAAATTGAAATCCAGACTTGGCTTCTGGTCGCCCCTGCCAGACCCTCCCCAAGGCTTTGCATTGCAGGTTTGGGCTGTGTCCAGAGTGTCACGGCAGGTTCAACTGGGGACAAGGGCTGGGGAAATGTCACCAGCAAAGTGATGGTTTTTGCTGGGTGGGGAGAGGGGTAATCCCACACAGAGCCCAGCATGTGAAGTCTGGAGCTCACCCTCCCAGCACAGGCAGGAGGAGGGAGAGTAATAGAGGAAGGTAGCATGTTTTTTATATATAGATTTATTTCTTTGTGGACAACATAAAATTATTATTTCCTCCTTTTTTTTTTTTTTTTCCCTTGCTGTTATATTAGGGGAAATTTCATATCCTGATATGAATGCAGTCTGGCACTGGATGTTTGATTATTTAATTATGATTTATTTTACAAAAAAAATATTTCCATTGAATTTGATCATTACCTCTAAAATTGCTTCATACCTTTAATATCTGAGTTAGTCTCACTCCTGAAATGGAGCATATCTTTCTAACAAGCCCCACATATTTATTTATATGCTTATTGCTGCCAATTATTTTTTCTGGGTTTTTTAGGGAGGAGGTTTACTGTTTGCTTGGTGCAGGATTTCACAAGGCTTCTTTTGAACCGATTCTTTTAATGAGCATTGGAACCAGCCTAGGAAACCATGATAGAAGGTAAATGCCTTTTAAACAGAAAATATTACAACTGCTGCCTCTGCTGGGGTTGGTAGGGTTGTTATACTTTTGTATACGAATTTCTTTGGGATAATAATGTTTTCTACTTGCTTATACATTTTTCATCACACAAATCAGAAAAAGGTTGTATCATCCAGATCTGTGACTGTAGCTGCTTTCCTGTCCTGTAGCTGCAAGGTAAAGATGAGATATGTTTTCATACTCAAAAAGGGTCAGAGTTAGAGGGGGAAGAAAGAGTATGAAAGTGCAAAGCCTTGGATATAAGTAGCTAGCCCCTAAAGCAGGTGCTAACAAGACCTTCTTGACAACCACTGAGTTTTGTGCATAGCAGAGGAAAAGTTACAGCTGAAAGAAAAGAAACAGGCAAGGAATAGCATTGTACTGTATCTGACTGGGATTATAGCAGCTGAATGAGTCATTGTTATAAAATATGGGCAGCGGAGCGTCCTTTCAAGTCTCTCAACACAGACTGAATGCGGTTCTGACCAAGATGACAAAATTCATTTCGATTGAATAGTTGTCCATATTTTTAAATGAAATGCATGTGGGGCCATTAGCTCAGCTCCCCGTTGAAGGCAGCCCTGCCATATGTTTGGCAGTGTTTGAAGCACCTGGCATCCTCCAGAACAGACAGTCACATTTGAATGGGGATAAATATTGAACCGTCTCACAGCTTTCTCTTCCAACTCCAGGGTAGGTATTTTTTACATTAAAAAAAAAAAAAAGATACATAGCACAATACAAAAGGTTAGGCAAAAAATTATGTACATAAAGTGTTTTTATAAAACCAGAAAGGAAGAGTAGGACAGGACTGGCAGTGATCCTGGACTCCTCCTGTGTCTGTGGAGAACAGGATGGGCAGGGGCACAGATTTCTTTCTTTGTCTAAAGGCTTCAGGGACTTGAGAGTGCAAAAAATACAAATAATAATTTGTTCTCTTATTATGGATTTATCACAGTATTATTAAAGCTAATATGCATTTTCTCAGCCTGAAATAATCACTCCCACAAGACCCATCCCTATCAAATTTTCTTCTCTTTAATGCCATTAAGAAACTGATATGCTTAGCTGCATGCTGAGATCAGTCATGTCCTTTGGCTTAAAAATGAGTGAGTTATTTTGTCATCAAATAAGGCTTAAATGTTTGGTGACCCAAGAATCAGAATTTGAAAAAATAGGAATATTGCATGTCCTTGTGCTTCTCCTGGGCCATTTTTGGGTTTGTTTTGTAAAGTATTAACACAGATTTATGGTGTGTTTTGTGATTTAAAGAGCTATTGATTACATGGGACACAGTTAGAGCAGTCTCAATTAGATCTACCACCAAAAAGCGAACTCAGATGGGAATAGGTGAAAGCAAAGACTAGGACAATACTCAGAGAACAGAAACCCCACCACATGACAGAATTAAAAAGGATTTTGCTAGTTTTATGTTGTAAAGGAAAGTCTGGGAGAAGGCACCATTTATTTTTCTAAGCATGTCTCCAGGAGCAAAAGGATGTTTCTTCTGAAGGGCACTATGACACAAGGATATAAACCCTGTGAATACATTCATGCTGGACACAAAAAGATCTGGCAATGAAAGGAGTGAGAGTCTCAGCTGGACTTCTAGGAAGTTACTGGGGCCTAAAACCACAGATTGAAGCTACTTTTTCATAACTGTATTCATGAAATGAAATTATATATTTGTCTACGGTAGCAGGTAAATTACTTTAATGAGAAAAGAAAATGCCTTCTTTAATCACTTTATAAGTGTTACCAATACCAGCAATGCTTTCCAAAATAGATTGATGAGGAATACTGAGGGTTTCCCTACACATTTTCTGTCTGGTCGTAGTTGCAGCATTTATTCTTTTAAATACAGTGCAAAAGTGGAAATGAGCTGAGTGTTTATGTTGTCTCACTCCTTCTGAGAATCGCTTTCAGATCCCACTTGAACATTTTTCTGCCTACAGCTGCTTCCACAAACATCTCAGTGGGTGGACTCCATCTAAGAAATCCTTGTGCTTCTGCCAGGATTTCTTTTCTATTCCAGCTCCCCACCTTTTAAAGAAATTATAAGTAGTACATGGCAATAATGATTCAGAAAGGATGCTGTCCTCAGGACATAGGAGTTTCTGACAATGTTTTATTAGTTAATGCGGATGCCAGGTCTGCAAGAGGAGCATTGCTGTTTATTTTTCTAGATAACTATTATGACTATTCTCTCTTCTCAGTTTATAACATTAATCTTTGGTGATCCATATTCTGTAGAGTGTTGAAATACAAATGAGCAAAAAACATAGCCATTTTTTGTGCTGTATTTTTTATCTGAAAAAAGTTGAAGTGTTGTAATTCAAATTAAAATCTGCTAAAAGAAAGGAGTTGCACATCATCCACATTAACCATTTTTGGTCCACCTAAGCACTGATGAGCATCACCATGGGAAGGTGTGTGGTCCACCTTGCTCATTGTGCCTCTCATGGGAGAGCCTGCAGAAATGCTGAAAAAGCAGGACCAAAAATGTGTAGCAATAACTGCATGATCATTTGCTAGCACCAAGCACTACTTGAAATCCGTAAAAATGAAAACAAAACAAAGGTATGGGGATGTGACTAAAGAAAAATACAACTCTGCATATCAATATGTTTCATTCATAAGAGGACATTCAACCTCTGTGGAATTACTCTGCTCACTGCAATGAAATGGCTGTTACACTAACAAAAGCCAAGCAAGGTCATTATCTTAATTTCCAAGTATTTGAAAAATAAAATGGAATAGCCTTTTCATCTATATATGTTATTTTGTTTGTTCTTTAGAAACTGTAATAGCATCAGCCTCAGACTGTTATTTTCTTGTCCTTATGGTACCGGAGAAGAAATATACCCTTTGACAACACACCAAAAGAAAAACAGCGTGAAGGAGGAATTCCTGAGGCTGGTAGCCTGTAAAAAGAGCATCCATCTGTGTTTAGGTGCCAGGAGAAAAAAATAGATGCCACACTATCCTATCAGCTCTGCTTGGGCTCCATGTCTCAGCTGTACTAGCTCTGGATTTTTTGCACAATCCATATTTCACATGGATAGGTCAATAATCACACCATATGGTATCAAATGTATGTATTAGATCACATTGTCTACTCCATAGCTGCTATATAATGCATCACAATGAGAATATTGTTTCTTGGTGTAATGAATTACTAATACGTTTAGCTGAACATTATCCCCATCATTTTTTCAAATCAGTATCTTTAAGGGGCAGTTTGGAAAATTTGTACATTTTGTTAATTGTTTATGGGTTTCTCTGCTTAGATTCCTTTAAAGGACCAGGTGGAGAAGCATTTAATTGTTTTTACTCAAGATTTTTTGGTTTACAAAGCAAAATGCTGATAAGAGCTGTGAACTTCTTCAGTAATTGTATGTAAGGTCTCAGATACCATCACTAGCCTGACCATTTTTGATTCCTGCTTCCTGGGTTGCTTCTCCCTGCTTTAGCTTTGTTCTGCTATAGTTAAATTGCTACCTGGGCATGTTTGTATTGTTGCATGGGCATGGTGACCTTTGGTAGTAAATCATTGGTGACCTTTAAGATAGTAAATCATTTTGACTGGGCCAGATTGGGGTGAATGGTAAGGAACAAACAAATGCATCTTTGTTTTCAATTTAAGAGACATAGCAATTCAGATAATTTAAATTTTGGTTGCAGGAAAGCAAACTGTATATATTCCATTATACTGTTTATATTCCATTACCCTAACTTTGATATATCTAGATTTTAAAATTTGTTTATAATATATAAAAATATACATACTTATTTATGTGCATTTGTATGAGTATGTTTATGTATGTGTACAGCAAAACTCATGCACAAATAGATGCACAGTACATACATGGTAATAATACAGTTCCATCATTAGGGAAACATGGGGACATCTATTCTAAGTCAGTCATGGAGGTCCCTCTGAGATCTTTGGAGAGCCACAGCCAGTTCCAGGGGGTGATCTATACTCATTTGTTCAAAATGAGAGGTTGCCTGCTGAGAAATCCTATGTGACTAATTCAGAGCAAACACACAATATTCAGAATGCTAAAGTTAGGGACAGGAAACCCAAACCAACTGTGTTCCCAAAAGAATGCTCTTTAGTAGAACTGACTGATCATGCACCACTTCTGGTTCCTACTCTTGTTTTTTGTGGTGGTGATAATAGTGATGGTGGATACCACCAAGTTAGAAAATATGTTTTCCACTTTAAATTAGAAAGTTTTGTGGGTTTTTATAATGGTTATGGTAGTTATTAAAGAGGAAATTGTTCATGTTGCCAATTCATCTTTTTTGTTTGTTTAATTTTCTCCTTAAAAATGTCTTTGAAGCATATAATGGTATCAATGTGACTTGGGCACTGAAATCACTGGGTGGACTTTAAAATCATGAGGGCAGGAGGAAAAGGGAGGAGAAGAATTCATGAGCTCTACAGTAAAGAGAATTATTAATCTGCTGAAATATGTGCCTCTGTTACAATTGGCTCTGTGAAAAACTGATTTCACATGTTATAATGTGCCTCCTAAAACTGAAAAAAATAAGAATGGGTGTGGAAACCTACATTTTTACAGCATATGACCACTTCAATCTCTTAAGAATGAAATGTGTAGAATGAAATGTAAATTAGATCCGGGGAAAAAAAAGAAAGGAAACCCATAAGAGAATCAAAATTTAAACCCAAAAATCATGTGACCTGGTTTAACGGTGAGATTTGGCAATAACACCTCTGGGAGCTTCTGAAAAGAAAACTCAGATTCTTGGCTTAATGTGTAGCACAGAGATTGCGTTGAATATAAATTTTATCTCTGCCTTTCCAGTACATTTTCAGAGCCAAATTCCAGCACTGTCTGAGAGAATGTTAGGATTTCTCTACAGTGATGGTTTGAATCAATACTTCATATTGCAAGCAAGGAAAATAATTCCGATGAAGGTTTTTGTTTAAGTAAAACAAGTGGAGAACATGCTGTGTCTAATGCAGGCTTGCTCCTGAGCTACTGTAAAATACCATGCAATGCTTTGCAAAATTTGAAGGACGTGGTAAGTGCACTAAAAGAAGTGATAACTGCACTCTTGGAGATAGTAATAATCTGGTTAAAAAAAATCATTAACTAAGTTAGGACCATTTTACTGTTATCTTGGACGAGAGGGTTTAGGGCTATAGTAATTTGCAAAGCTAATCTAGTTCAGTGATCCGCAGGCTGTGACCTTTGACAACCCTCCTGGTGATGGGAAGAATAGAGCATCTGGATGCCAGGAAGATAAGAAGGTTGGGAAGGCAGCTGGCTCTGCAAGAAAAAACTATCGCACTCCAGTCTGTGAGGTCAGTAAATATGTCTTTTGTTTAGGTAGATGATGGATAATTTGGATGCATTAGCACCTAATTTTTGAAAGCTGCTCTTGAATTAATATGCTTCAGTTTCACAGAGGCCAAACTAAGAAACCATGCCAATTTTCATCGCTTCAAAGGGATATTGCTTTCTAAATTAGATAAACAGAGCTTCCAAAAATTATGTCAGCTATGTGTCAAGTTGGCATTAAAAATGAGAAACACCCTATGTCAGTGTCATTGAAGTAAACAAGTTAGCAGCTAGTCGTAAAGGCCATGAAAGGAGTAATTTAGGAGAATATGAGTTCCTGACTCCGGAATTCCAGTTCTCTGACCCAAACAACAGCACTCCCACACACTGGGGAATGTGAGTATGAAATAAGCATGGGAGTGCCAAAGCTGGAAAGCTGTATCAAAAAAGAGCAAAGACACAGGAAACTGAAGATTTGGATCTGAATTTAAAGTTAACCACTCTGGCTTCTGTCTAAAATTAAGTCAAACTCCCCTGAGTTTTGGGTAGAGCTCAGCATTGTATGGCAGGAGAGTCACTGAGGCAAAAATGAAATGGGAGCAGACATCCAGGATGGCAAGAGGGGAGATGCTGCTGAAGACAGGGATTGTTTTCAAGGCAACTGGATGCAGAGAAGGACTTGGAGAATTGAGAGGGGATGAATAAAGTGGAAAGAACTTATGTTTCATGATGGCTCTCATATGCTATCAAAACATTGCTCAGTTTAAGTGGTTAAAGCAGGTTTGGCACAGAATTGCTCTAAAACGAAAATATGGAAAATGAATGCTGCTTTTAATTTTCGCAGAAACGAATCCCAGAGATTATTCAGATATCGGTGTCATTTTTTAACCAAGTTGCTCTGTTCTGAAAGCACAGACACCTCTCAGTCTCCCCAGGGAGATAAGTTTCTTCTTTATTCTGGTTGCAGTCTCAGGAAAAAACAGATAGAGATATGAACTACAAGTTGCTTGAATGTACAACCTCATGTCCAATCCTCTAAAGCTTTATTCATCCGAGGTGATATACAGTCTTAAAACAAACACTTGATGGGGTATAGAAACAATTACTAACATTTATCACTGCTTTGTTATACTGACCTCACTAAACTAATAATAATGATGAAATTTTGAAACTTCAAAAGATTCATGGGGGGCAAATATTTGTTTCTTTTTACTAAGGTCTTCAATGTATCTCTGCCATTTTTGACTGCCATAGTTTTTGTGAAAATTCTTTCTTAAAGGCTTTTTTTGACTTTGTTAGTGATCTTGGGATTATTACTGCTAAGGAGACAAAAAAAAATCTTTATGTTATATTACAATTGGGAATTATTTGAGGAATACTTGAAAAAGAAGTCAGCCTTCCCCTCATTATTGCAAGTATGTCCATCGTGGTTTCATGAAAGATGCATCTTTACTGTATAAAAACCAGTCAGATGGAGTGCTCTAGTTGCAGCTGTGACTGCAATGGGGAGTGACACACCCTCCAAAGTCAGAGAAAAAAAATTAAAGAAAAGACAATCCCAAATTCTTTTAAAGGTCAAATACAGATTCAGGTTTGCCATTGGAAGCCAAATGCAGGAGGACGTCACCATGGAGTCTGGGAATTTTCCTTTTGGGATCCCTATTTTACAGCAGATTCATCTCTCTGTAATGCTACTACAAACAATCATTGGCATGAATACCAAAGAGACAGGAAAGATCCAGATCCATATCTGAAGTTTAAATTTGCCTCATTTCAGGTCTCCTGATAGAGGGACAGCCATAACAAGAACAGTTCATAGATGATCTGGAGGCAGTGCTATGCCTTCTTCCTCTTTTTTCTCTTTCCCTCTTACTTTCTTTCAATCCAAGCCTGGCTGAAAGATATGACTCCTGCTGTGAAAACAGTGTATGTCATCAGATTTCTTAACAAATTTTCTTTCATGATTTATGGATTTATGGAAAGGAGTTTCAAGACTTTCCGAAAGACATCCTTCTTAGTCCTTCCCTCAATCCTTTTGGAAGGCTTGGGATGGAAAAACTAGACCCTTGAGAAAAAAAATAAGAAAAATTACAGGAAATTGTTTCTTTTAGAAGAAAAAAAAGAGAAAAAGGATGGAATAATGTCTAAAAAGATGTTATTACTGATTTATTTTATTGCTGCATTTACTGTTTCATTTCAGTGGTTTAAACCACATTCAACAATGAGCAGTACTCCCAGTGAAATTATTTGGTATTTCCAGTGCATTTATTCTCTAACTAAACCTTCCAATGTTATGCCAACTATAATTCCAATATGTTTTTGGGCCAAATTTATTGTTAGCATATAATACTTCACTGCATGTATTATATTACCATGAATGCATGCATGGAGATGTCATGTACATTTTCAAGATTTAATTTAGAAATATGGGGGTTTTGTGTTAGAGCTCAGGATACCAACTGTTTCAGACCTGCACGGTTAACATTTCCTTTAGTTTACAAGACAATATGGCAGTGCTTTCCAGTTTGTTTTTCCCCAGACTATTTCATAGAAGAACTGTCAGGGAAAATTACTTTTTCTTTTATATGTAGAAAATCTTAATTTAAAGCACTGTCCTCCACCTAATTTAATTTTTTTAAGTATATTTTTGTATTTTCTGCACACCTATAGTGGTATTGGTGTATTCCTCATCATTTAAGCAAAACCAATTACTACCTATATTTCAATCACTCATCAAATCTTCTGTTTTCAAAAAAAGAATTAAGAAAATTTGTTTGGTGGGGGCTTTTTAATGAGAATTTTATATCTCTAGCACACATAAGAACTCCAGATCTCCCTCAGGGGCCACAGTAGTTTATTAAGAAAGTTACCTGTTTATCTTTCAGGAATTTTACAGTTATCTTTAAATACCGTGTTACAACCAATTTCTTTCACCACTATCCAAATGCTATAAATTCGGGGAAAAACTCTACACCAGAACTTTGTTCACAACCAAATATATAATATGTGATCTAGTAAAACCATTCTAATGATTCAGAGAGGAGGAGCTGTAGCTTTTTATGTTACAGAACGAGAAACTCAAGTAAAGGACTGGAAGAAACATCACACAAAATACAGTAATTTCGCAATTATAAGCCGCACCTTTTTCATTGAAGAATCCAGCCTACCCCAGTGGTGCGGCTTATATTCAGATGCGGCTTATCTATGGACAAATCCCAGTGAAATGCCAACCCGGAAGTGAGAGCTGACCAGGAGGGTGCCTGGGGCTGCCTTTAAAGGCTTTGTTGGTCTATGGAAACTGTTGCAACGTGAGCACCTGACACCAAACCCCGCTGGCAGTGATTCTGTTACTAATTTGTTACTTTGTTACACATGGATCCTCGCTTTAAAAAAAAATTTTAAAAAAATGCGGCTTATAATCAGGTGTGGCTTATAATTGTGAAATTGCTGTATTTATCACATAATACATTGACAAAACAGCTGGGTCTTGTGGCAGTGGAGCTGCCGTTGAGCAGAAGCAAGACAATGAAAAAATGTTCAAACTATTTAAAACTTTCATCAAAGCAGGGTAGTCTTCACAAAAGTCTGCACTGGCAAATGCAATCTACACAACTGAGGTATGACCACAATTGAGGCTGTTGTTCAGATTTTACAAAAATCCCTTATTACTTTTCAATTAGTACATTATAGTGGGACAGAAAGAAAAAAAGTGCTAATTCACAACTGCACTATTTTTTCCATGGAACAGTATTTTTCATTTTTCTCTTCACAAAAAAAAAAAAAAAAAAAGAAAAAGAAAAAATCTAGATCCTCATTCTGCTACATCAAGGTCAAATGGTTTTGCCAAAGATTCTCAGGCATCAGAATTACCCCAAATGTATGCAGCAAGGCTGCTGCCTGTCAGTAAAATATTTGATGTAAAAGATTTATCTGTGTTTATCGGTTTTTTGTCCTGAACTAACAGTGGTATATTATGGATCAAGCAACTAATATCAGGCATTTGTGGTATGTCATGCAACATCCACTTGACAGCTCACAATTTCCTACTTAATCAAGTGCCTTTGTCACGTAAGTGGTGTTTGGGAGGAAAATGCTTTGCCAGTTTCAAATCCCCAATCTAAACAAGCTTATGCAGTGATAGGGTTTAAAAGTACGTGTCCTATTCACATGCCATTCATTCTTTTCAGGTTTATTCCTAAGAGACCTCCTGCATTACGCATACACACAGCTTGAGCTATGTAACCTTTTCCAGGACCAGCTTCTGCAGCCCTGTCTGGATGCTTTCTACGTAGGTACCAAGTCCTCAGATTCACAAGAAATTGGCAGCCATTCATGCCAACATTCACAATTCCAATTAAACTCTCAGTTGTTTGTCACAATATGCATTTTTCATTTAGATTATTCTCATCAAATTCTGCAGATGGAAGCTGCAGGGTATTTGCATGTATATTCTTCAGTCCCTTACACATTTTGTGTGGTGGTAAAGTGACAGTTGCTGAGCTGGGGTTTTAAAATGCATGTCTATCTGTCAGTTCCAATGTGTCTCACAGTGGCATCCATTAACTTATCATGCTTGAAAGTACAAAAAGATTATGCTGCGGTGAAATGTTAACAAGGTCATATCATATACACACTAGCTCATTGCACTTTTCTTCCTTTCATTGCTCCTATTAGGCATTATTCCATGTCATGCATAAATAATGTTGCTCTGGAAAGAAAGTCAGTGTACTTTGTATTACTGGTGCTGCCAAACCATTGAGACAGTCTGAACTTCTGGAGTGAATGTCAGAGCATGGCACTTGTTAAATTATTGGTACCTAGCCATCAAAGACAAGAACAGTGGATGAGTACAGGTATTCATGAATAGATTATTTTCTGCTTTGCATGGCCACAGCAGCAGCTGCATTGAGATAGCTTTCATATAAATGAGGTTTGGCAAATCATTGTCTGGCACCACGCATCTGATTTGATGGGACTTGTGTGCAGTCTGTCACACTGTACTGGGCAAACCATGTGGAAGGTCAGAAAAGCATTAAAAGCAGGCAATTTGTGCACCAAGGAAATATTTCACAAGCAGAAAGTTTCAGCTACTCTAACAGAGAGCCAGAGATAAATATTTTTCCCTCAATACAATTCTGCAGTGCTATGGTGAACGTGCCAGTACATCTGCTGAAAGACCTCAGCTCCTCCCCACTCCTCTGCTCCCAAAGATCACCAGCAGCAAGCTGGGACCTCTGTAGAGTCCCAGCTCCAGGTTTTCCAACTGATACCATTTGGTTTCTCTGAAATCTGTCTGTGTGGGCTATCTAGGCCTTCTGCCTGCTTCCCACCCTTTTTTATTCCCTCCAGATGGACAACTGTGAATTTTAGGCCAGATATTCCTAGCAGGTGTTTGGTAAGAGATTCACTTCAGTCTTTGACCTGAAAATAAATTACCACCCACGTGCAAATTTTAGATTTAATTGTAAGTAAATCTAATGTGATCCATGAGCTTTCGCTTTAACATCTGCCACAGATTTTTTTTGCTGGTGTATATTTTCAAATCTGTGTGTATTTATCAGGAAATCTTATTTTTTCCAGGTCTAGGTTAAGTCAAAGTGAAGTTCTCTACAGCAAATACTTTATTCCCATGGCTAGCAAAGAGCAACAATGGCCAATTTCAAATGGAGCCATAGAGGTCAGCGTAAGGTGAAGGGGAATGGAGAAATTTTGCTATTAGTAGAGAACAAAAACATCTGCTGTATTATTATGACTAATCCCAAAAATACTGCTTGGTTTATTTCAGCTTTAATGGATATTTTTGCACAAGTAGACAGTCATTTTAGTTCACTTGATAATTATGGGAAAGGAAATCTAATACGAAATCCAGCTCAAACCAATTGCAAGATTAATCTGTTTAAAGTACAGTTGCAGGTAATGCAGGTTCCCCAGCACAAGCACATCTGCATCCAGACCAAGAGCTCCTGAATTTGCTGTTATCCAGCAAATGTTATGTTTGCTATTATAATGGCAAAGAAAAAAATAATGCTGACTTTGTGAAGTACACAAGTCACTTTGGTGATGTAACTCGTGCAGTGTTTGGTGGTCTTTGCAATGAACTTTGATTCTGTGCTTGAAACAACATGAGGGTTTAATAAATCTACAAGATAATTAACACAGACCTGAATAGGTATGTAGAGAGTGATCTGTTGTGTTCTCTGTTAGGCTGCTAGCACTAGCTGATATTTATAGTTCTCACTTCAAAGAAGGAAAATCTGTTTCTGACTCTGGAAAGATGGAAATTCCTGGAATAGAAGACTGTGAAATGGGAAGCAGCCCCTCTGGGTGTGGCATCCTTCTCTGGGATTTCATTTCTTCCCTGAGAACATGAGGTAAAAGCCATTTTAAACTGGAGACTTCTGTTTCATTGTAAATCCCAAACACCCAATGCTCCTCTCTGGAGCAAGCCAGAGAGTGAGGAATGAAGCAGGTGTTTTAGGAATCAAAGACACTCAGCTCAGGAGAAACTGTCACCCCATGGAGGCTCAGAGGAGAAGGAGCCACACTTCTCCTACCTGCCATAGATATCCTCATTCATACAAAGCAGAGTCGTGCTGGGCTTGATCAGGAGATGCAGTTTTTGGGACTTTGTCTCTCATGAGCAGTGTTGCAGTGGGGCTGTGGTAGGAATAGAACTCTGAAAACCCAGGAGTATTTGGGATGAGGGATTTCTCATGATGAAGCAGCCAAGCCACAGATTGAAGTTTGTCCTTCAGGCAAACCAGGAGACAGTTTAGTACTGGCAGTTTTCTGATGTGCCTTGGACTTCATTTTACTGCAAATTCTTCTCAGATGACTTCTTTACATAAAAATCTTCACTTTCAGATCAAAAACGTTTCATCAAATCATTCTAGACCAGCTGTACCACTAAGTCTATTTGGATTGTGTTACTTTTGGAGAGACTTAATAAGAGCAGAATATCTAATTTCACTTTAGTTTATAGTTTCTAGCATGTATGTTTGAAAAATGAAACTTCCTATCCCCAGTTTCAACATTTGTTTCATTTTGGGAAGTAGTATTTGAAACTATGAACAAATTGGTTTAATATGATTTGCATTTAGGTCATCAAGATATCAGAAATGGACTTCAACTTTCCTGTGAAATTGTTCAGATTTTGACAAAATCTCCCATGGAAAAGTACCACAGGCTTTTCTTGTTTCTAATGTAATTTTCTGCTACTCAGAGACTGCTAAAATTAATCTATACTTTCAGATCAGGAAATATTATTCCTCCAATGAATTATCTGTGAATAATAAAAGGCAATTGCCAATGTTTGTCCTATATCTTCTATTCATCCTTTCCACCTGAGCTCTTCAAATTTCCAGCTTTGCTTCTCCCATGGAGCAGCCATGGTGGTCCTACTAGATATTTTGTTTGGATGGGCAAGAACACAGCTGGGTCCTTCAAAGGAACTTAAACAAGAGGAGGAGATGTATGAATCTGAATTTCCCAGGACTCTCTGCATCCTGCATAAGTGACCTATTTCAGGGTTTCCTGGGGGAGAATTCCACATGTGGCAACTGGATTAACCAAAAATAATGCTGGCACATGCAGACATGTACCATCACCAAAATAATTTGATCAGGAATGAAAATCTGCTGTGTGCACTGTCACTCTTTCTACAGTCACTGTTGTTTCACGTTTTGCCTTGTATGTAAGTTGCTACTCCATGTCAGTTTTAAACACAGGTCATTACTCCCTTGTTTTGTAATCTGTCATTTTGCTTGATGTATTTAACTAAAAGCTAATGATGCTTGCCATTTCTGTAGTATGACTAATGCCTTTGGACTTGGACTTCCAGATAACCTCTGGAAGTATATTAATTGTGAAGAGGATTATTAGCAAAATGCAAAATTTCAGCTCTTTCACAATGTAAGGGGGAGTTTTCAGCACATAGTCTGATATACTTATGGCTTCAAGAAAGCAACAAAACTGGGGAAGGTTTATTTTTTTGTGGTGAAGGTGATGTTTGATTGCTGTTGAATACTTTTCATGTATTTTTAATAGTTAAAATTCAATATTCACTGAAGGATCAAAGCACAAGAGGCCAGATATTACTCTCAGATGTATGTGTTTGGCTCATACTTTTTCTGGGATCATCTGAAATTTGAGGCACAGCCTTTGGCACTGGGCACTTTGTAACCTGGTGGAAATGAGGAGCTGCTGCTCCACACAGCAGCAATGTCCCCAGTGTCCCCCTGTGTGCTCTCTCGATGCACAGACTTGTACCAGTGGTACCACTGGGCTCACATGCAGCTCCCAAAGAGGCAGCAAGCAGGCAGAAGAAAGGAATGGATCTTTCTGGGCACTGAGTTTCTTAGAACTGCTTCAGGTTCACAACCCCTCATGCTAGCTCCTCACAGCTTCTGCCAAAGCAGCTCCTCCTAATTTTTGCACCTTCCACACCCTCTCAAGTCCCATTTTTTTAATCTGACAAGTTCACCTATTGCAATCAAGTCCCACAGTGCAATCCTGGTGGTGCCAGGCACTGATGTGTCCATCTGCCCAGGCTCTGTGCAGTGCAGTGCAGGGGACCCGTGCCACAGCAGCTGCCCACAGCCTGGTTCCCATCCCCAGCACACCCATCTGCCAGGGGCTGCAGGGATTTCTCCTTGGGCTAAACACCACTTTTCCTACCATGCAGCTGGTGCACAAGTCCTGCATTTGCTGGGAGGGCTGCTCAGACACAACTGCCCTTTGTAAATCCCTCTTGGATTGTTGCTGTATTAGCCCAGTCATGCCCAGTGGTTAAAGACAGCAAAGCCTGACTTTGAAGTCTGTCACCTGGGACATTCATCTGGGACAAAAAAGACAGGAAGTTCACTTCTCCATCTCCCAATGTATGTTTAAATGCATCTTAACTCTGTCAGAAGTTGGAACACAGCTAACTCCAGTTTTCTTCTCTACTGTAAGCATGGGAATGTAAAGTCATTGTGAGAGTCACTTCCTTTCTAATCAAAATAACTTTTAATTTATCCATGGATGGTCAAGCAGCAAGAGTGATTTTTCATACATTTATTTCAGACTAACATGGTGGCCATGTCTTTGTGCAGATCTTGATTCGCATCCCCTAGAGCAGAAAAGGAAATTGAACATGATTTCTCACATTCTAGGTTAGTGTACTAAATCTGTGGCTGTGAACTGAAAGCAGGTATCCTCATGATGTTTAAGGAAATAATAAATTATATGCCTAGAAATTGGCAAGAGTATGCTGAAAGTACATAGGGTTTGCTTCTCTGTTTTTTTGACATGGTTTTCTCCTTGTTGTATTTTCTTGCATTAATTGCATTATGAGATGCATGTCATTGAGACAGCAAATGCACTCACTTCAGGGCTGCAAGTCCCTGTGCCAGGGAGCTGTTAGCATTACATTCAAAAGTCTTGAATTGTATCATCCAGGTCCTCTCTGGGATGCTCTCATGAGCTGGGTTGGGTGGGCAAGTAAAGAATCTCTTTTTCACTTGTGAATTTAGAGGTCACCTAAAACTGTGGGCTGAGATAGCCAGAGCTCCAGCTTGAAATGGGCAACCAGTGGAGGGTGGGTGCCTCCCTGCTACTGCTGCTGCTGCTGGAGCAGGAGATGAGCATCAGGGAAGAAGAATACATCCTGCAACAGTAGCCCTAAGGCCAGCCTTGCAAACAACATTTGGGAGTGATATGGGAATAATGGAGTGTGGAAATAAAACTAGGCCAAATATTGAGCGAACATCTGGCATGGGTGCTTTCAAGCCATCATCTGTGCTTCATTCTGCTTGCCAGCACACATCATTAACTTTTAATGTAAAGAACAAACAAATGTGTTTGTGAGCAGGATGATTATCCGCCATACATTTTTTTCCATCTCTAAACCTGTTAATTATAGTTTACCCTAAAATACTCATTAATGTTAACATTCTAAGCAAATATTTCTAACTTTGAGAATCTCATGAGGACAGTTTGATTTTTTTCCAAGCATTTTAAAGGCTTGTGTTTATTACCTAAATATTTATATGCACCCTGCTGCGCTGTCACCATTCCCAAATGATCCCAAGGTGTTACTCTATTCCACTCTCTTCCTTAGTTTTACAATAAGCCTACCATTCAGGACCTCTAAACAAAGCAGTCAGCTATTTTCATCTCCCAGATGAGGATACTATTTACTTTATTTGGAATAAAAACCATTGAGAGACCAGGAGAATAGGCAGAAAATTGCAATAATTCAGGAACAGACTCAAATGAGTTTGTTTCATCACTGATACCAGGAATGGATTTTTTCCAACCTCTGTTTTATTCTGATCTCACCATCAGAATCATCAGTGTACAAACACACAGTTCCAGGATATAACACATTTCAGCTATTATCAGATGAAATTAGAGGAATTTACATGTTGTTGTTCTGAAGTTAATTTTGCCTAGGGAATCACACACACAATCTTGTTCTAGAAAGTGAACAAAATGTATATTCAAGCACTAAAGAAATGAATGGAAATGAAAAAATAAATTGAAGTTTTAATTTTTGATACTGGCTAGTTTTGGAAGTCTGCAATGAGGAAATGATTTATAAGGAAGCACATATTTTTAGAAGCCAAATTATGAAATATTAAACTAGAGCTCCAATACTAAATGAAAGTTTTCTCCAACATAGACAAGCATATTGAGAAGATTAACATAGATTTATACAAAAGTAAAAAGATAAAAATGTTGCTTTCCAGGTCTTCATGATCCCCAAATCAATCAAATTATGCTTTTTAAATTTCTGCATTACACAGCAATTTTTACACATTCAAGGGTTAACAAAAAACTTTTCAAGTCAAGATTGGCCTCTAACATACTAAAGAAATTCTTCTTGTACTTGGATTTCAACAAGCCATGAAATATTTAAACAGAAAAGGCTATTTCCCCAGTTACATGGCAACATTGCAGCTTTAAATATTAAAAACAATAGCACTGTAGCATTCTAAGCAAGCGCAAGAGTTCATTGGCACCAGATATCTCTCATCTTCTCTTGCCAGAGTGGTAGAAGAGATACTTCATTATAAAAACAAAGAAAGAGACTTCTGAGGAATGCACACTCCCCACATTCCTTCCTATCAGAGTATGGAGAAAAGAAATATCTTTCTGATTCATCTATCTAGGTATTTATATAGCACCACTCTCGAGAGTATCTGGATTTGTGGAGTGAGTGAGGCAAGAGGGACCATTTGCTTGTTATGGGAATAAGGTACATAATCCCCTGTGAGTGTGTATAACCACAGCTCAAGTAAATAGCAGCAATGATAATTTTCCAAAAGAGTGTGAAAAGCCAGAAATATATATATACTGAAAGCTCTTTGTTCTCAGGTCAAAAAGTGACACAAAAATATGCAAAGAGATGGGAGTAATAGCTGGAGAGAAATTCATCCATGCAACTGTGATGGTAAGTCTTGTTTGTTAAGATAATCTCTTTATCCCCTGTCAGGTGGGGAAGATATTGTGGTAAATCAATTTAGAGGCCAAAAGCTAGAATTAAATATCTCAGGATATGCCTGTTACTGAGTTCAAGTGGAGAACCTTCAGAGACAAGCACAGCAGCACAGCTGTTAATACAAGACTCCTGGCTTTCTATTTCATCTCAAAGTCTAATTCAAATGCTAGTTTTACATTGCCTACTTGGGTTTTCTGGTGTGTGCAGCAGCTTTCCCACTAATGTATTTTTTGCATCAGTTTTTGTCTTTTCCTCTTCCCTATCTCTCCTTCTCTCACTCTCCTTGCATTAGCTTCTTCTAATTGTTTTCTCACATATTCTAATCTCTTCTTACTCTTTTCTCTGTCTCCCCTCAAAGCCAGCAGCATAAGAGATTCCTTAAATAAACAGATGACAAAAATGAAGAAAGATGCCATAAAGCACATGTCTGGCTGCAAAAGCATTGTAGCAGTTTTGCTCATCACAGTCACTCCCTTGGTGCACTCGTTGCCATATTGATGAGTGAGCAACAGAAAGCCACCAGGTCTCTGCCCTGGACTCTGTTAGCCCTGCAGGGCAGCATGGCCAAAGGAGGGGGTTTAACCCCTTTTGTGTGCCGTCAGCACTCAGTTTTTGTGCTATGGTTGTGTTCCAGATGCTGGGACTGAGTGTGGGCAGCTGAGGAGCCGTGCACACTGATGTCCTGCTTGCTAGGACTGTCCCATGGCTCGATCAGCCATGGATGGTGGTTAACAGCAGAAGGAAATCATATCATTTGAAAGGACAAGTCCAGGAACTGTAGTAGCGATGTCTGGCATTCCCTCTGCTTGCATTTCACTACTGTGACTGATCTGAAAGAGAACAAAGTTGACCCTTTTATTAGGAACACTTAAGCTACCTCTGTGGGCAAGTCCAGAAGCAAGCTGCTCTGCCTATGGCCCAGAAAAAACACTGGCTCCAGATTCATAAGATTAAAGAAGTCCAGCACTGAGCCCTCATTATACAAATGCATATTTGTACAGTTTCTGGTCCACAGCATGTTCACCATTCCCAGCTCTGCAGACAGAAGGAGGTTATGCTCATCTGCCCACCCCTGTGCATCCCTAAAGAAGTTTGAATGCCGGCCATGGGAAGAGAGGGAGTGAGGGCATGGGAAGACCCTGCCATTCTTCCTTCACCCATGTGGAACCACAGGCACTCCTAGCACTGATGCAGAGCTCTTTCTCCTGCTGCTGGTCCCCACGTGTCAAATTACAGCAGCTCCCAATACTGCTCTTCTGTATCAGGGACCAGGAATGCCTATCTGTGCTCAAGGATGCTTGAGGCTTTTCATTACAATACTTAAAATAAAGGGTGCTATCTACTGTACATGCAAAGTCTAAGCTGTGAAATCAGTGCAATTTCCAGTGCTTAAGAAAAAATGAATCAGAAACTGAACTTGACTTTTCCTTCCAGTTTTGCCTGGAACAGGTCTCATTTATCAAGGAAAGCTAAATAATCTGCAACTTCCAGATTGCCGTGGTACAAAAATAAAACTATGGAGGCACCTATCTGTAATACTGCAAGACAGAGAGCACAGCCAGTTTGTGAATATTGTTAGCTAGGCCTCATTAATAAAATAAGGCTAATGATTTTTTCATATCCAGGACAATAAGAGGACAATGTAGAGCAGTTACATTAATGATAAGTAGATGCTTTGGGGGAAAAATGTGAGTACTAATGGAAATTAGTTCTGTCTGCTTCAGTGTTTTGTATAGGACAGCGTGGGTGATTTTTCTGACCAAATCAGTACATTAGGGACACAGAATTCCCTATTCTACATATTAAGATAGGAACTAGGAAATTATTCAGCTTAATATAAGAATATGTTATTACTTCAGTGCTTGAGTAACTCTCCCAATCTCATTTCCCACACGCAATCTTTTATTCTATCTTTTCACTCTCATTTTCCAGAAGTCTTGAACTTGCTACTGGAATTATGAATGCAAACATTATTGCTGTGAAAATAACACTGTGAAAATGTGAAGACACTGTTTGAAATGGTTACTATTTAAAGCTGACTTAGCTCTACTTCTGCTGTGCAAAATTATATAACACGTGTCTTTCCAGAACAGTCCTGGAACATTTTAAACTAGTGGTAAAAATTTTTTGCAGTAGTGTGGATTTTCTGGTCAGAAAGCAGAGTGTGTGAGCTGTGCTTTTCTCCTCCCCAGGATCCATGCGCTGATCATCAATTAAAGTCGTGGAGTTCCTTTGGTCACCTTCACGGTTATTTGGTCACTCAGTAGTGGCTATATTGTATTTGGATTAGTTAATTAGTTTATTTGCAGTTCAGCAGTATTCAGAGTCTGAACCTTCAAATGTCATGCTCCCTGTGTCCCTTTTCAGCTGTCCCAGTACCAGCTGAGAGCCTGGGAGTCACAAACCCCAGGTTTTTTCAGCCGTTTTGTATTGCATATGCTGACAAATGACCTACAGACTCTCTCTAGGGTGAAATTTGGAACAGGAGAGACAGTTTAAAGTTGTCCAGATCCCCTGAGATCCTATGAGCAAATGCTGGTGATCTGAAGAGTGGCAGATGAGCAACCCATATGCCCTTGATGGCTTGAATCACTTTGTTACGGGGCTGCAGCGTGAGCACAAACATGGATAAATCCAGGATATTATCTGCTGAGCAGTATCTAATTACTTAATTTTAAACTTTCATCTATGCTAAAAAAACCCAAAACAACAAAACAAAGAAGACATAAATGATGCATTGTCAATGACAGTTGGATTACATCACCTAGAACTCTCATATAGTAATACCACAGATAAAAAAGATGGTTGTTTTTCCTCCACATGATAGTTTTCCTCCTCTGTAACTAATATTTTGAGTATAACTGTATTAGTAAATGAAGTGGAAGAGGGTCAAGCAACTGAGTCCAAGACCTGATGACTTAGTGCTGCTTTGTCCACACGCTGGAACTCTGTTTTCATTAATTTGAACGAAAATGAGGTGAGAAACACCAAGAGAAGGGCAGGATAAGCTGCACAGGAGTAGTAAACAAATGTACAAATGTATTGTACATTATGTAGTCTAACATCATACAGCCTACCTTCTCTAGGCAATCCTGATTTTTTTTCCCCTTCACACTTTTTGCTCAGATAATTTCTTATTTCCAATTCCATATCATTCAGAGCTGGCTGATGCACAGGTTTTATATTATTTTTTTAAAAGGACAAGTTTTGCAAAGAAGTTCTTAGTTTTTTTATTTGTCACCTGAATCCAGGTTGGAAAGGTTTTAAATGGTAGGTAGTCTAGGGAAAAAATTGAGAAAATGGAAACACACATTAGCATGTCAGTATCAGAAAAATTAGATGATGTGGTGAGGAAGCAAGAACAGAGCTTGTTCCTTTTTAAAAAAAATATTACGGAGATGAAAGCGGATGTTCAAATTCAATTTTTTACACCAATCCCAGTGCCTTTTCCTGGAATAGAGGAACTGTCAAAGTAGTTTAAACCACAATTGTCCTTTTTAAAAAAGACTCTTATTTCTCTGATACGTTTGATTATATCACCCACAAAATTTAGGTCCACAGTCTCTATTTCACAATATTATTGTGCTGTGTACATCAGGGTTTGGGTTATCCTATTAGTAATTACTCTTATTGCTCAAGCTCTAAAAACAGACTTTTCTTTTATACAAAGGGTCTGTCTCTGATCTTATTCTTGATTTATATACACATAAATCAGTGATGGATTGAGCCTCAGTTGAACTGGCAAAACAGGGGAGCTGTGTGCAATGCCAGTCAGGCAGCAGAAGGAAAAGAAAAGATGTTAAATTGCTTTGTGGCTGCCCTGTAAATCTGTCCTGTAAATTATTGCATCAAAGTCCCAGGGAGTTTCAGTGGTCAAGTCTAGTCTCAAGTCAGTGGTGAGGTCTAACAAATCACCCTGTAATGCCCAGGATGAATGAATGCTTTTTTGGCTTTTGAACTGTCTATATTTCACCTCCTGGACACATTAATATTATTTCTTCTTTAAGCCCAGACAGGGCCAGAGGCATCTCCTCTGCCCTGTGTTGTCTTCTCCCTGTTGCAAGGCACAGGAACAACCTGAACTGCTTTCCCTTCTGGTCAGTCTTCCCAAGTGGTTTTTGGGCCCCACTTTCTCACTCATGCTCTGGTTATCAAAACCACCTACAGTAGTTTCACGATTATAAA
>VRYO01002734.1:23049201-23080907 GCA_009812075.1 Sialia sialis
CTTATATTCATGAAATTACTGTAATTTCTATTGAATGTTTTGGCAGATCTGCTGCTCCAAAGATTCATCCACCCAGTCTGACCACACTGCATCAAGAACCCTCTCTCAGTACAGGTGCTGTGCTCCCTTCCTGGGCATCCTCCACTGGGCAGATTCATCACCAGTGACACCTTTTGCTGCCACCTTTTGATGCCACCTTCCTCAGGTCTCTGCTTGCTGTTACACCCAGAGTTATTCACAGACCTCATTTCTTGACAGTTTGTACAGTCTGCAGTGATGCTGTTGTTTCAGAATATTTCCATGCCACAAGTACTGCAAGTCCTGCTCACCAAATGCTTCTTTTTCTGCTTTGTCCACCTCTTTCTGCGGTTTTCTGGAAAACATCAGGGAGTAACTTAATGTCACCAGGGAAGTCCAGGTCTTCCTAGCACTTGACACTCCAGTCATTAGGGTTTATGCTGCTTGTGCACTTCTCTCTTATATGTTTACTTCAGAACTTATTTCCTTCAGACAGAAATGGGTACAGAAACCAGAAATGTGTTACTCATAGCAGATAACCACCAATTTCCACTAATAAATGAAACAGGACTCCTCACTAAAATGTCGTAAATTATATACTATGGCAGAAAAATGATGCCAAGAATTTTACTTTAATTTTTATAGCAGTACAGAAAATTAAAGAAACTTTTCATCAGCAATCATCTCAGGATGGCTACACTTCGTAAGTGGTGTGAATTTTAGGGTTTTGTCTTACACTTATATTCAGTTTTTCAAGATGGTTGCAGCCAGTTTTGGACATGCAGAAATTTATACTATATAATAGCTCCTAAAATAAAAGTCACTGCCTTTAGTGCAGTGATTAAACCATTGCATAATTGCATAAACCATACCCATATCCATAATTATTTCCAACCACAAAACTGTTTCTGCAGTTTCCTTGAAAAAAAATCCTAGATATTTCATTTTAGTCTGTTAATGTTACTTTTTGAGATGTTAATGAGCTAACTTACTGGCCTTCATCAATAGTTCTCTTCTTCATGGTTTAAAAACAAATGTATGTGCAGGGTGCATTATATAAGGCAAATTCAGTAAAGACACATTGGCTTATGAATGTACTTACAAAGCAAATTATGTGAGATTAATGCAGAGGAGGGCAGAAAGTGGAAAGGTAGCAGCATAAGAAATCTGAATACGAAACCATAAAATTCTGATAAATTGAGCCATTTCAACATGGTCATGACTGTACACAGATGCACAAGAGGAATGTCTTCTTTCCTCTCCACCCCTCTCTGACTTCAAGGCAGTGGTACCCAGTTCAGTGGCTGTGCAGAGCCTTGCTCTAAGTGTTCAGTCCTTGTCAGCTACTTGTCTGCCACCCGAAATCAACAAGCCATATTCTGTATGACAGGCAAGGGAAAGACAAACCTTTCATAATGCCTAGGGCACATCATGACACTGTTGGAACCCCTTGCATCCTATGAGGGACACAGGGGAGGGATTTGGTGTCTGCCTGCCTCTCTGTGCATTAGTTACCCCCTCACTTTTCTGCGCCACAGCCTGTGAGAATTTTGACCCAACATCACAGCTTTTTTGTCAGCACCACAATCCTCTCATGGTATCTGGATAAACTGATCTAAATACAAAAGCCTTGGTATAAATAGAACTGTCACAGCAAATCAGTTTTATTTACGTCGAATTAAACAAAATTCTGCTTTTTGGCTGAGAGTTAATTGCTTTCAGCCAAAAGCAAATTCTTACCTCTGAGTTATATAAACTCCCTAAGTAGGTTGTTTATAATACAAATACTAGAAGGCATGATGCAGCTTCTATGCAGTGGTACTTTCAGGTAATGCTAGCAGAAAGTTCAGCTAAGCATCACAGGAACAGCAAAATGATGCTTGATGGTGGATGTGAGCACCTTACAAAGCCCTGCAAGAAGGTACCAGGCTGAAGGCTGAAGCTAGGAGACATTTATTTTTAGGGTCTTGGTTTTTAAGCAGAGCAAAGGAACCGAGAGGGGAAAATAGTGTCAACAGTTCACAAAGATTGGCTTTTCATGTTTGGGAGAAGCTGAGCTAGACTGAAACTATAACTATGATGGGATTTAAGAGTAGGCACAATAAAGGCATCCACAATCTATACCTATAACAAGGAAGGTCACTTCTAGGAGTTTTTGATGTAGTGAAACTTGAAAAATATATTCATTTTTGCCCAAAGGCAGAGGCTGGCATGGCAGCTTGGGGACCACAATGGTAATTGTTCCTAAGAGGAAAAAGAAAATGTTCCATAAAGTTCCAATTGCCTTTAAAAGACAGAAACATTTGAAGGACTCTTCAGTGCTGTTCCTGGTTCAGCAGAAGGAAACCTCTCACATAGGGCTGCTTTCATCTGCAGGTGTTGCAGCAGTCAACACAAATTGCTGGAGAGAGGAATAGGTCAGGGGTGGAGGGAGGTGTTACTGTGACAGCAAACCAAAGCTGGAAAAAATAGAACATAAAAACCAGAAAGTACAGTTTTTCTGTAGAGCCCTGAGCAGGGCAAAAAAAGGGGGGAGGTGGCAAAGAGGCATCAGGAAGATTTTTTTTCTGGGAGGTTGGTCTTCATCAGTTATTTTGTTGCATTGTTGATTAATGTAATTGAAGTATATATAACTGAAACAGAAAGGGAAATAAGACTTCTTCAGGGACCCATTAATTTCTTAAGGATAAAGTGTTTGAAGGTTCAAAGGCTTTGTAAAGCTTATTTTAAATTTAAAATTTCCACTGCCAAGGGATTGATTACCATTCTTGCTTTAGCTTTGTCAAACAATAAGTTGATCCCAATCCTTTCAAAGTTTTATGGTGATGTACATACAATATTCAGCTAATTGTAAGAGGGGACTATCTTCTGTACTCAAGGACAGCTATTTCAAAAAAGGTCTGCAAATGTTCTTTCAAATGTTTGAAATCTTGGAAACTAACACTTGGATCCACTGTTGGGAGTTACAGTATTTTGAGATATCATAATGACTTTTGAATGTCCCTTCTCATTGGGAAAATTATGTAACATCATACACGTCAATATTTTGGGGTATGTGAAGTTCTGGATAATAATCTAATTTCAAGCCACTTAATAAAGATGAAATCATCCTGAAAAATGCACTCATGGCAGGTTGAGACTCCTGTTTTTCGGTTAAACTTTGGTTTTTTAATCTGAGCTCATCACCCTGACTCATTTCTCTCTCCTCTAATTTGCATCTATGGTTTTTTATGTGTACTGGAGCAGGGACAGACTTTCCTGTGACAACCACTACAGCAGGACTCTCATTTTCAATTGCAGTATTCCCATCATAGCAGTAAGTAAAGGGTTACTTTATTTTGCTTATTTTATGAATACATGTGCAAACAGTAACAATACATGCATATGTGCACACAAAACCAGAAATGCTTAAAAGTGTTCCTCATATAAAAAAATGCAGTTATTTCTATTGCAGCAGTAGTTAGACCTCAACCACTTTTCTTAGTCAAATCAAAATTATTTATTCAGTATCTTACACTTCACTCAGTAGGACTACAGTTCTCTCTGCCATGTTCTAATTTCTAAAGCTTCACTGTATATTAAAGGAGACTCTTTCAAAATAAAAGCCCATTTGGGGAATTTTTAAATCAGAAAAAAATATTACTCTTTATTCTTAGTTTTGTACTCTTCAAATGTTTTAAAATGGAGCTGTTACTGAAGATGGTGAGACGAAATTGGCTTGAGCTGCGAACTGTGTTTATGCAGTCCAGTTTTGGATGGGTACCTTGAATCCTGGATCTCTTATCTGACATGGAGGAATTGGTTTCTTGAGGCAGGAAGAGATGAGAATAGCAAAGGAGCCAGTGACATGAAGTGTTGATAATTCTCAAGGTTTTATTACCAGTTTTAAAATATGTGATTTTTTTCTTAAAGCCTCATCGGCGTAAAGAAGCTGTTAATGGCAGCCTGAAGTCCCATTTTAGGAAAAAATATGTAGGCTTCGTGGTTGCAATCACTGAAAACTCAAACCCAAGGGCAAATAGAAAGCATCAAAATGAGCCATTTTGAAACAGCAAGATTTTAAGGGTCTCTCCTGAGTTTAGACAATCAGTTCTCAGTATCTTTGGTGCTAGTGATTGGTAGCATCTGTCAAAGCTGCACTGTGGGCATGGGTTAGAGATGGAGAGAGCAGTGAGGCCAGCAGTGCCTGCTGGGGAGCCAGCAAAGGAGCCCTGAGACACCTCACACTATCTCCACACATCACAAAGACTTAGATGCTTTTAGGTTATGGTTATTTTTTCAGCCAGACTGGCTAGAAACTAGTTACTTAAGCCACTGCAAGCTCAAAGGGTGAGGAACACAATGTTCCTATCTGTATTCCCAGGGAAGTCAACCCATTATCTGGAGATGGAAGGAGGCAGTGTAAGTCTTTAAAGCTATATTAAATAGGCAAAGTCATTGTTTACAGTCAAAAGCTGCTTTATAAGATTTCATGAGTTCTTTATTCAAAGACATGCAAACAAATTCAGGTCACCTCTTTATCCTGCTTAATTTAGGAAGGCAACTCTTCAAGCAGATTTTCTTCCTCTGTTTTTCCTGCTGGAGTCATCATCATCTTGGGCATTGAATCAGGAAAAATGAGAAAGAGGGAAAGACTGAACTTGATGAATCTGGTATTTGGTATGAATCTGTCATAACAAGGTATCCCACAGTGCATCCCAGTTCCCCAGCACTGCTACAAGACAGACATCTCACCTGATGACTCTCACACAGAGCACCACAGCAGGTTGAAGGGGGAAAGCATTCTTTTCACCTGTAGGAAAAAATTTAAACCCCCATCACAGACTGTGTGCTGTGCTCAGGTTTTCCCAGATTTTTTCTCAACAATAGCCACGTATCATCAAGTTGCTGGGACAAATCACAGCTTGCCTTGAAAGCACAACCCCCACCTCACCGGGGAGTCAATGATCATCTTGATGAATGACTGATCTGCCCGGTTAGCTTTCTGTAATGAAGATCATTTGCGTGGGCTGCTATGTCCATAGTGACAGAGCTGTGTTATGGAGGAGCACAAATAACAGCTCCTTGCTGTGGTGGTGTAAGCTGAGTGAATACACACAGCACCAGCATAGCAACAGGCTGGGAGGGGGGGAATTGGAGGGGAGGGAACAGAAGGAAATACTGTTCCTGGAAAGTATGCTTCACAAATGGAGCAAACAATGTATTTCTCTAATTCTTCATGAATCTCCCAGGTTAATTCTGATGCCAGTGAGGTTTCAGCTGAGGCAAGCTATAAGAACACAGGAAAAATGTGTTGTGTGGTTGGAATTTTAAAGAAATAAAAGCAGTACATTTTTGGCCAGGCGCAAATTGCTGCTTAAACTCTTTGGCTTACTTTCACTGCAAAATTATACTGGTATGGGCTTATATACTGGTGATAGCTTGGCAAATCAGTAGGATTTGGGATCATGAGCTTTGTGTGATTTCTGCTTTGCGTGAAAACTCCAAAACAATGTTTATAAATTTATTATTGCAGTCTGAGCTCAGAGGGCTCCTTTCTGATGGGAGGATGCGAGTGGGGTCTGCAAGAGCAGGGCAGAAGGCAAAGGAGAGGCATGCTGAGAAGGCAGGGAGAAGCAGGCAGGGTGCAGCTGTAATTTATACACTTACACATCCACAGCACAGCAGCTGCAGCTACATGTGAGCTGATGCTGATGCTTTTTGTTCTCCCCTAAAGAGCAAGTGAGCCTTGTGTCTGCTACTAACAGCTAGAGCTGGCATGGTTGATGGAGAAGCACCAGCTCCTCTCTTACAGCAAAACAGAGGGACAAATACATGGTGAACGAGCCAGGACACACTGATGTAAGTTGTCTTAGGCAGAGCAACTTCTCACTAGAGCTATGAAGCTGTGAGCTGGCTATCACAATAGAAAGGGCCACACTCTCCCTTCTTATATTATACCTGTTCTCATGAAAATAATAAAGTACAATAACAGCAGAACTGAAATATTCATTGTCCTCTGAGCAAAAGAAGAAAACAAATTTTCAGGGAATATTTAAACTCCAGAATGTGTACTCATGCTCACTTCAGTCAAAACCTGAACATACCTGCCTTCAGAGTAACCAATGTACTTTTTAGGCAGCTATCACTGGTGGATGCTGCTTGCCACAGGATGTGGTGAATGAAATACACAAAAGCCTTCATCTAAGTCTGATTTTCTCTATTCATTTGACACAAAAATAAAGAAGCCAAAATTACATTCCACTTGCTCAGTGAAGAAACCTTTAGGTGATGGTCTTCAGCCACCCTGGTCACACCTGGAGGAGGCTGTCTGCTCTTTCCCACAGCTCAGGTGTCAGTACACTTACCCAAACTGAAGGAAAACAAGATGCAGATTCCTTTCTGAGCAGATTTTAACCCATGTTACAAAACATTTCCAACCCTTTTGGTGGGGGTGGTCCTTCCTTCTAGAATTTGTGCATTCAGTAGGCAAAAGAGGAAGAAGAATTCTGTGCTTTAATGGTCCCTGTGCCAGTGTAGCACGGGTGACTGTGCTATTTACATTAAATATCCATGAAAGTGGCGCTGGAATCCAGGTCTCAAACAGCCCAGGTCTACCTGTGAAGCTCTGGAGAGATTCTCAAATTTTGCCTGTAGCAAAGGTGTCCCTTGTCATAGACTATCAAAAGGACTGAAGGAGAAGGCAAATTCAGTGGCAGTAGTGTTAGGGCTGAAATCACCCTCAAACAGGAGAAGCAGCCAGAACCTGGATCTTTTGAGTCCCCATGAAGCACCGAGTGGGTGGATTAGATGTCTAACCTGGTCCTTACTCACACCCCCTGGAAAACCCTCTGTGGATATCATCCTTGGCTGTAAGGTATCTGTTACATTTTGGCATTTTATAAGTTTCCTAAAACAGCACCACCTGTGATCTATACTGGTCTAAGCGTTTTAATGACTTTTGGCTAAACCTTCATAGCTAAGAGTTAAATTGCCAAATGCTTCATAAAACAAATATGCAAACAATTTGCTAGTTAATCATCTATCATAAACGGACCTACACAGCTGCTGAGATATATAATTGCTGTTTCATCAGGGTTGGTACTTTATTTACATAATTCCCTTACTGATTTTAACATAGAATTTTTTTTTTCAGGGAAATACAGAGAATGGGAAATGCTAACATAATGTCTCATTAAATGCAGCATATTAAAGAGACAGTTCTGGTCACAGCTGGTGATAACAATAGTGACTCTCTTTGATGTATTTTTAAAAATAATTGAAGTGCATGTGTCTGTATACTTACATATCTACATATATATGTATGTGTTTTTATTTACTTATACAAGCTATTTGTGTGTAAAATAGGCATACAAATGTTTGTGTTAACATATTTAAATTAAGATCTGTTAACAGTGGAGAAAATAGGTCTTTTATGCAAGTGAGAAAGATAAAACACGAGCAATAAAATATAAATCAGCATTTTTTCTTTGATTCTGTTCAGTATTTTTGATTAAAGAGAATATCAGCTGCAGATAGAATCCAAGACATACAAATTAATATGTTTGCTGGCAAAGCATATTAAGTGGTTTAGTGGAGGTGTGGTTTTGTTCTTTCTGGTTTTGTTTTCTTCCAAAAAAATTCCAGTTAAAAATGTAATTCATACTTTAGTACTTGTTTTCTAGCAAAAATGTTAGAAAAGAGTTATTGAAAGCTTTCTGGTTTTGTCTCCTTTTCTTTATCAAGCTCTAGAGAGCTGATGAAATTATTCTATGCCCAGAAAACTTTAATGTTAGAATGGTATCTTCTTCAGTTGTAAAAATAATAGTGGCAAGGAGAATACCTGCAATATCCAGGGCTGCCTTCCTTCTTTTATTTGAATGGAAGCCCTGAACATACTGACTGGATATAAACAGTGTTTGCATCAGAGAAACAAGGATATTGAGAATAAAAGAAATATAGCATGTAGTTTGTAAATGGTGAGGGGTTGTGGGGGTGTTTTTGCTTGTATTTTTTGTTCTTGGGGATTTTTTTATTTCCCACCTCCCCATCGTTCTATGTCCTTTTTTTCTAGATCTAGATGCCAAAGACAGGAATAGGTTATAGAGGAAGACTCCTCGTTACTTTGGGTGTTATATTCATGTCTGTAGGAAGAGTTTAAGCTCTCTCTCCTTTGATAACTGTGCAATAAGGAAGCTGAAAATGTGACTCTCCAAACTTAGCAAAATGGTTTCCTGACTTGGCAAGCTCCAGCTTTTGTGTAGGTCTAGACTTTGGAGATATTTATAAGAAAGATTTTTCTATTCCTCTATTTTGCCTTTTCACTAGTGTTTTTGTTTTGATTCTTGAACTCCTGATAAATATTCTTCAGCACAATGCTGGAAGAAAAATATTGGAAAAGGTGCTTTATTTTACCGAACAGCAGAGCCAACAGCTATGCTTTTTTTTTTTTTCCTTCCCTTACTAAAGCTTTTTGATTTTCAACAGAAAGAGCTCTCTTTCAAGTGCTAGGTAAAAGCAGTCTTCAGTGCCTGACTGCTTTTTTCCTCTTAGCTATAAAACATAATTTCAGCTGAAGCTGATTTCTCTACCTCTACCAACACTGGACAGAGATCATCAACATTTCACTGGCTTACAGTCATTGTAATCTGACATGAATTCCAAAAAGCAATTGAATGGAGGGTACAGGGTACTGTGTTTGTATCTGGTTTTTCCACAGACCTGACTTTAACATGCAGATCTCTTCAGTTACATGCCTGCAAGGCCAAACATTTGATGCTAGAAAACAGTGTCAGAGCTGGCTTGATTTGACTAAGCTGGACTTTTTGAAAATAGTCCTCATGACTATTGTTGCATGATTGTTATGCTTGTTTTCTTCCCATAGGGTGTAAATTGCTGTTCCATGTCCCATGTATTTGCATTCCTGAAAATTTGGGAGGTTTTTTGCCTCTCTCTCCTCTGATCTCATGAAAACATCACCTCTTCCCTAAGAACCTGGGGATTTCTTAATATGATCAATAACATTACAACAGGAAAAATATTGTGTTCTTTGTGATTTTATTTGCAGAGGAAAACATTTATGATTCATGACAACAAAATGAGAACCATAGACTGAAACTGCTCTTCAGTGCCTTCTGTGATCCAGGACACATTTTCCATGTCTAGATGAAGCAATCCTTCATAATCCCTCATCCATGCACAAGCTTTCCTGCTCTGAGCAGTGGCCATCCTCTGCTCTGAAAGAAAAATGCCCACGGAAAAATGAGCGTGTAGTCACTTCTTGTGCAGCACTGCGCTCTCACAAAAGTAGCAGGAGAAAGGAACTCAGGCATTTCCCATCTCTTCAGCACTTGACTTAGCAATCTTGGTGTTCTTGTAAGAGTAGTCTAATTTAATTTCTCCCTTTTAAAAAAATGTAAAGCTGAAAATGTCAAGTCCAGATCATCTCAAGAGGGATAAAAACTCCAGGTTTCTGGTAGTGGGTGACTTGAAGCAACCCATAGCAATAGCATGTGTTTGAGCCATCTCCTGAAAGGACTGCCACGCTGTTTCCATCACTGGTTTCACAGGTATTTGCTGATAGAGACTGTTAAGGATCAGGTCTCAGGTCCTGTGCTGGTGGAAGTGTCTTACAGACTAGCGCTCCCCTTTCATCCTTCCTCCCCATTTATCTGTGGCACCTCTGCTGCCTTCTCCTGCCACTTGCCTTCTTCCTCTTCTGCTTCTGCCTCTCATTAGTCAGAAATGATACAGCCAGCAGCTGGAGTCGTGGGGAGGACTTCTTTATCCAGTGTGCTCACACATGCTGGGGCTTTAAAGTTATACAGCTGGCAGTTGGAGCAGTTTGCATTGCTGAGCCTCTCAGTCCCCATCTGAACTAGTCCCTCCTGGGCCCACATGGACAAAACAATGCTTTTTCCTCCCTTAGCCTCATTCTCAGAGCCAGGAGAATTACTTTTGCTAGAAGTTTCTCCCAGAAAATCATCCAGAGCCGTACACCCAGCATGATTTTCTCTGGTGCTAAAAGATGGTTAAAAAATGAAAGTTCTAAGCAGCTGCAAATAAATTCTGCCATCTCTAACAAAAAGTTAGAGTAAGGGCTCATCTCTCCTGACCTCTCCAAGATACCAGGTACGGAGGGGTTGATTGACTACAGACTATTACAAAGTAAGTCCTCAATATGAAGTATGCACATATGGATGTGGATTTATAGGTCTGGCAGCCAAAAATGTTCTAATTTTTATTTTTCTTCATAAGGCAGTGATTTCATTCCTTTCAGTTTGTCAAGCAGTCATATGGACTTGAACCTTAGAGTCCTATCTCTTTTATTTTTTTCTTAAGCCACTGGGTCAAACTCTGTCCTTTAATGTACCCACCAAGTCCCACTAATGTCAGCTTTCCTTCAGAGGATGAAATAATATGATTTAGTCCCAGAAAGCAGACCTCAAAGTCAGAGGCTTTTATAAGCATGCTTCTTATACCAAAGGCTTTAGCAGGTGGATTCCAAGGATTTTATTATGAAGAGCTTGAACATGGAGTGAAAATTCTGAGCCATGAGGACGTGCCCTTTCTCTCTGCCAGGCTGTCATCAGATGTGCTGGATGCTGAGCTACAGGTCCTCTGCCTTTGTTCCAGCTGATACTGGTGATGGTTTATGTGCTGCCAAGCAGGCTTTCAAGCAAACATCATTCAGCAAATACCTTTTAAAATAATTTTTTTATTATAGAATTAAACAGTGGGAGAGGTTTGTAATAGTAAGAAAAGTATATTCAGAATAAAGCAAGTTTAAATACCTACAGTTCATTTATGTATTTATATATGTTAATGAGGAAAATTATTACTTTATAATCAAAACCATACACTCTTATGTTCTTGTACATTAGCTTACCTATAGGCTCTACAAATTTCAAGATGTGTTCCTGCTAGTTTATGAGGGCCAATTTTACATTAAATTTAAAACAGTTATTTATTGCTGCATACACCTGAGCTAATAAAAACAACCCTCTTCAAAAAGTGAAAAATAGTCCTAGCTTTGACCAGTACCATTGCTGCAAATAATATTCAATGGGAAAGTTCTGAGTCTTAAACTGAGTGAATATTAAAAGATTTTCCTTTCTTCTCTCCCAAATATTTTCTATTTACAATGACATCAGATTTCTACAGACCAGCAGTGAAGAAGACATCCCATGTTCTTGTAGAGCTTGTGGAGATTGAAATGGTACCAAAAATTCTGTTTGACCATATTCTGTCAAAAGTGCTTTTCCCACCTGTTGATGAATATGGGGTTATAAGTTTTGTGATGTTTCTTGTGAGAAGTGACTATTCTGTCTGTACACAGACACAGTGTGAGTTGGACCCTTGGCCATTGCAAAGAGGTGAAGCTTCATGAGATCTTTGGATCAAGGCTGATTCCCCTTAGCAGTGCCCTTTGAATAAATGCACCTTGTGTCAGGTCATTGTAAATCCTCTGAAAACCAGCTGATTTTGTTTCTCCTTCACTTTGTAGGGAACTGAGCTCTAAGCGTAGCAGACAGAAGAAAGAATATTTTCTGTCTTTTAAAGAACAGTGTTGTCTTTATTAAATTACTTTTGTAAGTAGGGGGTTGGGTCCTCTGTCTGTGAAAAAAGAGAGAGTTCAAGGAGCCTCATGCAGGAATAAGAGAATAGGCAGAGCTGTTGCTACAGTAACTGCTGAGCAAGGTGATGTGGCATTCTGTGAGCTGAACACAGGTTCCTGGCCAGCAACACACATATGGCAGGAGGGGACCTGAAGGAAGATTACAGTAACTTCACAATTATAACATGCACCAGATTATAAGGCGCACTTCTGGATTGTTGGCAAATTTCCAAACTTTGTCTATATATAAGGCACACCAGACTATAAGGTGCACTATTTTTTGCACCAGGGATCAGGGCGCAAAAAGTAACAATTTAGTAATGGAATTCCGCGATCATGGGGTTTACTGGCAGGTGCTCAATTTGCAAACATTTCTCATGGGTCAGCGTAGCCTTTAAACGCAGCCCCAGGAGCCCTCCCCGTGCTGTGGGCCCCGGCACTCGTGCCCACCCCCGGCACCGGCTGGCACGGCACTTGTGGCTGGCACAGCTTCCCTCGCGCCGGCTGCCCTGACGCCAGCTGCTGCCATGGCTGCCCTCTGGGTAGCGCTTCTGGGTTGGCAAATTTCTGAACTTTGTCCATATATAAGGTGCACCAGATTATAAGGTGCACTTCCACATTTCCATCAAAAATTTAGTCAAAAAGGTGCACCTGTAATCCCATCATTGCCCCCTCCTTCATAGGCTTAAATTTCAAAATTATAATAGCAATAAAAGCAATTACAAAGCCTGGTGAAAAATGTGTGCAATCCTTATTAATTTACCTCTGTGTGCAACCAGTGCCTTACCTGAGGTTACAGGTTTCAGAAGAGATTGGGAGATATGTTGCGCTACAGTTGTCCAGGAGGGTTGGGAAGATATATTTTCATGGTGTTCCACCATGGAGTTCTGTGACAGACATTTCACACCTCAGCATTTTATTAGGTGCAACACAGATGCTCAGCAATGAACTCTCTCTGGGCAGCATTTCCTGTGAAAAAGGACAGGTGAAAAAGCTGTGCATAGGGAATTGCCAACAAGGCAAGAGGAATGGGACACTATCAACACTCACAATTCTCAACAAGAATGGAGAAGCACAACTAATTCTGTTGAAAGCATTATGTAGATACAGCTAGAAAATGCAGTTTAAGGCATGGAATGCTTTGTATTTTATTTCTATCATCAGAAGACATAACTGGCTTATTCTTTGCTCTGGTATGGAAAGTTTTGCTCTTCATGTCTGATGTGATTGTACAGCTATGGGCTCTAAGCTGCAGGACTGTGTGCACATGCATGTCTTCAGAAAGCAGGCACTCCTCAAAGAGCTGACCTGTGCCCAGATTCCATTTTTTTTACTGTTGTTTACATTCTTGTGCAGATAATATTTATGTGAATGTAGGGAGAAAAAAAAAAAAGAAAAAAAAGGTTTTGTTGAAATTGTAGGCATACAGGGTGAGAAGTGGACTCAAGACATACTCCAGCCACCTTTCTGTCCTTTCCATCCTCCCCATCCCCCAAAACATGCTAAGCGCATGTGTCAATATCATACCTACTGCTGGAGATTTGGTGCAAATTTAGTGCTTAACTGTCAGTATTATAAAATTATTTCCATTGCTAGTGGTGATTTTTGTGCTGATTGTCAGAAAGAGACTTTTATTGTGCAGCCTCACTGACTTGTGTTCAGCAGCACAATCCTTAGGCTACATCTGGCAGTTACTCTGTGATTCCCAAAATGATGATGCCCCAAGGAAAGTGACCCAGAAGAAATCCTCCATATGCAGTTTGTTGTGTCCTCCCCCTGCTCTCCCTCATGGCTGGCTGCAGTGGCTGCAGCTTTCCATGACACAGTTCTGGTCACAGATCTGGTGCTGTGTCTGCAGGGCAATCCTGACCTCTCACGATTCAGCAGAGTCTGCACCAGCCTGAGTTGTCATTTTATGGATCATGGAATGTCAGAAGGATTTCTGACTGTGAGCCCCAACAGGCCAAGGGGAAAGAAAAGCAAGGGGAGAAAATTCTGGTGCTCTTGTGCCAGCTTGCTTATCCTTTGTCACAGGGTAAAAACCCTCCAGCATTTACAAGTGGAACAGCAATGCAGCCTCTTTCCTGGCATCCACACAGTCCCCCTTGCCCCTCTTGCAGGTGCCAGTGTGCCAGGCAAGCCAAGCCTGGCTGCTCCCTCCAGAGATACATTCAGTTCATCTCAGAGCTGGTGTTGCCAATGTTATAATGGGTTTAAAAGCATTTTTTCCCTGTTCCTTCTACACTTCCTGGTTAGGGATTGAATTAGAACTACTGAAATGCTTCCCAAGAGTTTTCCAATAACACATTGACGCATTTCCAAGATTTCACTGCCAGGAGTGAAAGGAGTCAGATGAAGTTTGGGCCAATATCAATGTTTACAGATTCTTGAGTGAGCTGAACTGAATTTGTCAACCTGAGCTGTCTGATATTCACTGCAACACCTGCCTATACAAAGACAGTTTTAGCTCTCTTGCACTCATGACTTCTTATATCTTGTCAGTCATTATGGCACACCTCTCATTTTGGAAGGTCTCACAGACAATTTGTCTTTGATCATGTGGGAAAGTCAGTTTTAAAATGGGAAACTAAGGCAGCAAAAGTACCAAGTGCAACTTACTTGCTTAGTTATAAACATCTAAAATAGGTCAGAGCTAAATCTCTGCTAATCACCCTGGGTTCTCTTGCTAATCTAGGGAGCAATCCACCTCACCTCAAAGCAGGTGCCAGACACCATCCAGGTCACCAGGTGCCAGTAGTGCCCCCTTCTCTCTGCTGGCCACCAAGACAGGGCAAGGTGCTCTGCTCAGGGGTGCAGTGTAAATTTACACAGTGAGATGAGATAAATTCTGAAAAATAAAATTGTCAGAAGCTGTCTTCTGGTGAAGAATATAGTGAGCCAGTACACTGGGAAGCAATTAATAGCGATTCATTGGGGATTTATTTTCTCTCCCGCCCTCTTCCTTTTTTTCTGTCCTCAGCTCTATAGCTATAAATAGGAATGAGCAGTTCAGTGCCTGAAGCAGTCACTTATCAGTGTCATCTCACTGAAGTGTACCATTAAATTCTTTATTAAAAATGCCAATTGATTGTAATTTTCTCATTGTGACTGAACAACTGCAAAGCATATATTAATTCTTGGACTGGCATGCACAGGCAGTTGGCAGCCATGCACACTCACCACATTAATCTTCCAGATTGTGGCAGAGAGTGAGAAATATTTGTGCAATTGTTGATCTGAAAGATTCATTCATTTTACATCACACATCATGGATGATCTCACTTCTCTTTTGTGAAATTCATTCATGGGAAACACAAGCTAGGGTCCTGGTGGTGCTGCAGGGCTGGGTTGTGGCAGCCTTTGCCTTCTGTTCGCACCAGTGATGTAGGAGAGACCAGGGCTGAGAGGATGCTGCGTGGACAAAGTGAGCCCCCCCAAGCATGATCCTGTGGAAGTTTCTTGTGTCTTCACTTAGGAAGAAAGGTCTGGTTGTGTGTGAGACTGAGGAGGGTGGAAATTACCTTAGGGGTCCACAAAGCATTGTAGAAGTCCTCTGACAGTTGAAATTATGCTGCTTGTCTGTTACAGCCTTTCTTTCCTCACCTAACTCGTTGTGACAATGCAAATGTAAATCCTGGTGGAATGGGGAAGATGTTCAAAGTGCAACTTGAGTGAGATAAGAATAGTGTAATAAAAATGAAAATAAAGTAAAATACAATAATAATGGTAAATAATAATAATGTTAATAGAAAGCGGTAGACCAAGTGATGCATAATTCAATTGTTCACCATCTGCTGACCAGTATCAAACCTTTCTTCCTGAATCCAGATTAACCACATTTTTGGGCAACTCCTCCCAGTTTTTATACTGTGCATGACTTTCTATCACCTGGACTATCCCTCTGGTCAATCTGGGTCACCAATCCCAGCTATGCTCCCTCCAAGTTTCTTTTGCGTGCTTCCTTTCCAGAAGAACGTGAGACAAGGAAGTTCTTGATTTAGGATAAACTGGACTTAGGAAAAAAACCCAAAAACATCGTTGTAATATTTATACTATTCTCATTCTGAATGTAAAACATTGCACTGTAGCAAGTACTGAGAATAAACTCTATTTTAGCTGAAACCAGGATAAGACCTTACATAGAAAATTGCCAACAACTGTGGTCATCCTAAGAAAAATTCAAATATGTATTGGCAGGAAGGGCTGCTAAAATGAACAGGGAAATCAGGTCCTTGTAGCAGAAGAAAAAGATGAAAAATCTGGAGTTACTGAGCTTATCTCTGCCTGTGCCAGGAAGGCTGGGTCACATCTTTTAGAGTTACTGATTGCATTTCAGTGCCCCTTTTGGATTGTGGCATTTAGGTATTTCTTTCCCCTTTTGTTTGGCTGGTGTCGAGTTGATCAGCTGCAGTAGGTATCAACTGGATATCGTGGGATGATGGGGAGTGTGGCTGGCAGCATGTGTAGCAAAAGGAGGAAAATGATCAAGTTGAGCTAAGCAGAGGGAAATTTCCTCCAAAAGACTGTACCAAGGGCCTCCTATATCCTATTTCATTAACTATTTTGTGACATGTACCAGCTGGTGGACTAGTTGTTTATCTGGTGAAGTGACAACTTTCCAAGTAAATTTTGACATTTGCTGTCACTTTTGACACACTTCAGAACACACCTTCAGTCCCCATGCTGAAGCTTATCATTGAGGGCCTTTTACATCTTTTTTTCAGAAAAGAAAATCATCCAAATTAGGAAAGCAGCAATAGTACAGGGCTGTAACAAGCAATCACACAGCAAGTTTCTATAAGTAGTATGCAATTAATTTGTAATTACTTAATAGAAAATTCAGGCAAATAGAAAAATAAGTAAACATTATGTGGCACTGCATAGGAGTAAAAGCTTTTAGAATGTGTTTAATCAATAAACTCTTTGGCAAAAAGTAGTCTTAAAACATTACAAGGAAAAATATCAATAACAGAAATATTCCAGAGGCTCTCTAGGCATAAAGCCTGGCACTATTGTACACAACTGATAGCAAGTTGAGATTTTAAAGAAAGTGGAAGACTAATGAGAAGTATTTTTTAATTGCTCTTTGTCTTTTCATATCCTTTTACAGCTTCATATCCTTTTACAGCTATCTTTAGTTTTGTAATCCAAATATTCAAAGTTATTTGTACAATTTCAAAATATAGAGTTTCTCTAATTTAAACAAACTGGACAGCAATCATAGCCCTGTATATACATTTCACGTTCTTCTGTCTATTTTAATGGTGGTGTCTACAATATAAAGATAATAACTACATTAAAAAAAAAAAAAAAAAAAAAGCAAAAACCTTTAGAAGGGCTATGAGCTAGTAGAAAGTTGAGTTCCTGTGTTATAAGTGAACACAAAATACAAATTCAGGATTACAGGTATTCTATAAGAAAATACATTTTTTGGTCACTAAAGGCAGGAAAATAGCCAGAACCTGAGCAGAAATTTCCCCCTGAGAGTTGCTTTGGTGTTTCCCAGCAGTTTGTAAATGAAGGAGGCATTGCCGTAATGGTCTTAAGCAACCAGGGGGTTCAGACAATGGGAAAATGCCTTTGGAAAAGCTCTTCCAGGCAGAGTGCTCAGCTCTCTACACGTCATTGTTTCTGGACATGGATGGAAAGCCTTGCGTGTGTGCAGCTGGAAGACCCTGATATGTAATGTTTTGCCTGACTCTCCAAATTGAGGTTAAATGCTGTCCACATAGCATTGTTCACACAAACATTTCAAAACACTTTCCAAAAGAAATTCTCTGCTGTGGGGGTGGTGAGGCACTGGAGCAGGTTGCTCAGGAGATTTATTGGTGTCCCATCCCTGGAAGTGTTCAAGGCCAGGTTGGTTGGGGCCCTGGTCTAGATGATCTTGAAGGTCCCTTCCAGCCCAAACCATTCTATGATTCTATGGTTTTAAATACCTCCAAGGTTGGTGAATCAACCACTTCCCTGGGCATCCTGTTCCAACCCTTGGCGGCCCTTTTGGTGAAGGAATTTTTCCTAATACTCAATCTGAACCTTCCCTGGCACGACTTAAAGATTTCTTTTTGTCCTGTCACTTGTTACCTGGGAGAAGTGGCTGATCCCCACCTCACTGCAAGCTCCTTTCAAGGAAATTTAGACAGCTGTAAGGTCCCCTCTGAGCCTTCTTTTCTCAGGCTAAACAACCCCATCTCCCAGGGTGGCTCATAAGACTTCTACTGAGTATAAGTGACTCAAACACATTGTTTTAATCCACTAAATATTCTACCCTTTCTACAAAAAAGCCCTAGGTGAGGTGCAGAAAAGCAATTAATAAATTATTCAACTCAGTCCCATGACTTTGTGCATTAATACATGAAGCCTCTGACCCCCTGCAACAGGAATGCAACTGGCATAAATAGGTCAATACAGAGCTCTGGAGCTTCTTTCACCATCTGAATCTGAGTTAGTAGTCTTTCTCTCGCCAATTATAAAATCTCAGAAACTGAGAGAGATACAGAGAAGCCTGAAATCCTATAAATAACACATAGCAATGCTTGGCTTCTTTGGGGTTTCTCAGGTGTTGTCATGTTCTGAACTGTGCAGCCAGCATTCTTCATACATTAATAATCAAGAGAAGAGACATTAAAGAAGAGGAAATATGTGAATAATACAAGAGACAAGGGAAAAATAATGAAAGCAAATGTCCTTCACCTGACATTGGGCATGATCATTCCGTCCCTGTGCAAATACATTTCTGGCTTCAGGTTTAGTAATGAGGCAGTAAGTTGCTTATGAGTGCTACTGAAGGCAGATAAAGACAGCTGTACTTCCTGATAGCTAGAGTTTGGTTTTACAGAGCACTGCAGAATTAAGTCCTTTAAGATAACAGGCAAAAATTACAAAGGCCTCTGAGCTTCACATTTTATGTAGGGTTGGTGGCATTCACTGGCATTTGGAATCTGCAGTGAAAGCAGCTTGAGAAAACCAAATGTGCAACCTCCCTGTGCAAGTCTCCCAGTCCCATCTGTCTTGGGAAGGCAGAGTCCCTGCTGGTAACAACAGATCACAGCCATCAACATCCACAACAAAAAGATTATTTAATCATTGCTATATCCTGATCATTTTGTATCTTTCTCTAACCCAGAACCAATATACTTTTTTTATTTGTTCTTACTCTCCTGCCATCTTTCTCCTCCGCAGCAATAATTCCCCAGGCTCTGGTTGCTGACACTGGCTGCTGCCTAGAGGTAGACAGGCAGGATATTAAATTCATCAGCACTGGTGTGCCTACAGCTCATCAGGAAAGATGAGGCAGGAAAGACTATTTACAAGGACATGTAGTGACAGGACAAGGAGGAATGGGGTCAAATTGAAAGAGAGAGTAAATTTAGGTTCAATATTAGGAAAAAATGCTTTGCTGTGAGGTTGGTGAGGCACTGGAACAGCCTGCCCTGAGAAGCTGTGAATGCCCCATCCCTGGAAGTATTCAAGGCCAGGCTGGATGGACCTCTGAGCAACCTGGTCTAGTTGAAGAAAATCTATCTCATGTATCCGAAAAGGTCTGTGAGAAGAATATGTATGCTCACAGAAAAAGAAATGAATGCCATGTGGGTATTACATTGGATCCCAACACAACAACGATCTTTACTGGGAGTCACATTCTTGGAAATCTGCCATTTCTATTTAGAAATAGGTTTGAACTTCAGAAATGGAATGCAGATTTGGGGACATTATTGTTGGCACAATGCACATTAGGGTTTGGGTTTGACCACTATAGAAATGGAGTCCAGCAACAACTATCTATTTGCATGCTAAGTATGGATTTGTACAAATAAATGACAGATTACATATAAGCACTCATCCATTCTAATCTGTCAAAAAACAATTCTGCCTTATTTGGCAAGTGTGCTTTTGAAGTCCAGCTGAAAATATTACCCTTTTCCCATCTAGCCTTAAATAACATGCAAACAAAATAAACTGCCATCTTTCTATTTGAGTGAAGAAATATATCTTTGTCATATTAAAACACTTGGACTGTGACTGTGTTTTTTGTGTGACAAGCAGGGACTCCATTCTGGCAGAGGATGGGAAGGTGTCAGGAATGCCAAGTGAAAACCACAAAAGTTTCGATGTAATATTTTTGCATGACCCTTCTGAAATCTCATGTGGATCCTCAAATGCTGAGCTCCTTGGATTTGTAATTTGTTCCTTCCTACTCAGCTCAAGCATAAACTCCAGCAGCCTCCTAAGTTAAATTTGTATTAACAAGACAATAGTTTCTGTCTTCATTTGCACAGACTTGATGGGGTGTTTTATTGACAATTACAGTCTGTGGATAAGCTATCTTTTTTTGTGTGCACAAAAGAGTACATGTAATACCTATTCTGAATACTGTTAAGAGACTTATTATTCTAGCATTTTGCTTTCTTCTCTAGCTTCATGTCATGCCTCAAGAATATTTATATCCTCCTTTTGTGAGTCACATGCCTCAAAGTTGGGAAAAAAATGACAGTTGGTAAGCTCTCCTAGGATATTAATCCATTAATAAAATGGCTACAGATTTCTGTCCAATATGCAGCCGATAAGCTGGAATTGGTCTGCCATGCAGAGCTATGGATGCTTCCTGTACGACTTCCTGCATTTTGTGCATGGTGAACAAAGTAAAAAACTGTTTGGATTTCTGCTACAAGAAAAGCCCAGTGTATCACCATCCAGTACTCAGGAGAATTTGATCTTTAGGGAATACTGAAAATAGGTTCCATGCAAAGGATGAACATGGCAACATAAGAATTTCTGATTACAGCAATTTCACACTTATAAGGTGCACTGGAGTGTAAGGCGTGCTTCCAGGTTGCCGGCAAGTTGCCGTACTTTGTCCATATATAAGGCACACTAGTGTATAAGGCACACTTTTTTTTTGAAGCCAGGATCCATGTGCCACAAAGTAATGAGTTAGTAACAGAATCACAGGGTTTACTGTCACATACTCAATTTGCAAACAGTTTTCACAGATTGGCGTAGCCTTTAAATGCAGCCCCAGGCACCCTGCCTGTGCTGCGGGCCCCGGCACTCCTGCCCCCGGCACTGGCTCGGCAGGGGCCAGTCGCCTGCCCACGCGGCAGTGGCAGCGGCTGCCTGCCCGGCTTGCCCTTCCGGGTTGGCAACTTTCCGAACTTTGTCCACATATAAGGCGCACCAGTGTATAAGGCGCACTTCCGGGTTTGGATCAAAACTTCAGTCAAAAAGGTGCGCCTTGCACGAGTGAAATTACTGTACATCTTCGCTTCCATGCTGAGTGCAATACATCAGTTCTCATTTGGGAGTGTACGAACTTCCCAGACCTTGTTCTGCATCTAACCAGAATGGTATTATTTCTTCCCTTTTTTCCCTCATGAACGTAGTTTGAAGAGAATTCATTATAGTTTTTATCCTTTTTTGTAGTAGGACCGTGCTGACAGTAGTCATTGAATTAATGAGAACACGTCTTTTTGTATGTTCTCCCTCCTGTTCACCCTGTTGTCCCACCCCCTCAATCCCTTTCTTTGAGTGAAGATCTGCTATTTCTATTTTCCTGAAGAATGTGCTGGCATTACTATGTAGCATTAAAAGAGATTTGTCAGGTGTTGTTACCTGAAGCCCCCCAGCTCACAATTTTTTCAACTTTGATTTTGATTTTTGTCAAAAAATTGCCATTTTAAAATCCTTTCAGTTGTGAATTACTTTCAAACTAATATAAACAATACCAGTTCTCTTTCAGTTTAATTCATTAGTGATTAGAAAAATGAAACTGTCCAATTACAAAACAATTGAGTTTTAAATTGAGGCAATGAAAAACAGGGAACTAAACTTCATGTTCAAAGTAAAAATTAAAAATAGGTGACAACATCCAAGGTTGATTTGATGAAGTCATAAGCTAGCATCCCCTTTTTCATCTTCTGTTTTTTAATATCCTGAGTTTGAGCTTTCCTTGAGCTGTCTGGACTGAACTGAGCTCACCAACATGTTTTAATGGGATTATACACAAAATAAAGGTAATATACTGTAAGGTACATGGCCAGAGAAGGCACTGGCAAACATCAGGCTTCAACATTATAGTTTTCAACTGCTCTTTTGAAATTTCAGCAAAGCAGAGTCTACACACTGTTTTGAACTGCAAAATTCCACTGTGAAGCTTCTGTGAATTTAACCTGGTTTAGAACCAAAGGACAACTCCAGATGTTTTCCACACCAGAGTTGGGTCTGACCCTGTGTAAACCACAGTGGTCCTGTCCCTCCCATAGCAGGTGGCATCACTCCCTGTTCCTCACATGTCTCACATGGAGGGAGATCTCTGCTTCTTCTGTCCTTCCCTGATGCAAAGCATAAGGAGTAGGAATTGTAGGGCCTTGTGTATTTATGGCAATGACAAACAAGTCTGGCCCTTGGCTCATGAATGCTAAAAATACATATTCAATTCACTCTTCCCAAGGAATTGTTGCTGTCACTTTCTAGTGGCATCCTCCTTCCAAAGGGAAGTCTACTTCCTATAGAGGTCTTTCTAGGATAGCACTACTTCTATAAAGAGAATGATAAAATACACACTGAGAAGCCTCAGAATTTGTCCCATTGACAATACTATCCCCCAAAATCTTAATCTATCAGAGTATGCATATATATTTTCCCTCACTATAAAAGGTTAGATTTCAAATTCACATGGGATTTTCAGATCCTGCTCGGATAAAGTGAATGTTAAAAATCAGAAATAAGCATTACATCCTTCAGATAAAATCCTTTCAGGTCATTTACATGGTAAATATTAATAACTGTGATATAAATTAAATTTGCTGTCTGATTTCACTGTAATAACTGCCTGGTCTATACCAGACAATTAAACACATAATGCAAAAACTTAATTGGCACTATTAAACTTTCTACTAATCTTTGACATCAGTCATGTTTTTCTGAACTTTTTCTCATTTTATGAGCTATATAAACACAGGCAGATCCAGTAATTTGCTCATTCCAGAATTTTTCCCAAAATTTTGAGCTTTGATTTTGTAATTCCTTTCAAAATCTTCATTTTTGGAAGAATAAAGTTATTTTCAAACATAGTAAAAACATTTTAATTGAAATCTCAAGATAATCTGTTAATTTAGGGTATTGATTATTGATTCTTGGAAGACGCATAATAGTAGTTTATTACATTACATTGTACATTACATACATGCATTAAAACCAAAACCTTTGAGGATAAAAAACTTTCTGATGTCACTCTAAGAAATTGCTCTTTACAATTATTTCTCAAATATGTAAACAAATACGTTCCTTCCAGTTGTGCTGAAATATGTATGAGAGGAAGGAGTAAAACGGAATGGCAGAAGATCTCATTTTTTAAACTGTGGATGGTATGACCAAGTTATATAAATAAATGACTCATTGGCAGAAGGGCAGAATGGCAGAGAGGTCTGAATTTTATAACCCAATCCAGCAAGTTCCAACAGTTTTAGTTAAAATTGATGGCTTTTTCAAAGGCCATACTATCGTGTCTTGGAGCATTGCAGGCAGGTCGTTTTATTGATGATTTAAAACTCAGATGTGTGCATTTTGTCTTAATGTCTAATGTCCATGGATGTGTATATTTAAAAATGATCAATTTAATATAACATGTAATGGGTCATGCATAGTGTTTTTGATCTCATTAAAACCACCCAGATCACAATTACATGTTCTCCCAGTTATTGAATGAGGTAGGTCACAGGGCTGCAGAGTAAGCTCATCCTTAATCTAAATGATCTGAAAGCTACATCATCTGCTCTAAATACATATGTGCATATCTCAGCACACAGCAGAGCAGTGTACAGAGTGGAGGAGCACACAGCAGCATAAAACAAGACTATTGTGGGTGCAAGAAAAAACTACATGGATCAAAAGGATTATACTTCACATATTTACATCTGTATTTTTTTGTGTTTTATTTTTATTCTTCAGGCTCTCCCTTTAGTACAATTATTTTCAATGTATTTTATCAATTCACTTTACTGTAAAGGAATCAAAAATTAAACTGTATTTTTTCTTGTGAATAAATTACAGCCTGTTGAGCAGAAATATATATTTAACTTTAAAATATAATGAATTGATTATTCAGCTATTGTTAAAAAAAAGAGACAACCGGTATGTAGTATCATGTTAGTAAGAATTGGTGCATTTCTGTGTCCTCTTTTCCCCTCAAGAATTGGCCTCATTCCTAATGGTTGGATGTATCTGAAGAAGACAACTACTTACAACATCCTGAGATGTAGCAAAACCAGAGAAATGGCTTGAATGGACATCAGTGCCAAGACCCCATGAGATAAAGCTATTTGTGTAACGCTGTTAATTGTAGTGTCTAAAGGATGCCTAAGGATCAAAGTTACTGCCAATAATGACACATGCCTCAGAGCATCCTCAATTCTCAGTATCTTCTGGTCTGTAATTCTTGTAGCTCAATTGTTCCAAGTTAATTAGAAGTTCAAGGACAAATGTTTTCAAAAACAAGGTCACAAAATAAAATCCATAGTAACAGATTCGCGGGCAGTTACACTGTGTATGGTAGTAATTGCAGAACCGCTCTTTCCTTTGACCTCTATAATTCAACAAATAAAAAATCATTCTGCTCCACAGCTCAGTGCCTAACTCCTTGGTGTTACTATTTCCCTGTAAAGAGGATATTAGGTGTTTACATCAATGCCAAGATGGGGTTAGTCTGAGCCCTAGAATATTTGCATTCTAGAAAACAGACTGTGCTCACTGCGTGTGCAATTAAAGGTGTTTCAAAGTGATCAATTTAACAGATGCATAGGGTGGTAATCTATCCTGAATTACACCAGTCCATGCACAGAGACACAGACATACAGCAGGACAAATAAGAGCCAAGGAATGAATGCCCTGATGTGCCTGGGAGGACCTCTGCTTGTTTTACAGACACTAGTAGAAAAATCATTCCTCTTCTGATCTACTGAGTAATGGTTTCCTTCTGATAAAAAGTGCTAACTGAACTACTTTTGTGTGGACTTTAAGTTAGTGAAATACGAAATATTTGCAGAAGATGAAGCTGAGTCAACAAAACTCATTGCATTTGAAATATACTGCCATGTGGGTGTTTTACTTCTGTAATGTTAAGAGCTGAAAAGCTGGTGCTTTTATGCAACATGCCATCCAGTCATCTGAACAACTACTTGCTTAAAGCAAATGACATCTAGATACTGGGGAGAGATAAAGTTAAAAGTCAATTCATTAAAAATACTTTTCTCCTCAATAAATGATTTGGTTTTTGAAGTAAATTGAACATAAATGGCAGGAAGGAAGAAGAAAAATGTGAAATTTTATCATACCATTTTGAGTTTGATTATGTCACAGAGAAAGCAAATGGCAACAGAGTATAAAGGAATCTAATCCATAAAGGAAGAGAAAAAGGTTAAAGAAGTCAACAGTAATTAAATGGTGATTGAAGCTGAAAGAAAATTGATCTGTGTTAGCTGAAGGCCATTCTTGCCTTTTGGGATGTTATGCATCAGTGAAGAGGGGAAAGAAAGGTTTTTCTTGTTTTGATATGGAAATATATGTCACATCTTCTTAGCCTATGGTGCTGTGACTCAAAACTGCCCTGAGTTTCTGGTACACTGATTCTAGTGTCCTACACATGCTTGTGGGTATTGTCTAAAGATAAGATGCTCTAACAAAGCTTGGCAAGGTCAAAAGGCATGGGAGCTTCAGCAGTTTGCATGTGGTTTTGTCTTGGGGCAAAAAATAAAAGCAGCCTGAAGCAAATGAATCTAAATAGGGGTAGCACTGACACATCCCTGCAAAAGCTGTGCAATATCTGTGACTTGGGATGCAGTGATCCACCTTCCATTCACTCAGTGTCTGGCCGTTTGGCCAACTCTTCTGGAGGGATACTTAGAGGTGCTGACATTAATTGATGTAATAGGAACATACATTGCCACTGAATCATATGGAGAAATTTTTTCAAAGTCAGCAGTGCTGCCGAGCACTTTTAAGTTTGGTTAAATGCTTCAGAGGCCATATTTAATAAATTTCTGTTGAGACATAAGAAATGAAGCTAAATCTGTGACAGACATAAATGCTGTCAATTACAAAAGCATAACTTACGCCACCGTCGTTTCCAGGTCAGGTGAGAATGCACTTGATCAGTGCCACGTCAGGCACCAGGGCCTTGTAAGATGGGCCATAGACCCTGTTGTGAGATGAGGAACACAGACTGCAACCAAGGCTCTGCACCAACTATGAGAAGAAATTAACTGTGCTAAAGAATTATAAACACAGCAGTGTTTGTTGGTTAGAGACCAAATCTTATTGTGATTGTTTTGTCACAATCTCTGTTGCCATCACTGGGAGTGCTGTGTGTGTAACGAGTCCATAGAGCATGTGTTGGCCATAGCTACCAAGATTTGTGAGGTAAGTGGATTAAAACGAGAAGATCAAGCAATTTGCATTACTTAAAGAATAACAGACAGCCACTAAGTGTTCTGAGCTACAGTTTTTTATGAGCTTTTTGTCACTAGAGAGAGCTGTAGATACATACAGTTAATAACATTTATGTTAAAAAATACATTAATTCCTCCCTCAGTGAAGAACTAGGACAAATAACAAAAAATAAACCATATTGGGAATCTTTCCCTTCGGAGTGAATGTGGCACAAGCAGCCTGCCATCACCTTGTTAGACCTTGTCAAGTATAACAAGGATAAGAATCATTTGAGATGTCCACTTCAAGAATTCCATATGTAGGAGATACAGGATAGAAACATTTGTCATGTACTTTAAGACCAGGATGAATGTCAATGTGTTTTCTCCAGTTAAGATGGCAAGTTTTCACTTCTATAATTCCTTGGTTTGCTCATAACTTAGCTATAAATTGAAGCCATTCACTCAAGAAGAAAAAAAAATCTGCTAAATAATGGCTCAACAAATTACTTGGAGCTTGTTTCAGTTAAAAGTAATTTAAATTTCCAGTGTTTTTTGGTGGTCAAAGAAATATTGCTTCCTTATCACTCCTTAATGATGAGAGATAAGGAGACTACTGGATCCTGTCTGTCCAGCTACTCTAGGCATAGGCTTCATTGTGCTGCTCTTTTTCACTCTGAAGCTCACTTTGACCCCTCCAATTATTTCTTGAGCAGCAGCAAATTCTCCTTTGCATACCTTAGTGTTGTAATTCCAACTTCTAAGAAGTTTTTAGGACACTCAGTCCTTTGTGCCTTGCCACAGTTCACACTGAAGTAAGAGTATTCCAGAACCTATTGTTAAAAGCATATCCACCATCTTTTTCCCCCATGAGAAAGAAATAATAGACTTACTAAGAGCTGTGAGATCTAATTAGGAGTAATTCAACACTAAGCTCCCACACTTAGAGATTAAAGCCGCAGAAATATTTTATACCGAAACCTGGTATACCTAGGGCTACTGAGACATGAAAATCTTACTGCTTAAGTTTTAGGCATCCTGAAACTTCAGGTATACATTTCTGTGGAGACTGTGTAAATGGAGATTGTTGTGCTGGCACCTTTTGGGCAGAGGAGGTCATGTCCAATGCCAGAAGCTCAGCCAGGAATGGAGGTGAGCAGGGCTCTGTGCAGCTCTAGCTCAGGGGGCTTTTGGCCATCCTGTGTATATAAAACATACAGAGCAACTTGTTTATTCCCTGCCTGTCAGCCACCACAGCTGTTCACAGGCTCGCTCTTAGCTTGTATCAGTGTGCACTGCAATTGTCCTTTGAGGTTTAAAATAGCTCACATTTGCTATGCACAGGTGGTTTAGGGCTGTACAGAGCGTACAAATGATCCGCAGCTCCTCTGGCATCAGGGTTTCAATTCATCTGTCTAAATGCAATCACCTACTGGGCTGGCAGATACATCTGAGCTGTCACTGTGGGCTGGCTGTGTAGTCCATGGGATGTTCTGCAGACCTCTAAAGTGGGTCAGATGAATCATTCCTCAGAAACTTTCTCTGGTCTCTGCTGAGCTTAAGCGGAACTGAGGATGACTAATTCAGATACAAACATCTACATTGCAAATGTTTAAGGTTAGGTGATGCAAAACCCAAGAACAAAGATGAGTTAAAATGATAGACAGCAATTCAGTGGGAGTTTTGAGAGCCTCAGTAAAATATAGACATTGGATTCAGGTGCCTAAGAAGTAGTCAGTGATATAAATCTCTTTGTTGAATCAGCCCTTTGAACTAAATTCAAAGACACACAAATTATAGAATTTGATTGAGAGGTCCAGTTCTCCCCTCGGTACCTCAGAGGAGATTGCCAGAACCCAGGAGACAGGCACCAAGGCTAGCCAGACCCTGCAGCAGAGTCTTGGACCCTGAACAGTCTTCTGACCTGCATTTATACTGCTTCTGTCAGAGGACTCAGGCTTATCCTCTATTTCTCCAAAGACTGGTGTTTGGACAAAACACAATTTCATATCCCTTTCTGTCTTCTGACTCCACTCAGTTCAATTGCAAGCTGCAAATCCACTGAGTTCTGGCTGAGTCCTCACCATGCTCATGGTGTGTTTGGATCCATACCTTCCAAGGTATTCTCAAAAGATCAGGTTACAATATCTTGTGGACTGAGGAAAGAGCAAAAACACATTCCTTTTTGCCAAAGTTCTTCTTTGTGTTGATTCTTTGAGCTATAAGGCTAGTCAGAATGGCTCTGCAGCTTGGTAGCATTCACTCTTCAAGGGGGACAGCTGAGTGCTGCTGCTGTACTAAAAGCCACATATGTGTATCACTGAGTTGGCCTGAAATGTGTAACAGAGGAAGATGCAGGTGATGAGACTGAACGTGAGACTCCCTTCCAAAATAAATGTCCTGTCACCTAGGCAACACTTAAAAAAAGCTGAGAGAAAAGGAACCTCTTCAACAAGAAAAGATGAAAGGCACATTGTCCAAAAATAGGCTATTTGACTTTTGATTAGGGCATGGATATAGACCTGAATTATTCTTTCAGCTGTTCTCTGTGCAAAACTTCTTTTTGAAGGAATTATCTAATTGTGCCTAATTCCATATAGTGTATCAATTAACATAGCTAGATAATCACTCTTTTGCATGGCATGAGGCCATCCTTCTTCAAGGAAGGATGATGAAGTCATATCCATAGTAAGAAAATACAATAATGAATTCTGGAATTTTGAATATAAAAATACAGTATGGTCAGCACAATTAAAAATAGGTTCTAAAGAGTAGGACTTTCTAAAACTCTGTAGGAATACTAGTCGATCCTGATACAGGAGGAAAAAGTCAGTTCAGAAAAGTTAAATTAATTAATTACATCAGTGTTCACTATGGAAGAAACTAAGGACTTTTACATTCTGGAGAGATTTATTTGTTTTGGTGTTTTTTTGGAGTTTAGGGGTTTTTTTGTTGTTGTATGGATTTGGCTTGGGGGTTTTTTTGGGGAGGGTGAGTAGAACATCTCCTTCAAATTGAAATTTCTGCAAAAAAGGATAAGGAACAAATTGTCTATTGAACACTAAAAAAATTGCCAAGAACAGATGTCATTCAGCTCGTTGTTCTAGGACAATGCAAGGATGCAATAGTGGAATTATAGCAAGGGTGTGTAATTTCTTGCCTGAAATTGCCTTAGCAGCAGGACTGAAGAGTGACAAATGAGGTGTCAGGTTTTAGAAATTATTCCAGGGAAAATCTGAGGAACTGCAGGCCTGCAAGATTGACATCTATACAGGGTACATCAGTAGCATGTTTAATAAGAATAGAAATAATGCACATCTGGAAATACTCCATGTCTTTGTCCATGGAAGTATTGCTTTATAAATGTAGAGTTCTTTTAAAAATAAAAAAAGCATGTAGATAAGAGTGACCTGGTAGGTACGGCCTACTTGGATTTCCAAAAAGCTTTTCACAAAATCCCTCAGTAAAGATTTAGCTTTTAAGAAAACTAAACATCTGGGGAATGTTTAAAGGGGAATTTTTGTTTGGATGAATATCTGAATGAAAGACAGAAAACAGAGGTTGGGAGTAAATGTTTAGCTTCACATTGAAATGAGCTCACCAGAAGAATTCTGCAGAGACTGTTTGATATATTTTAAATGTTCTTCAAAAAAGATGAACAGCCAGGTCAAGTTTGCTAATTATGCTTAGTTATCCAGACTATCAAAGGACAAGGCCCAAATATAAAGGGCTCACTAAGCAACTGGGCAATAAAAGGGTAAAGGAAATTCAGTGCGATAAATGTAAAGTGATGGGCATGAGAAAACTGTAACTTCATCTAGAAAATAGTGGGTTCTGAAATGATCTTACCACTCAGGAACAAGACCTAGGTGTTAAGGTGGCTAACTATGAAAGTGTTATATAAGTATTAATTAGTGGTCAAAAAAGCAAGTCAAACATTAAGAATCTTTTTGAAAGGAGCAAAGCAAAGGACGTCACTATGCCACTAAGCCACGATTTACCAATGTCCTAGAACTCTACAAATTGTGATCTGCTTGTCCCAAAATGGATTCAATATATGTAAACAGGTTCTTGATGAAGAGGCTGAAAAAAGCTAGAACTGGCACCAAGAACTTGAGAATGTTTCCTCACTGACTCTCCCCGTGTCAGACCTAGTGGGTGTGTAATGCAGGCAGATGGAGCTGAAAATAGTTACAAGCTGAATGTGAGGCTTAATGCAAAGTCCCATAAAGACTTGACATGCTCTTATTTTTTTCAGGGAAATGTTTATACCCATTACTGGATGCAGAAAACAGAGCTACGCTAAGATTTGATCTGAAGTAGTAAGATCATACTTTTATTTTTAAATTATTTAGTGTTGATATGTGTTCTGAAGTGGACAGTTTGTAAACTAGGGGGTTTGAGGACTCTAAACCTCTCCTTGGGGTAAGCAGCTGGAGGATGGAAGTTGTGAGAATTCCTGTTTGTACACTAGCTCCAAAGTCAGTTCTCCTTTTCAGCTTTTCAGAAATACTGTTAGCAGTTTCACACTGGAAAAGACAAGGACTGAAAGGACATGGAAAAGAAACAGCTCTTCAATGAGACAAAAGGATGTCTGAAGGCCAAGATTAACAGATTGTATGAGTTGCAGTAAACTTTGCTCCTCAGCTATCTCTAGATTACTTAGTTTGCACATAGATGGAACATTCAGCTATGCAATAAATAATTGTGTGGTGTCTTCTGCATGCAAGTCCAAGCGCAGTAAAATCCAAAACCATGTGTTCTGCTTGTTGCAAAGACAAATATACATTTTCCCAGTCAATATAAGATATTCTCCTGGATATCTCATCCTTAAATATCTGTAATGCTCCATTGTGTTTCACTTTGATTTTAATGACGTAAAAGGTGCTTCACTTTCCCTGTGCCCTCAACCTCCCCAGTTGTAGTGAACCAAACATCCAGAAACACTTAACTGCCAGAACACAGAAGGATTCCTTTTACTGTTTTACTGTAGTTCCACACTTGCCAATACCATCCTTTGCTTTTGTCCTAACACTTACATGATGGTGTATTTGACATTAGAAATGGAAAATACTTCTTCTGTGCTAATTAGTGTAAAACCATAACCAGCTAGTTAGAGCCGCTGTTTTCCAAACTCTGATCTAACACAAGTAATTCCTTCTAGAGATACATATATAAGCCGGACCTTTTACATTGAAGAATCCAGCCTACCCCAGTAGTGCGGCTTATATTCAGGTGCGGCTTATCTATGGACAAATCCCAGTGAAATGCCAACCCGGAAGTGAGAGCCAGCCAGGGAGAGAGCTGCAGCGGAGCCACTGCCTGGTGGGTGGTGAGCCAGAGCCACTGACAAGCGGGCGGCGGGCCGCCGCTGGATTGGCGAGGCCAGCCCGGCTTCACCACCTTCCCACAAGTGAACGAGCCGCCTTTGCCACCTCCGGCGGAGTGAGCGAGGCTGGGCTCCCCCGCCCCCTCCTGTGCCGCAAGCGGGGCACCTCTGCAGCCTCTGCCGCCGTGAGGTGCCACCGCCTTTGCTGTTGCTGCGGCACGCGGGCCTGTCACCTCCGGGCACCGCCCTCTTCGCTGTCTCTCCAGCGCACAGGCTCTGCCCTCCCCCAGGCACCACCACCTTCACACTGGCGAGCACGCTGCTGCCGCTGCCTTTGCAC
>VRYO01002734.1:23096410-23118764 GCA_009812075.1 Sialia sialis
TTTTTTTTTTGTCTGGAGTCACTGCTGCTCCCCTGAGCATCACAGGAGACATCAGTGCCACGGATGTGCCCAGGGCATCTCTCTGCTGCAGAGCCTCTCTCTGCAAATTGAGCCCAAGGAGGCTCTTCTTCTCCCAAAGTGCAAAGACTTGAAGCAACAGGTGTAGTATCAAAGATGACAAGCTTTTCCCACCTTCATCTCTGAGAAAAGCAACAGCATAATGACGATAAATAGAAATTTTACAGACAGGTAATCACATGATAACAGCTCCTTGTTATTTAATACCACCAGAGCTATTTCACATAGTGTTAGGACTTGTCAGTGCCCACCAGGATCAAGTGTTAGGACTTGTCTGCACCCACCAGGATCAAGTTCTGCTAATCAGTGATCTGTAAATGTGCATGGTTCATTAAGGCCCTGAGAACAGCTGTCCATGTCTGCTCAGGATCAGATTACAGGATATCATTAACTTGGATTCTATATCCGCTTCAAGGCTTTTGTTACAACTAACTCATAATTTTTTTTTCCTTTTTTTTTTTTTTCAAATTGTCCTGGAAACCAGGAGAACTAAAGACTAAGGTTTCTGTTTTACCTGCTTCTGTTCAGTATCATTTTAACATGCATTCAAAAGAAAGCTGTAAATATAAAGTTCATTGCAAATAGTGCAATAAAATACAGAATAGTTTCATGCCACTTACACATCGGTGCTCAAGCTTTATAGCTGAATTGTTTTAGAGGAACTACTTAAATCTAATCTCCTACTGCCTGTAAAATATGTAAAAATGCATATTAAAAAATCCCCACATTGTATATTTCAGAGTAAGCTTTTCAGTTTACTTTGGTAACTTTTATCTGATAAAATAGTACATTGGTTTGGCTATTACTGCATAACTTTAGTTCCAGAAACATAAGGCTGAACTGCTCCTTCCTATGAACTGTACTCTAATTATGGTATTGACTGCTTGATTTTAAATGCTTCCAACTACAATAACAACTTTATAGTGCATATGCAGAAGAAAAAGGTGGTGTTATTTTACTTTTTTTGAGGTAATTTGCTTCTTTCTACTTTTTCTTCTTTCTTATATCAAAAACTGATTCAATAATTCAAAGAGAAAGATGGATTCAAAATTGATGTCATTGGGAGCAGGAATAAAAATCAATCAACACATTACTAGCTGAATTTTATACAATTGTCATGACTATTATTTTCCCAGGGCATCTAAACAATCCCAATCCAGATTCATGAATCATTTAAGCAAATAACACCACCCAAATTCAGTAGGTATTGTGAATAATTGCACCAGGAAAATGGCAGAAAAGAATGCTCTAACAGAACCATTGCTGTCTATAGCAAATGTAAGTTTATAATATCCTGGTTTACTCATGTCAGTCATAAGGCAATGACTGATTAATAGATTTGTTATTGGACACTAGGCCTGATTGTTCACTGCTGTTCTTATAAGCAGATTTCTTACACTGAGTATACTCAAAATCTACTTATTTCCATACATGGAACAAGATTAGGTTCCTAAAACAGCTGTGATTCCTAGAACAGCTTACAAAATAGTAAGATTAATTAATTAAAATTAATTAGTAAAATATTAATGCAAACTGCAAATATCTGGATGTAGTAAGATGTTTAAGCTAGGGGTCTAGGATAAAAAGCATTTTTGAAAGAAACTTTGTGGGTATTTTGGCCCAAAATCCATCTCTTGTAACAGGCCCTACTAAAAATCCCGATTTGGTGTATGCCAGGTATTTGGGTAGCATTCTAAATGGAGTGGCTCTGAAGGGAGGCTGTCAATCCATACCTAGACACCAAAGCAAATTGATCAGTTTCCTCCAAGAGAAGTTTGTAAAATTTCTGCAAGAGGAGTAGGACTGGTCCTCTCATCATTAAATAAACAGTCTTCTTCTGAGTCCCTTGACATACTCCAGTGGAGTGAAGCTTTACATTTAAAAATGTCCCAAATTTATAAAACCATTTACTTAAAAGCAAAGTCTTCCTGAAACAAAACACTACATCAGTGGAGCACTGAGATCTCATTTTTGGAGTCCAGTTCTGTTTCAGGGTCTTGATTGTCTCTTGTTTTTTCTGAAAAATCTTTTCCATAAGGATGACTTTAGATTGTGACAGCAGGACATGGAAGCCTAGAAATTTTGGCCATACCATTTAGCTTTCTGTAGACTGAGTCCAAAAATGTTAATGCTCCTGCTCTGGCATGGATACTTAATAGTATAAGTGAGCAGAATTAAACACAGTTGTGTATGCTGTGCCCTTAAACCTCTGGCTGTGAAAATGTGTTCAGTTTTGCTCTGTATAAATGATGTGCTACATACATTTTCTTAGCAAAAGACAGGCAAAGTAATTCTCAGATTTTAAACAATTTCAGATGATTTTTGCTTAAAAGAAAAGTGCATTTATCCTTAAAAAAGGAAGGTGCTGAGGACTGCCTTTGACAGAAACTGCTTAACAGGAACTCTCAGATGCTGACACACTGACCCACTGTGCTTGGCTGCAGGTACTAAAAGCCCCATTTGAATGTTCCCATCTAAGCATTCATGCTCGCAAGCAGCTGAAATGCCTCTTAGGAGCTGCCAGCACAATCTGACATGACACCAGACTATCCCCAAAACAGCCAAGAGCCCACACACTCCCTGAGGATGGTCCTGGGCTGGCAGGCTGCTGGGACCAGGGATAACAGGATGGGTGGACCCCACTCATCCTGGGAAACTGGCCACTGGGAAAAAAAAAGGCCATGTGGGATCTTTCTGGTCACTTGCTGGATCTTTCAGATCGGTCAGTCCCCTGATGATATCCTCATAGGAAATCTTCTTGGGCAAAATTTTCTTTCTGGTGTTCATAGTTTGCCAGCCCATGATGGCAATTTAGATTGAGCAAAAAAGTTAAGCTGAAACCAGTTTATCACTGTAGTATTATATTAAAGCAAAACAAACAAAAAAATCATTGGTAGACAAATTAATTTAGTTACAATGGCCTGCAGGTACTGCAGAGCTGGAAGGCTTGTGGCTTGGGTTGGGATGACTTTCTCCCAGCTGGAAATGTTGCCACAACAATGGGAAGCGGATTGTGGGCCATGTTCTATAAAACAAACTTCCATTCTGGTTGTAACAGCTCAACACAGAGCACAGACAACACACAGGGCCAGAAGGGCAGTCTGGGCAGTGGTGTAGGAACTTCTGAGCTGTGTGAAGGCACTTACAAGCTGTGTAAGTCAGGCAGCCAACACTCATCTCTGAGTACTCATCAGCATGGCTGGAGAAACCCCAACTCCTCTGTCTTTCTAGAGGTTATCTCCCTACAGTCAGAAGCTGTAAAGGTTGTACTTTTTCATGCCACCCATTAGGGTGAAATGTCTCATGCTATTAAAGCCACAGCACCGAAACTGTTGGCTAAGCTGTGTCTTGGCTGTAAAATTGGGTAAGCAATAAAAAATAAGATCCATTACTCCTTTATTTATTCATGAATCATTGCTTAGCACTAATAATGCTTATTAATGAAAAAGTATAATATCAAGCCATCTGGTAAGAAAAGGTATGTTTCAAAGGATTAATAAACTACAAATTATTCATCTGAAACAAAATACAACACATAAGGTACTGATGGTTTTTCACAAAAGACTCATTATTTAGCCCTGTTCAATGGCTGCTATTGAAATTCTGGCAGGACCTCAGTTTTCTTTTGCAACACTGGGGAAGAATTAATGTTGGAATCTGCTGGCAGAACAAATCACAGCAATGCACTTGATGTATTTTTCAAAAGCATTCACTTTAATATAGGAATCTTTCTATCTGACATAGCTTAGTGAGTGAATGGTAATTAAAGGTAATCATTCAACTCATTTAGTGTAATTTTTTAAAAATTATTTTTCCAACTGAATAATAGCCCTGCTGTAAAAGGGAATGTTTCTACATCAGCTTGCTTTTGATAAAGCAATAACAAGAGACATAACAAAATGCTGTGATGAAAACAAAGTCACAGCTCAGAGCCTTTTCTTGCAGCTTTTCTTGCAGCTGTGCCCAAATTATAGGACTTTTCCACACACTTAACTCTGGCTCTAATTTACAGTAAGTAGTTTTACCATGGACATCTGGAAATATGCGATTTTTCTTTCATCATATTGATTTATATGACTGCAATTACGACTATCACGGTGTCTGGGAAAAATACTGGTTTTCCTGTTACCTGCTTGGACTTTTATGTTGTGCAAACTCCTGCAGGGCTTTTCCCTAAAAAAGCACATCTGCATCCTGGCTCCTTTATCCTGTTGTCCTGTCTGGTCTGTCCTGAGCGTGCAGGACCTGAGGCACAGAGGGACAAGCAAATGTGTCAGGCTGCCTCTGATGATTGCAGCATGGTTACCATGGGAAGCCTGCTTGCATGAAAGCTTCAGGTGTTTCTTTGTAAAAATGCAAACCCTTCCATCCCTGTGAAATCAGGGCCAAAGAAGAGAGTGGCTCCTTCGAGTTGTTTCTTTCTTCATAACATTGAGCAGATCCAAACATCCCCAGGCTCTCCAACACTTGAATTCTAGATCCAGATCTGGACACACCTTTTACATTTTGGGCTCATTTCTGAGTAAGCAGAAGCAGTGGTACCCCACTGATCCAACATTTACAGCTACAGACAGACATTAAAATACAGCAAAGAAAACTCCCCAGTGCAGTTAAATTCCCAAAGAAGCAACTCAAGCTTCTGCTTTGGAAGTAGCAAAGGAAGACTTTCAGATGTCCCAGTCCTTTGCGCTAGCTTGCCAGTTATTTCTTTTCATCATTAAACCCAGCAAGGATTATTAACACAGTAACTGGCTCACCTTCACCTGTGTCAGAAAATGTCCTATAAAAATTGCATTAAATTCTCTGAAGATTCAGGACAGGAACAATCTCTTCTGCTGTGAACCTGTGATCTTTATTGTCTTTAAATCAAGAAAGACCATTATGAGAAAAGATTGCTCTGGGACTGCTAGGGGAAACTAGTGGGGTATGCATAGAGCCTTCACTTCTTACAGGAAGGAAATCACTCTGCTGTGAGAGCAAACCATTAGCGTTTATTTGGTTTAATTGACATATTTGCATATTTGGCATGAAAGGGCATGATGTGGGCTAATTTTTAGTCTGTCTTCCTGTGAAAATGAGATTCACAAGGCTTTGCTGTTTCTATCAGCATGAATTTTGACTGGTTGTCTTCTGGATTTGGATGTAGATCTATAATGTTTCTGCAAGAGGAATGACAACATCTAGTCACTGGATGAGAGACATATATTGCCTGTAGTGGGGGAAAATCTGTGAGTGGATTTCATCCCCTTTATGAAATGCCACAGAATCTTGGTGTGGGACACTGACCCTAGGAACAGCAGGGTCACTGGTTTATCCACTGCTCACAGAACAGCCTATTCTTTGGGCAATTTTTAACACTAATACAAAGTTAGTAAGTTCTATTTGTAAGTCATTAGGGCCTTAAACCTCAGGAGCTGGGAGGTGCTGGAGACTCGCTCAGAGCCACTTGGCTCAGCAATGTCCTCCCATGGGTAGGACTTCATCGCCAGGGGAATGAGCAGAGGATGCTGCCTGTGCCTTCTGTGCTCTGACAGTTTCCTGTATCAGCTGCTCCACATCAGTTGTTGATACAGCCCAGGCTCCTAAAGAAGCACAGCCATGGGACAATTGCTATTTGTGCAACCACTTTGGTTTCTGCTGACCCACACCTTGTCAAAAGAATTTTCCAAGATGTTACACATTTCAACCAAGTTCACAATGGGGTAAATTCTCAAAGAACATTACAGTAATTTAACGATTATAAGCCACACCTAAATATAAGCCGCACTCCCCTCCACCTTTTTTTTTTTTTAAGTGAGGATCCATGTGTAACAAAGTAACAAATTAGTAACAGAATCGCTGCCAGTGGGGTTTGGTGTCAGGTGCTCAAGTTGCAAACAGTTTTCATAGACCAGTGAAGCCTTTAAAGGCAGCCCCAGGCATCCTCCCCGGCCGGCTCTCACTTCCGGGTTGGCATTTCACTGGGATTTGTCCATAGATAAGCCGCACCTGAATATGAGCCGCACTACTGGGGTGGGCTGGATTCTTCAATGAAAAAGGTGCTGCTTATAATCGTGAAATTACTGTACTTTCTTTCCTACAGTAATTTAATTTAGGAGTAATTTTTAGAGTAATTTAATTGGGAAGTCATCTACATTAAAAAAAAAAAAATACAGTGCCAGATTCCTGACAAAAATTCCTCAAGCAAGGAGTTCCCACCTTCCTGGATACCAAAGGCATGAATACTGTGGGACCTGCAAATGTTGTTCCACGCTGTTTCTCTGTTCTTTACATGTGTGAAATACATAAACTAAGTGGAAAGTGGCTGTTTAATGTGGCTAAGGACATCTGTTAGCTTGCCAAGTATATTTACAGCACATCTAAAAATGGTTGCTAGGATAACTAAAATGCTTATTGGCAGAATATGAGAAGAGAATTTTTTTAAATGTTTGCTTCTGGACAATAAAAAGGAGGAAAGGGTGATGATTGTACTTCCGAATGTCTGTAACTCAAAAGTTTGCTCAGTCCCAAATCCCAGCCCACTTGTAATGTTATATAAATGTCATGCATTCCATGTCTGAGTAGAAGTCAAGCTAAGGGCACATGACATCTGCTCCAGATGAAAGTAATTCATGCTCACAATGTAATTCCACATATATAACAACTTCCTCAACTTTTTTTGCAGTTACCAAGAAATTATTTGGGGCACATGGAGAGGAATGTCAGTGTAACAGTATTGGTTTGTAAAGAGAGTTTGGAATTCAAATTCCCCTTGTGAAAGTGAGGGCTAATAACTCAGTTACTACTGTCTTGTGAAGAATTATCCATTTGTCACACATACAGATAAGTAAGAGATTTTCTTATGCTGAATTGTATATTCAAAAATGTGACTTTGTGTATTTTTCTTGTGCAACAAATTCTACGGGCTTTAAGAGGAAGCAATGCCACAGCACTGCTCAGTCACAATGCTCTTCATCAGCTTAGTACTTCTCAAGCACATGGAAATCCAGTCAACAGGTGCAGTGCTATGCAGCAGATTATGGCTTAGCAGCACGTTAAGGACACACAACCTTGCTGGTACCAGCACCTGCACATTTTACACCTTTTATGTTACTGCAGTAGTTAAATCTATTCAGTCTTCCCTTTGGCACCCAAGTCAGTTAATCTGGAGACATAAATTCAGAAGGGCTCAATGCTCATCTAATAAAAAGTTAGTCTCTGTCCCAGTAGCATTTACTGCATCATCACTTTTCTTACAAGACATGAATTTTTCAACAGCTTGTGAAAAGTTGTGAACATAGCCTTAATTAAAACCACATTCAGTAGAAAGGTATCTTACATTATGAGGGAAGGAAAGATGTGGGTAATATTAAGCAGCTGTTAAAATACACAATTAAGTCAAGCTAATTGTTATTGCTGGCAGCCTCAATGACAGATGAGCAGTGAAACGCTTGACTGAGCAGGCCTTTGGTCAAACAACTGATGTTGCACAGCTATTCTGCAGTAGGCTCCTGACCCCCATTGAATACAGAGATGTAATACTGACAGTCAGATAAACAATGGAATTTGTATGAGTATCAAAAGCATTGCCCTTCCTCCTGTTCTTACTGAAGTGTACCAGGCTGAATCCAGGCTTGAGAAACCCTAATGAGAATTCAGAGGTTTGAGGGACAGGAACCACAAAGGCAGCCTGATCTCCTGACACAGATTCACAAACTCTTCCAGTAATACCCATTCAAAAACTCGTGGCTGAACTGGAACATAGCCCATTAAACAGACACTCAGTCTTGATTTTCTAGATACCAGGGATGGGTTTTCTGCATATTTTCCCAGAAGTTCTAAAGATTCTAAAAGTTTCAAAATACAGGTGACAAAGCTAACATTGGAATTTCTGCCTCTGGATACTTCTGCTCACTGTGATGTTGCTCCCTCACTGGTGACACTGCAGCCCTTTTTAGACCTACACTATAAAACAGATTGCTGTAATGATTAAAAAAGCCCACAGGAAACTCTCAATTTGACTTAATTACAGAAGAAACATTTTGTTAACTGCCTCTTTATAGGCTGAAGCATTGCTGCAAATTTGATTCCGTCTCGTTCCACACGATTTGCAGTTACTTACATCCAGGGCATGTATGAAATGCCACCTTTCTGCTGTGGAAAGGCTTTACAACCACAACAGCTGTGTTGCTCTCACTCACTCACTGAGAGGAGAGGGAAGAAGTTTTGCTGTAACTGTCAATTAACAAATTACTGGAATGGTGAAAATTGAACATAATTGAACATTTAAGCAGCATTTAAGAACATGGAAGATCTCTGATTCAGAGAGTGAATTTTATGTTGAATCACTAGCAAAGTATTTCAGTCAACATCTCACTTCTCTTTTTAGTTTAGATTTGGAGGTTCTGGTGCCTTCACTTGGCAAGTCTTCTCTGTTGACATCCTAGGAGCCTTTTTGAGGCTTGTAGGAACCTAAGGAAGAGTAATTTCCTTACAGAGTCAGCCACAGGATTATTTTTCAGCATTTGAGCCTACCTGGGAGGCCAGGGGTTGACAGCCTCCTTTTTTCGGTAGAGCTCTGTGTAACTTATATATTTGGAAGCTTTTTACATCAGCTGATCTGGCAGCCATGCCTGGAAGTAAAATGCCCAAAGGAAGCATCTTCTGCCTCAATCTCTGCTCCTTGGTCAGCATGATGACAAGGTACCAGCACTGCCACCATAGAGCCCTGATGCTCTTTGGGAACACCCTTGTGCATGTGGGGAACAGGTTGTCCTCAGCAGCAGCACCAAAACACAGGAATTTACTCCTGAAGAAACTTAGCCTTTTGTCAAATTCTGTGTCTTTCACCCCTCCAGTGAATGAGGACTTGGTCCCTTATGTCCCTGGAAGCATTTATAGCATGCACACCGCATGGCTGAAGAGGTGGAAAGTGAATTTTTATGTGTTGAGGTTGGTTTTGCTCTGGAAGGTGCTCATATGGTGATAGGTATGTTGGAGGAGCTGAATAGGACAGAATATGCTGCCAGGTCTGTTTGAAATTGCTTTCTTCCCAGTGAGGGTGGTTCTGATTGTGCCTTCATCCTGTGCAAAGGCATTATCATTCATTTAACAGTTTAAAGTGCAAAGATAAGAGTATGGTCTGTGGGGGAGACTCATCTAAGGCTGCAGTTCATTTCTGAACTGGTCAGCAAACAAGAGCAGTTACTGGAGGGAATACAAGTGAACAGTGCAGACCAAGCCTGATGAGATATGTGGATAAATCATTCTCTTTTCTAATCTCTTCCTTTAAAGAAAAAAGAAAGGAATAGGATTGGAAATAAAGCACTAGGTTTTTAACAGTGTGTGCAATTAACTATGGAAAATGCTTGCTATGAATTGTCCTTCATTTGAAAGCTTCCAAACAAGGCAGAATGTCTTTCTAAAAAAGGTTCAAATAGAATAAGCCTTGATGGTAGTATCCCTATGTTTTGAGAGGGCTCGAATGATTTCTGTTACAACACTCTTGGCCTTAGACTCCCAGTCAGCTTCACTACAGTTGCTCTCCCTCTGCATGGCAGGAAAGGGGTCTATTGTTTTAATTAGACAGTGAAGCAATAATTTAGTTCTTAGAGATTTGAAATATACATATATATATATATATATATATATATATATATTTAGCTTTAGTTTCAGTTTTAGTTTTAGATTTCATTTTCATTTTCGTTTTAGTTTTACTTGTAGACTCATACAAAAAAGCCCATCTCTATAATGTTTTTGTCTTTCCATTACTTACGGTGTTTAAATTTTTAAGATTCCAGCTTGTGTGACTAAAGCCAGCACCAAGAATAGAAGTCTTTATTCTAAACCAAGTAGGATTAAATATCAGACACAAATAAGCACAAAAATTAAGCATCATTTAAAGATGCACGGCAAGGTCAAAGATTTTGGTACATATGTGGCTCAGATAATGGGACTTTGCTGCCTATTGTTATCTCCCCAGCCCAATCTTAAAAGTGTTGGTTTTTAAGCAATCACTTAGTGCCTAAACATGATGTCATTTTGGACACTTGAAATTACTAAGAGCTGCATTGGTTGGTATGCACAACACAGGGCGCAGAGGAGACTTTTTCTCTTACATAATGAAGCAGGAAAACAGGCAGGAGAGGCAGGAGGCTCTTAAGGCTTACCAGTATCTGTGCTTCGCCATGGAGTTACTCACACAGCAATTCACTTCCCTGCTGTCTAACAGATGAAGCATATTTGCTTTTTTTTTTTTTTTTTTTAAATTCAAAAACATAGTAATTTATGAAAGAAAATAAGTATGAGATTAAGACTTCAGATGGCCTGCACTGGTCTGTCTTCATTAATTTAAGATAGGGTTATATTATGTTATCAGAGAACTTATCCAATGACACTTAATTACTTGAATAACATCTGTGATAGGCAACTGATTCCAAGAAAATTGCAGTGAAGCCAGGGCTGTCAGTGAACCTTCCCCATGGTAATCTAAGCTACTGTTCTGGTCTCTTTTCAGTGTTATTTATGGCAGGCTAATTTGACTACCAGAAAGAAAGTACACAAACCCAGCCTTTAAAAGATCTATTCCAGATAGCAGATTATCTTGGAGGTAACAGTACTTCAACATTTTGTCAAAACACCAAGCTGGTCCTGTGGGAGGCTTGAAAATATTTTCTTCCCCTTTGAGGTCTTGTTTCTGCTCAATGTGACCTGTATAGCAAATACTTTGAGACAAGGGTGTATAGTTTGAGCTTACACTTTCAATCTTACTGCAATTATAATAATTAGAAGGATCTGACATCTCTGACATCTCTGTTTTCTTTCTGAATATTAATCCTGTTCATTGTCACTTGTAAGCTTTGACCAGCATCTTAAATGGGTTAAACAGCTGCAATTTTATTAATAGCCAAGAAAAGGCATAAGTCTAAGACAATTGCCTGCATCTAGTTTCTAAAATCCAAATTCAGATCCCTTTTCAAAAGGTCCTTATTTCAACATGTTAGACTGAAGTACACAATGTGTGTGTCCTAGTCTTCAGGCTTATCTGGAATCTACATCTGAATAATGTTAGGCTTTCAGCCTCTACATTTAAGAAAAATTTAATGTCTGTAAAAGGTTATGATCTAACAGCAGAACTCAGACAATAAATCAGGGCAACTGTCACTATCATTTGGTCAGAAATGACTACTAAAATTCCAAAAACTGAGATCTAAAAGTTGGAAATGAGATAAAAGAAAATGGAATAACAATAGAAAACAGTTCTAAAAGTGGTATGTGCAGTATTTTTAGTGAACAAATTGTTAATGAAGATTTCCTCTTTCCAAAACTGTTTAAAAGTTATGGTAATTCCTTATTGTTTTTCCACAGACTTGGTTGGGGGTTGGGTTTGTGGAGCTGGGACTGGGGGTGTTTTGTTTATTGATGTTTACTGACAATTTACAACTCCTAGGAAAGCCTATAGTATGCAGTAAGGTGTTATTGTTACTGTTTTATCCTTGGTAAGGAAAATATATTCATGTACACTTGAAAATTTCCTTACTTCAAGCAATATTATCAAAGAAAACATCACAAATGCTTTGGTCTTCTCGCTTTGAGGGCAAAACTCATAAATCAATGTTTACAAAATGTATCTTGGTGTTCTTGATATAATTTACAAGGCTGAGATATTTCAAAAATCCTCTCCTGAATGCACCTCTGTTGAGTTCTTTTTTTGTTTAAAAATTAAACTTCTGCTATTACAGAGCACTTCATCCCAGAAATACCAGCCATTTTCTGTTCCATCCTCAAGTTATTAATCTCTTTTAAAGGAAATGTTTAAATAAATGCTTATGTTTCCATTTTCTCTTTTTTTGGGCTGTGTCCAGAAGATGTACTAATGCTGGCTACACAGAACACTGTCTGCAGAACCAAAGATCATCTGATTATCTCCATTCTAACAGAAGCCAGTCATATATAGCACTCCACACATCTTCTCCAGGCACTGAAACACTGAGAAAACTTATACCCAAAGAAAAGGAGAAAAATCATTATTTACCAATGGATATGCAACGTGAAGAAATCTGACGGCAAACTTACAACCACCCAAGAGACCTCAGTACAAGAAATAAGGATAATTTGCCTTAAAACACATGAATGTGATTATCAAATTTAGTTATCTACCAGATAGGTAATAATGTAAATTTTCATCAGAATTCCTTGATAAGCAATGGAGAAACATAGACTCCTATTTCAATACAAATGTTTCCAGTAGGTGGGATGAATAACACTCTAAAGATGTATATCTTAATATAGGCTCCATCCAGAGAGACTAGACAATTTATTTAGACTAGGCACCTAAATTGCAGATAACTAAAAGTAAGAAAGTTGGATCTTGCCCTGAATGCCTGGCTGAACAAAGAATATTTCTCAAGTTACTTAGCAAGGGAATGCCACAGTGCTTAAGAGGGCTTCCGATTTCTCACAGTCCTTCATGGGCTTCATAACCTGCTGTGCTTTGTCCAGGAGCTGCTGCAGAACTTGCAAACAGACTGTGCAGAAATGGACATAACAGGGCATCCCATGTTTGCTAGAGACAGCAAAGCCCCTGGGTGCTGGGTCTGGAGCTTTCCTGAGCTCCCAGATGGACCTGAACGAATCAAGCATTGCTAAGAGGTGGTCTTAATTCTGCACCCTTGTGGGGGAGGACTTGTCAACAATAACAGCCATGGACTTCCAATGCCACAGCGCTGAGCAAGGAAGCATGCAGAGCCCTAGAGAGGTGTCTGAGAGCTGATCTTCCCAAATTACTGAGACCCTGTTCATGGAAACACAAAGCTGCCCCAGCACAGCGCTGTTTTCGAGTGAGTTCGTTTGAGGGGGATTGTGACTCAGCCTGCTGCCATAAGCTTGGCTGTGGCCCTGAGTGGCAGTGCAGGGTCAGCAGGATCACCTCAGCCTCTCTGCTTTCAGGCCATGGGTAATGCACACTGCAGATCAAACCCACAATGCAGATAAAGGACCACTGAGAGCTAGCTGCGGCTTCTGCTGTTCAAATCTTCACTGACAGCCCTAAGTGCCCAACATGAAACAAACCCATATCCTACTCTGTGCTCCTCTCTCTTCTCTGAAAGTATTTAGAAAGAATCCCTAAGGCTGAGAGCTTTTTCTATTGAAATGGATTGCTTTTTCTATCCTGCCTTCCACAGAAGTTTTTCTTATTAAAACACACAGACCCAGTGAGGGTCTCATTTAACATTTCAGGCATGTTTATTGATTTGTTGTTGTAGGCCTCAGACTTTCATGGTTCTTGCAATGTGTGAGGATGTGATGGCAATGATGCATGGTCCATCTGTCTCCAGAGGGACAGCCTGAGGAGATCTGCCTCAGCAACAGAAAGCTTTTGCACCAGTCATACTCATTTATTCATCACCAGAGGAATTATCCATATCATTTTTACTGACATTCCCCTAGACGGGTGCCTAACAAAGATGAACCTTCCCATTCAATACATTCACAGGGTGCCTTCTGTGTGCCAGTGTTGTAGGCACCTTGGTTTTAAATGCCAGACTTGAGCTGGTTGAGCTGAAATTTGCCTTGAGCCTCAGGCTCAAGAATTTCCAAATGTAACTTTTACCGACTCAAAGAATGAGAGTGGGGAGAAATTATTCTTGCCCATATGTAAAATTATTCTGTCAAGTCTTTATTCAGGATAACCTCATTCTGCCACACTTTACCAGGAAGACTGAAGACCAAGCCTGTGGGAGAATGCCTTCCCATTCAGGATCACAACATGGCAGTAGGTTACTTAATGGGCTCCCAGGAGCAGCATGGGCAAGGAACTAATGAAAGCAGCTTCCCAATATAGGTCAGGCTTCAAACAGAAAAATGCAGAGGTCCTGTGTGAAAGCAGCAAAGAGAAACATCTCCAACAAATATTTTGACAAGTTACTTTTTAGTCTTTCCTCACCATTAGTAGTACTCTTAATAATTCATATAGAAGTAATGAAGACCTTAGATAATGGGATGATTCAGCCCTATTTTTTTGCAAATTTAGTTTTTACTGAGATTAGGAAATCACATGCAGAATCAAAGTTAAAAGACTGTTATCAAGATGAAAATTTCAGTAATTCAGTGTGAAGACTGAAGCTGCCAGTGCAAGCTTAATTATGCCTCTTCGGTGTGTTTACATTATGATAGCCCTTAATTACATAATCATGGATTTCTTCATGGTGAGGTAACCATCTCTCTGTGACACTGCTAGAAATTTGCTGGTCAGATATCAGAAAAAAAGGTTGGAGTTTTTCTCATAGAGCCTCTCCTGCGGAGCAAGACAAAAGGAGGGACTTTCAGGCTGCTGTCCTTGCAGCCTGCTGTCACTGCCGTGTTCTGACCAGTCCTTACTCAGCAGCTGAGTGTGGAACTTGGCTTGGAGAAAGATAGGGAGCTGTATTTCGTATGTCAAAGGATATTCTGAATAAGGCAAGAAGCATCCAGGAAGATGAAAAGAGGATTTTCAGCTTGTCAAGAGAGAAGAAAGTTTGATACCATTATGGAGAGCTAGAATTTTCCTCTTTCTCCTGAGGAATTTTGTTAGTACAAATGAAGCGATGGGTTTACAATATCTTGGTAGCTCCAAGCAGCAAGGAAGTCAAAACAAAGCCGCAGAAAAGCAAATGCACTGGCTGTATCTGCTTTTTATTCCTCTATATCACATTCATACAAAGCATTCTTGCATGCATATTCACTATTCAAGGCCTGACATGCACGGCCAGTTGCTGCAGGGTCAGTCTGTGCTGACTTAAACCCTGTGAAGGACACAGTATTTAGTGTTGCCAAAAAAGGGGGGAACCTTAAGTTTCAGCTGAAGGAAAATTCAGGGTAGCATTATGTATTAATGGACATAGTAAACCAATTCTGAGTTAAATTCTGATTAAATTGACCAAGTTTCAGCAATCTGTACTTTAATTCTGCTATTTAAAAAAATGGACAATTTTTGTTCTTTTACTACCAACATAGACTTCCAGATTTTCTAGCATTCGTGAGTATCTTTGAGTGAACACTCATCCATATAGATGCATGCTTTTTAACATAACCGTTTTCACATACATAGCTGCCAGAAGAGTCATTGAGGAGGTGCAGATACAAGTACTTAAGTATGTTGATTTTCTACCCAGCTAATTTATCTAATCTTGGTAGTATTTGTAAATGCCTTGCCTGGTTTCCAAGGGAGAAAAAAGCTAAAACCAGGACAGCTAGTGCTTGTCTCAGTCTGTGTGAGGATGCAAAACTAGGAAGCAGTCAGAAAAGCAGGGATGCTCCTTTTTCACTTGAATGTGTGGTTACTAGTTATTAGGTGCCTCGAGCAGGGAGAGTTTAAGAATTCATTCAGCTTTGGAATATCACCTAGCAACAGTGTCTGGCAAACCACTGCTCTAAGGGTTTTTACAATTTATTTTGTTTTTCAAATACAAGGCAAGAGTGTGCAAAGTCTCACATGAGATCAACATTCATCATCCACCTAGCACTGCAACAAGATCCAGAAAAATAGGCTGCATTAGAATACTCAAATTACGTAAAGAAATTATATTCCCCAAATATTTGTGCAGATGAAGTCAGTCTCACTCAAAAGTTTACTGGAAGTTAGTGGTACACACATTATGAAATCAGATTTGATTTAAAAAAACTCTTTGACAGAAAAAAATGCATGCAGGAATCTTACAGATCCATGCTGGCATTATACTACTACAGAAACAGAGGGTTTAAAATAGCGAAATGAAATTATCTGAACTGGAATTTGCCCAGGACATGTTTTAAGATCTGATGTATGGAGAGATATCTCTACCTGAATTGAGGTGCAAGTGAGATTATGAAGTCAATAATATGAAATTTATTTAACAGTAGAATGTGAGGTAGAGAGACTGAAAGAAGTAGAAAAGAGAGGAGAGAGGATGGGAGACAGAGACAGATTAGGCAGAAGATAGTGACCATCTGTGTATATGTCCTGTTGTCCTTCTTCCTCTTGGTCTTCTTGGTGAGTGGGCACTGTGGTTATTCAAAACTTTTCACTATTTATCTACTCAATTCCCTTATTCTGTTGGTTAAATGATTCCCTCACTTCTGATGCTGTAGTTCTTTTGAATAAGTGTGTCATCTGAGTCCATGGATTTCTTTAATGTGGTGGATTGTGCCAGATCTCACCACTACCAGAACTATCTTTTACCAAGTCACAGCGGAATTCAGCATAGCCACTGAGTCGACTTTCTTTGTGGATTCTTTGTGTCCTTTATCAGCTCTGTTTACCTCCCCCTGGGCCTGAGATAATGTTCAGACAATAGCATCCCCTTAATCTTATCTCAGGTTCCCACTAGGTAGCTTAACTGTACAGTCCAAGTTCCAGGAATCCAGGGAGGCATACTGGGAGGAGTTAGGTGGGAGAGGGGCTGGACCACTCTTGGTGGTCACAGATGCCATCTGTGGCATTCCATAACTTGGGTGATCTCTGTTTGACCAGCAGTATGGGTATGGGCAGCTGCCCATCCACAGTTTACCACACTGGGAATCCTTGATGGGATGCATTCCCCAGGAAGCGCCAGCCAGACCCTGGAGCCAGAGCCATCCTGCTGCTCCATTCCATGCTTATCTCATGGCAAAATCCTTCTGTGGTCTTAGCAGTTTGAGATAAGAAATTGGGAAGTCCTTACAACATTCTTACAACAAGTGAACTTCTACTGCAAAAAAATATTACTATTTTGAGACATAATGTTAAACATCCTGCAGAAAGTTTTGGGATGGGGATGGCTTTCTTCCCCCTTCACTTTTTTCTAATAGCCATTGGATTTTTAAAAATATTGTCTCATTTAGGTTTCATTTAGAAAACAGATCAGAGCACTCCCACACTGGGCCATTGTCCTATAGGCTGCTGAAGGAAAGATGGTCTGTATCTATCACAACAGGATCTTCCTGTGAGCGTGATAAGGAAATAGAGAGCAAATGTTTGGTGCATTTTTTCAGTTCTCAAAACTTTAATCTTGCTTCTGTGTAAAAAGTAGGCCACATATTGTGAATGTCTCACCATTATCCCATGGAGACAAAATGTGTAACAGTGTGTTTTGACTTGCATGCCCCTAGGAGTTTCTGCATATTCCCCTTTTTTTCTTTCTCATACACAAGCACTATTTATTCTTCAAATAACCTGATGTATTAGTGGGGGTTTAAAATTACTGTGATCCAAAGCAGTTACAAATTTGTTTGTATTGTTTATATGACATATTATCATAATGAATTTTTCAATTAAATATAGTAATGATAGCACATTGACAAATGAAATGCTTAGGCAAATAAAGAGGCGCTTTGAAATGCAGAAATATTTGGAGTCAGCTGAGGGAGAATAAGCAATTCTAAAGTATGTAAGTTTATGAGAAGGAAAGTGGCTGGACTTTCTTGCTCAGGAAAGTCCCCTGTCCAAACTTACTCTCATGAAATCCAAACACACCAGGCCATAAAGTGCTTGCTGCCACGGGTTCAAGTGAAATGAGATGCAAATCACAGTCTCCAGCTCACAAAGGACAAGCTGATGGGCAGTCAGTGCAATGTGAGAAAACACGTGGAAGTTTAGAGCAACAGTTTTCAAAATTGTGGACAGATGTAGCAAAATAAAAAGTCAATCTTTCCATTAATCTTCTGATTATGACAGCTTGGCACAGTTGTTCGCATATAGGCAAGGCAGGAATTCCTCTCTTGGTGCAGAATAAAGATAGAGGTGCCATCTTCCTTTTGTGAATTGGCAATTAACCATTAATTTTGTCCACACTGATACAGTGATGTTAGTGGCAATCCCACAGTGGTGCCCAGAGCCTCTGCCAAATCATCATCTTCTACCAGAATGCCTACATGCCATAACAAAATCAAACTTCATGTGACAAGCAATCTTTATACACAGGAAGCCACAACAATATTTAAGATAAGTCTTCAAATATAGGATCTTTCTTGTCCAGCTCAACCTGTCTGTGGTTTAGACAGCTCTACCTGAGCTCATGTCCCTCAGTTTCTAGTACCATTAATAGTGAGAAAAAGAACACTTCTGTAACATCTGCTCCTTACTAACAACTACTTTAAACTGAAATTACAGTAATTTCATATGTATAAGGCGCACCTTTTTGACTGAAGTTTTGATCCGTACCTGGAAGTGCGCCTTCTACTCCAGTGTGCCTTATATGCTTGAAGTTACTGCAGTTGTAGCTAAAAGTGCCTATTTTCCTGTTTCAATTAAAAGTTTAGGTAATTAACTCAGAAATGTATACAGAAAACCAAAACACTGGCATGTTGGCATTATTTTAGGTATATTTCAAGCACTCAATAAAATTTTTAGAGTTACCTCGGCTCCTATTTGCCTCTTCAGCCATTTTCAACATGTATGCATATGTATCTATCAGAAACCTTTGTCTGATCCTGACTTCACTGAATATCCAAATTTCCTGAGGTCAGTCAGTGAAGTGGGTAAAGTGGGTTTATAGGCTATCAGAGGTTATGCCTATAACACTTATTGTTTCTCACCTTTCATTACTCCTATGTAACTAGGGATCATGTGCCAAAAACCGGTTTTCTAATCATATACTATTTTCCACAACGGCCCTTGACCTCTGCTGTGCTGGTCCAAAACCCACAAAACAATGTTTATTTCAACATCTCCAGAATGTAAACCAATTCAAAAGTATGAAGATAAAGAGGGGATATCACCAGCTAAATAGCAGAGCAATAAATATCCAATGACATTGGAACGCTTTTTGCAGGGTACCAAGGGGAGTTAAATCTCACTGGGCTGGGTTGCAAAACAGTAACTCCTTTAAGCTGAAAGAAAGAGAAGCAAATAAATTATCCTGGTGTCATTTATTTATTTGTAGTGTTTCTCTTGGCTGCATCACTCTCCTTTAGTGCCTTACTTTGTCAGCTTCCTGTGTTGATTATCAGGATCTCATGGAGGAGTCAAGTCTGGCAAACGAGGCAAACCTGGGACTTGTTTACACCATGTTTTCACTGACAAAAAAAGTGGAAAGTAAAGCTTGTGTTAATTGTCCACTGTAAAACCATGGTGGAGACAGGATCTAAAATCCTGACACCAAATCTCTCCTTTGCCATCAGAAATTTTTCAGGAAAGGCTCTGATGGCCACTGCAAGAAGTTTTACTTGCTGGAAGGGCTGCCTTGTGTCTTTACAACAGCTTTGCTGAGGGGATAGATAAGTGTGTACTCTCATTTAACATCCAGCTTTTTTTTCTGTGGTTCTTACTCCAGAGCTTTTCATCTGAGAAAGGCCTCAGGGAAGAGCTGTTATTTTCTGAGAGGTAATTTGGGAAAAGACAACCACAAGCAGAGAAGTTACATTCAATAATGTAATTATTGCGGTGTTAGTTGTCTTTCTACCAAAACAAATTAAGCAGCAGAAACTTCCATGCTTTAGCTTCAGAGAAAGTCAAGCTAATTAGTTCTCTGAGCTTTCCAGGCCCATTTCCCCTCCTGTGTGTCACAGCTACTGTTACAATACGAGTGGCATTTTGACATCTCTCATGTAGAGATGATTTTTTTACTGACTTCAGAGGTGAGAGAAGGGCACGGTCTCTGGATACAGGGGAGACAAAGGGTAAAGAGGAAACAAAATACATCCTCCTCCCTCAGAGGTTACAGAGCAACTGTTGTGCAGGCAGCTCTTGATGGAGAGGTGAAGGGAGAAATATATCTATTATTGTTTCACCTTGATAGATGAGGATGTGGATAATATCTCCTGTGAGTACTTCCTGTGGAGGTTTGCATGCTGCACACTATGTTTTATCAGCTATGACACCAAACGCAAAGCATCTTGCAAAAGTTGTGTTCAGCCATGGCTGCTTGAACTTGTGTGCTGATTATTTTTCAGGGACAAAGAGGATTAGAGGTGATAAAATCTTCCATTTCTGTAGGCTCATTCTTGAAGGACCAAAAAGACATTAATTAGGCTTCCCAATAGACCTGTGCATAGTGAGGCAAAATCCAGTAGAAAGAGATTAAAGGTCCTGTTTTCAAACTTGCTTCCCAAAGTAGTTACAGTCATTTTATGCATTCACATTTTCAAGAATTTGACAGAGACTGTCCATGCTAGGAGACTATAGCTGCTGCAGGAAACACCTCAGCAATGCATGTTCTGGGCTATAACCACAAAAAAATGCTTCTTCCCTCTTACAAAAGTCATTCCAAGTCAGAGAGAAGTTTATTGGTAACTGAAAATCCACCTTGAAAATAACCTATTTTAAACTTATCTCTAGGAAGGTTTATTTAAAGTTTCAGATGAATGTGCCAATGCTTATTTTATTCCTTATTTTATTCCTTCGCCTCTTTCTGGCTAAATAGGATTTTTGTCTTGAGCAACACAGTTCTCAGGCAGGGGCTATGGGGCTAGTGAATCCCAGCCAAAGGTATGTGCTCATCTGGCTGGTGAAATCCTTTTGACAGGACCATTCCCTTGACCTGCTGTGGAAGGTGCCCAAGACCACATCTCAGGATCCAGGAACTCCTGACCCCTTGTGTGTTGGAGGTGGGAGAAAGACATAAAACACAACAGATAATGGTTCACATACAACTTGGCCTGAAAGGTCTCATTGATTTTACATTCTTCAGAATCAAACTGGCAAATGTGAAAAGAACATTATAAACCCACTCTTCATAGTATTGGGATTTTTTTCCCCATGGTTACGGTGATCTAATCCTGCATGAGCTCAGTGAAACAGGTTGCATAATGTTTGGCTCCCTATTTTGAAGTCTGTAGCCATCATACCTGCTTCTATGTAATTTATTTCTGGTCTTTCACTAGCATTAGGTAAGGAAGAGGCTCAGTTTTCCATGCTAAAAGTAGTTGTTTTCCATGGAAAGGTCCACTTTCTGTTTGACTCCCTTCAATCCCATGGAATTACAAACTTGTAGGATTAAAGGATTTTCTAACTCTAATTAATATGTCTGATTGCTAAAAGAATTGGTACAGTAACTAAGATTAAAACCAGATAAATGTATTTTCATTAGTACTAATGCAATGGAAAAATAAGAGAAAATAAAAATAAGAGAAGGTGTTTCAAAATTCCTTTATCATATTTACAAATTGCTGAAAACTAATGTTCTCCTATGTCCAGATTTTGCAATCTGCTTTCTTCAGGTGCTTTTTTTTCTATATTTGCTTGGAATTTCTAGAGTTACCAAGTGCCTTTCAAGCCAGATACTACTAAGCAGATCATATGGAAATCCCTGACTTGTTCATCAACGGTATCTGACATGATGGGAAGGATCAGCAATTATGTGACCATGGATTTTATTTATTTGTTTCTTTGTTTGTTTGTTTATATACACACACATATGTATATAACATGACTCTTCTTTGCTATCCCAGAAATGCTGCACAATGACACCGCTGCCCCAGTGATCAGAAGCCACCTTATTAACGCCAAGGGAACTCACCAGGCTTTTCATTGCATGGCCTGGCTATTAATGGGATAAGCTTCTGCTAGTGGTTTTGTCCCTGATTTGCACTGATTGCTTAGACAGCTCAGCAGTGTTGTCACTGGTGCACAGATCCAGGGCAGTGGCACCAGTGTCACACTGCACATCCAGCCCCATCTGACCCAGGACTGCTGCACATGCTGCTATCTCCTGAGTGTTCGACTCTGCAGCTGCACAGCCAGAGCTGCTGCTGTGCTCAGCTGTGCCCCAGGGCTGCAAGGCATTCACCCAGAAAGTCTAGACAAAGGTAGAAAATCCTAAAAATCTGCTCTGACAGGATTTTCTTTCAGATAAAGGAGACCAGTCCAGGAGACCTTGGCTTGCAGTCACATTAGGAAAATTGTGCTTTTACTAGTACAGCTTGTTTCGCTTGAAGGGTAAACTGATTTTACTATACCAATGCAAAGCAATCCTGCTTGTCCAACAGACAAAGTGTTCTTCATTCCCATAATGTACAGAAACTCCTAAACCAGTAAAGCATTCCCAGTTTAAGTACAGCCTGTGTTTTCAGTCATTCATCTCCAAAATAGTAGAAAACCTCTCTAAAAAGGGTATGGAGAGAATTCATTCATCAGTAAATGAGAAGTGCTTTCAGATCATCACAGAGAAAGTCCAATTGCATAAAGGATTATATATCAATATTATATAATCTCTTTCAAGGGTTTATGGCTTTATAAAAGCATGGAATGAAAAATTATTCTGGCTTGCAAACAAAAATGACTGCTTTGAGTGTTTGAAAATGGTGCTCCACTAATTTGTAAAAAACCAAACATAAATCTATGTACAGTAATTTCACGAATATA
>VRYO01002734.1:23119764-23144544 GCA_009812075.1 Sialia sialis
TCAAATATTGTAAAGAGCATTTCTAATTGTCACCATAATTTACAGGTTTTCTTCTGTCATACTGGACCAGCTTTTCATGTATTTTAGTTTCTTGTTACTGTGTCTACATATGGCACATACTAGTTCTTTATGAACATGGAAATTTAGGAAGATAATATAAAACATTTATTCATTTAAATAAAAGAGACAGATCAGAATAAATATATAATTACTTATTTAAAGCCTGAAAAACAAATCAGTAATTTATTTTCATGAGCACAGGCTGCCACATGGCATTTGTTTTGTAGGATGACTCATATATCTGGACTTTATACCAAACCATGAATGTCTTGTCTGGCTTGGAATTTCCTACGTACTGCAAATGCTGTTGAAAGTGTTTCTAACCTCCAATAGCTTTTAAGAATTGCAATTACCTGAAAGTGTCTGAGTGAAGAGTAAAGTGAAAGAAAGGGAGAGTTCACCGATTACGGTTGGCAAATGTCCTGTTATTGGCAAGGCCAAATACAGTCAAGAAATAATATTTTTACAAAGACTAACTCAGATTGTGCCTAGGAATGTCAAACCATTGTATACTGAAAGATCCAAAGTGTGACTCTCTTTGCTTCCTGAGATACCGGAGGACTCTTGCACTCCCTCTACCATGCTCCAGAGCAGCAGTGCCAGCCCTACAGAGACCACTGCAGGGTTACCTGTGGGCCACCAAGGAAGCAACCCCTCAACCTCATCCTTCTTGTACCCATTTGAGGAGGAAGCAGGAGAGGAGCACACTCTAGTCCTGTCCCTGGCACACATTTCCCAAGGCTCCTCTCAGATCTGGAGCCTCGCTGGCATGAAGGACACACATCTGACCACAAACCAGGCTTCTGCTGGATGTAGTTGGACAGGACACAGCAATTAACTCCTTTAATAAATGCAGTATCTGTGGGCCCCAGGGGTTTAATGAGCAACTGAAGGACAGTCTCAGCCTTCATTAGCCCTGGGCATTGGCTTACAGTATTTTTAAGGCCCTGCTGTTCTCTGTATTGGCAGCAACTTTCAGTTTGAAAAGAGGTCTGTTGTCAGATACTCTAATCCATTCAATAAGAAAAACTCACCTGGTTAAGCCCAGCTACATAAACAGATTAGGCAGCTGTCATGCACCAACAGGCATTGTATAATAAGAGATGACACAATATGATAAACAGCATACATATTGTTTGGAAGTTTCTATCTCTCTGGGTTGAGATTAAATACTTATGGAGCACACAAAGGCTGACTTTTATTTGACCATTGTCTCTGTTTCTCCAGGACAAACATTCATTCACTAATTCATCACACATGTTCCATTCATTCAAGCTTCACGCACACCTTGTTCATTGCGGGTCAGATTCTCTCCTCAGCCTCTTTCTCTGCAAGCCATTGGAAATCAATGGATGTGGAAGTGATTCACAAGCAATGAAAACAGAGACCTTTTTTTTTAACTGGGAAAAGGCTTTAGGGATTATAAGCACGAATTTCAGCAGAATTTGGGCTGTGATACAATGACTTTTCAAGAGGACTTAAGAAAAACGGATCTACATCCTCTTGCCATATGCTTTCTGCTATGAACATCTGGTTCCAGTGAGATCTCACTGTGGGTTATTTTGTAATGCAAAAATGTGTTAAGTGACTTTTGCTCAGAGAAAGGCTTGGTCACAGACCCTTCATCCTCAGTGTTATATGTACGCAAGGCTCCAGTCTGTACACTACACGTCTGGGGATAATTAAATATCTGCAACCAACCAGGAGGCATTGATCTTAGCAGGAATAACAGCCAGGCTGCAGACAGACATATTGTGAGATCTGGGTGAGATGGAGCAACTCGGAAGAGAACCCATGGCACAGAAAATAGCACAATATATCATGTACTAATGGTACCTTTTTTTTTTTTTTGCTGACTACTTAGCCAGTCATTCTTTCCTCTGAAACCATAGCCTTTGGCAATTAAAGCAAGGCAAAAATACAATTTTCCCTTAAGCAGTTACTGAAATTTAAACCTGTTCATTGACAAAATTTATTCATGACCTCTGGTAATTTCTGACTTAATGGACTGAAACTTGAAGGTTTCTATGTCTTATTTCAAAAATAATATATGTTCTGGATGTATACACATATTGAATATATTATTGTAGCCTCAGTTTTAAGGTCTTTATTCTCCTCAGTGGCTGATGATTCTGCCTTTCAGAAATTAGATGTCCACTATTTTTGGAATCTTAAAGCCTTCTGAGGAAAAATCAAGTTGAATATACAGAATCTGAGATTCTCACAAGATAGGGTCTATTTTATGAGCTTTTGCCTCTCATCATCCAGCAACTAACTTGCATTGTTTGCATATATGAATGTCTCAGGGTTGCCAGTCACCATAAGCACCTTTTACCCAAATGACAGAGAAGGTGACTTGTGGCTGTGCCTTACAGTTCATTGCCACATGAAATCCTTTTATCCAAAACCTATATAATGGGCAAGCCCATTAGTATTTAAATCAAGTAAGAGTACCCCGTTGCCATTTTTCCTATCCAAAACAGCTGCATGGGTGCTGTACCTGATGTAATAAATACAGAAAGTAGATGGGAAGAATGAGGAACAACAGAATTAGTTTGGTAGAATTTTCCTGGGGAGGCAGATGTTCTCTATGGGGTAAAGAGCTATAAAATAGCCTGAGCAGGAAGGTTTGCAATGGGGAGGGCTAAAAATAGGAAAGTGGCAAGCTTTGTCCAAGCTGGGCATTAACATGCTCAGGTAGCAGAGTGGCCAAAAAAGGGAATTTTCTGGGATTCAAAGCCAGAGAAGACTGAGACATGTAGATCAGATAAAGAGAAACAGTCAGACAAAGCTTGGACTACTTATGTTGGGAAGCTCTGGGAAGGTGTTTGGGTTGTCAGGTCACAGCAGGCACAAGCAAGGAGGAAAAGCTTCAGGAGAGGGTACTACTCATGTAATTAGGCCTGGAGCACAAGATTGATTTTCAAAAGAGTCATAGTACTTAGCCCTATATTTTTATTTATCAGAGACATAGGACTTTTAGATTGACCATGTCTATTCATCCCTCCATATGACCAGGGGTGTTCAGGATGAAAAGAGCTTCTGGTAGCACATCTTTTATGAAAGTCAGACAAGTCTAAAAAATTTCCTCTATGATGCTGCTTAACTGGATTTCTGTAACTTTCCAAACACACTGCCAAGACCAACACTCCTTCAAAATATTTGGCACAGTAGGGATGCTGGCCTCTGAGGTGAAGAAGTTAGGTTCTTTTAAATGGAAGTTAACTCTGAAACCCAATAATGCTAGATTAACCTTAGGTGCAATTTTTGAAGCCTGATTTCTTCCCAATCAAAACATTAAAACATTAGAAAAATCTGGGCAAACTGCAAGACCACCAGCCCACCGTGGTTTTGCAAAATAGGTGGAAGGGACCTACTGAAATAAGCCTGGAGGACTGAGAAGATTTTCTCTCTTTCTATTGCAAACTGGATTAGCTTCAAGCACAACATGGCATTAGGGAAGATATTCAGATGCCTAAACATAGGTAACCAGTGTAATTTCAGATAATTTCTGGTGAGCTGATCGGTGTATGGGAAATCCATGACTTTCTAAAATAAAACATGAGACCCTAGGGCACCTAAACTGTGCTGGACATATATGCTTAGGTACTCAAATCACCCCCTAGGTGTATTCCAGTGGAACTATCATGGCAGTTTGCCCTTCATGCTTTTAGAAATCCATCCCCTAACAGCTTCAGTGTGTCCCCAAAGGTGCTTAACAGGCCTGAGGTGAGCTGGCACAAGGGCTCAGCAGCATAGCTACGTGAATAAATTCTAGCATGCACATTTTATACCCTGAGTCACTGTGGCAGTATGTGCTAAGCAAAACCATGCTGCTCCCCACCAGGGCTGGGAGCTGAACCAAGCCCTTTCCTTGTGAGGAAGACCTGACCCACTGGCAGATGATTTGTCCTTCACATGCTTGTTCCAGCTGACCCTTTCCTCCCCAGAGGTTTCAGCTGCCTCACATCTCTTTGCTTGCTTAACCACTCCACCAAATGCATAAAATGCTCCAGCTTTACATAGATATGCAGAACAAGATGTAACACATTTTGTTAGATGCTAGGAGTCGTCTAAGCAAATTTCCACAGCTGCCTTGGAAAAGATTCAGATCACTGGGGCAGGTGGCTCCAGTTTTCTGCACGGTGTCTGTGGTGCAGTGAGATGTCCTCTCCTCTCCTCTCCTCTCCCACCTGCAGGGACAGGATGTGTAGCTGAGTCCAGGGTGAGCTCCTGCTCCAGCCTGCTGCCAGCTGCATTCCCTGTGCTGGGAGCCAGCAGCTCTTGGGTGCTTCTGGTGCTAAGGCTCAGTATGGCATGAAAGCAATCTTGCCAGTCAGGGAGAGAAGCATTATTACTCAGATCAAAGTCAGGATTTTTTCCTGTTTTGAGTCACAGCTAGAATTATTGCTCTGTATCTTCTCTGTCATATTAAAGTTTTGAGTGACTTTAACTCAAAATAAAATACTTCAACTAGAGCAATTAATGGTTTTAACACATTTGAGAATTTAAAATTATTATCCTTGACTGTGGCATAAGAGGAATGGGGGGGGGAGGGGGGGGGTGTGGAAAAAGAAGGGAGAGAGATAGACTGAGATTCTAACTTTATTCCAGGCGTTAAACCATGTATAAATTGTAAGGATTCTGGACAAGGGGATTATAATGTGATCTCAAATTATTAAAAGGCTTTAACACACTAAGAGAGTTTGCAGCCTTTGGCGCTGCTAACACAGAATGTTTCAGTAATGCTTAAACAACTTTTCTGCAGATTCTCCATTTTTATTTTCTTTGATCATATTTCTGTCTTCATAGAAGTAAAGGGAAAAGTTACAAGCATAATACCAGAATGCTTGGGCAGGCCAGACACTAAAACAAAGAATCCTGGGTTCAAATCATGTCATTTAATTGTCTTCCAGTTGCCTCTCAGCTACCAAAATGCTCAGCTATTGAAAGCTAAGAATGTTGCCCTGATGCTTAAGAATAGAGTAAAGCCCTTATCTGGCTTTCCACAGCATTTGCTACTGGGAAAGATCAAGAGCCACCCCAGCTAAATAAACCAAAACAGCCCAAGTAAATGATTAGTAAGGAAACCCATCACACTCATACAGCATGGTATTGTCCGTGCAGACAAGCAAAGAGGAAGCAGAAAGCAGGAGCCTTTTTCCTCTGAATTTCCCATGGAAAGAGTGACTATTCTCAGATATAGAGGACAGGCTACTACCTGGGAAGCAGGGATCATCCAGCAATTGAAGCCACAGCCAGGCTGAGTCTTAGGGAGACCAGCACAGCTCCACTGACAGGATAGCTGCTGCCCCAGCAAAACAAAAAAAAAAAAAGGTTCAAAACCCCAAGGCAAGATCAGCAGTGACAGGGCTGCCTGAGTGAAGTCCCCTATCTGAGGGCAGGGCAAGCAAGTCAGATGGAAATTTCTGCCCCAGGCAGTTCATGGGGGAACTAGGGCAAAAGGACCCTGCAGGGCTCAAGCACAACCTCTGCTTTGTTCATGTTATCAAAAGAGCACAGGAGCAGATTCTGAAACTCTGGAAAACTCACAGCCAGGGCAAAACGTAGAGGAGCAAGGGCAAGAGGACCTCTGCAACCAGAAAGCCCCGGTGAAGCCACCATGTAATTCACTGCAGAGGGGCCTAAGCACACAGGGCATGGGGCAGTTTTGAAAAACTGAGAGATCTTTTAGATATCAGAATTGAAGATCTGGATATATAGTTGTCTTTGCTGTCTCTATCTCACCAAATGTCTTGCACAATGACAACAATGAACACTTGTAGTAGTTTTCTACCTCTTTTCTGCAAGACATTCAAGCACAGGAGGATACCAGCAGCGAAACCTTGCTTCTGTCCTTCATAAAAGAACTGCTGGGCCATCACAAAACAGTGTAGCTTATCTTTCTATAGCTATCATTCATTAGCGTGGCACCTTGCCTTCCTCTGATTCATGGATACATCTTCCAAAATGAGGCCAATGACAGCATGGACAATAACTGAACACACGGGTGTTTCATTGTATAGTATGCTGAACAAGAAGTACACCTGTGGCATACATCTTGTCTGTGGTTCCAAAGCTTAAAGCAAATATGAATAAATTTAATTCTGCTTCACTTCCTAGGGAGGCAGATTTCTCTCTGTTTTGTAGAGAGGCAAAGCTAGGCACAAAGGGCAAGATTTTCAAAGATATTGAAGTGCCTGAAGATGGAGAAATGCCTTTTGGGATTTGCAAAAGTGCTTATGCAGAGTAGGTACCTGCCTCCCACTGAGATCAGTGTTTTGTATCTTCAACAGATGCAAATCTGACAGCTGGCTCTGTTAGAACAATATTTGCTGAGGGTAAACCAACTGCACACAACAGAGAACAGACACGGGACCCGTGCTCTGCTTTCCTCTTGACACAGAACTAGCTTGACGTTCACCTGACACAGAGATCTTGTACTTCTGTCCACAAAGGGCTTTTGTCCACCATGGTCCAGGCTGTGCCACGCTTGGCTGCTCTCTTGCCATAACCTCACCGTCTCCAGGAGCTCCTACAAGCCACTCAGGGTAACCTTACGGTATTTTTCCTGAAGCAACCGCCCTTAGCAATCCTGTCAGCCTTTTCCTGCAGGAGACATTCAGAATTCTGTCACAGATTTGCCTTCTGTTTGAAATAGTTACATCATCTTTTAATGTCCGAAGATCTAAATAATTGCTAATGCATTCATTTTAGGTATCCAACCCCTGGTGCCATCAGAAAAGAATATCCAGAGGCTTCTGGGCTGGGTCTATGGAGAGATATATTCAATCCCATCACCTGATGATGATTTTCCATATGAAGTGAGCAACTGAAGTAGGAAGAATGAATCCACAAAAAACTGGGATAGCTAACGTAAAGGTTTACATACCAACAAAATCCCAGTTGTTTAATCTATGTGTGGACATGCTGCAAGCTCCTTCACCTGCTTCTGCCATTTCATACTGCAATTTGACACCTGTGTGACAGCCCGGTCTGTCATTGGGAACTGGAAAGCTTCAAGCCCGGAGGTGTGCTCAGGGCACAGCAAGTGTATGTCTGCAAAATCATCCAGAGTACGGGGACAGCAGCCCTTGTTCAAAACAATGTCCAAGCACCTCCTGCCTGCAGCTCTATTGACACCACTCCATCTCAGAGAGAGATAAGATTCAGGTTCCTTCATCAGAAAGGATTCAACCCAACACGTCCCATTTCCAGCTACATCAGGCAGGCAGTCTGAGTGTACAAGAGGGAATATCACTCTGAAGCTAAGCAGACAGTAAAGGGGACTCTCTAAGTCCTGTCCCTGACCTGCAATCTATGTACTGTGACCACTGGCACTTAATGCATGTGTTCAGCTTTGTGATAGTAATTTGCATATTATGTGTAATTTGAGATAAACATACATCTCTACATAAGGCCTGGGCCAAATGAGCATTTTCATATGGGAAGAGTGAAAACATTTAGACAGCTTTGGTGCTGTGCCTTTTTGTGTGCATGTAAATGGGAGTTTGTTGGCTTTGCGGGCTTGTGTTACTGACACAGCTAAGCCCACTCCAACCCGCACAGGCTGGGGCATCAGTGCTGTAATCCTGAGCAGGATGCTCCCTAGTGAAAAGCACACTCTGAGAGTGAGGAGCAAAAACAACAATTGAAAAATAGCCTACAGCAAAATTCATTACCTGTGGATTCAGTGCTAATGTTCCAGGGTTATACATGCTGCTCAGTATTTTCTCTTCAGTCAAACCAGATATGTGAGCTCCTAAGAAAACATCTCTCTTTGCCACAAAAAAGACTGATACTTCATATTTAGACAGAAGGAAATAAATTTAGGAAAACATTCTATTCCTCACTTAGGACTTTTGTGGTAACTGAAAGAAACCCCCAAGAACATTGGGAGGAGATGCTCCTCAGCACATGCACATGGTCTGGCTCAGCGTTGGGTTCAAAGGCAAGCACATTGCTGGTGCACAGCATGGCATGCATGGGAACAGGCTGGCAAGCCTTCCTCCTTTGTTCAGTCACTTCGTAGCTCAAAGGAAGTTTGTAGGACTGAGAATTCAATATTGAAAAATAAGCACAGAACTTTAATTACATACTCATCACTGTACTTTATAAATGTCAAAGAGACACTGTCAAATTCAAAACACATTTGAAAACACAATTTTGCTATTGATATTCTTTGTTTTAAAAGCCAGAGAAAATTTAAGACATATTTACATTTCTCTGTCAATAGTGTTTATTCATTGTTAAGCATTTATATACTTAATTCATTGTGAAAAGCAACACAAGCTTGTTCTCCATTCCTCCTCTCTTTGTACCACTTTCTGTTCGCTGGAAGCAAACAGCAAAAAGCTTTTAAATTTCTTAATCCTATATGGCTATGATCTTTAAAACTTTTCAATTTGCTTGCTAACATTGAGCTCTGTATCTATACCTATATTCACTAGAGGGAGGGAAATAGAGCAAATATATTTTGAACTTGCATGACATGATGGCCACACTAGCTTCCATGTTCCAGAAGACTCTGACCATCAGCAGAGAGGACAATTCACAGCAAAGCAGGAGGCGAAGAGAAATGCCTATGTTCAGTGCCTTACCTGAGCAGGTGATAAGTAATTGAGGTAAGGTAGATAACAAAATCCTCCTGGAGATATTAAAGCCTTGACTAAAGAAAGCCACTCAGAGAAAAACACTTCTCAACATAAATTCAAGTGCTAGCACCTGATTTTATCCACGATGCAGCACATGTGCTGATTCAACATCAGAAAAACTGTGATAAATTCTTCCTTATTCATGTTGCTTACAGACGATTGTAGCAAAAAATCTGTTCCCAATCTAGTTCCAGTCAAAATGACAGAACATTTGTTTTTATTTGATGACACTAAGAGATATTAAGTGATATAAATTGGGCAATTTCATCTTCCAAAGAGAGAACCATAACGATTTTGGCAGTTTTATATAGCGACAGTTTAAAATAAGGCCCTGTATTAATCACTCTCCGAACAGGTTTTCTGATGATCTCTTCTAGCTCCCTACCCTCTGCCACCAACTCAGTGAAACAGTTTCTCAGCAGGGCAGGCTTTTCATGACTCCCAGCCGTGAGGAACATGTACATCAGGGTGTTTCTTAACTCCATTTATTAAAGATTCCACAAGTTTGCCCCAGGCAGGAGACTGTATAATTTTGCTGATGAACGGTATATGCTGCTCTGAGGGCAGCACACCCTGCTATCCTCCCTTGTTGGCTGCAAATGTGTCCCAGCATCATCAGAGTCTTCAGGTGGACTTCATCACTTGTAGTCATCTTATCAGCTAGGCACAGCCTCTCCTAATGGCTTGATAAATATTCTGGCATCCCCATATCACTATCAAGAGATTCAAATCATGCCTAGTACTTACTGCTGCCATTCCTACAGAGTTACTTCCAATGACTCTTTCACTTATCTCTGTAACCAGAGACACTGAATAGTTCTTTTTATGTCTCCACTCCCGGTCACCGAGGGCAAAATTCATACAGAACTGTCCTCCACCTAGATGGGAAAGCATGCTGCCCTTGTAAAATTTTAAGAAAATAATTATTCTGTGTAAGAAATGCATTCCCACAATCCCATCCCTAGCATGCTAATGAAAATGTGTACTGCAGCTGATTTTTTACTTTCCGACATAGGAACACTGTACGTCCAACTCTCTCACAAGACCACCTTGTGTTTGCCACGGGCCTCAAAGCATATGGGAGTGAAATAATTTATACTGTTACTTTTACACTCCCTGCATCCCAAGCTAACTAAATATGTATGATACATATTTTGGCTTCAGTCAGAGGAGCATGATGGCTGTCTCAGTGATTAGCAACCTTTTTCTCATGAAAAGCCTTCATCTTCAATCCTCCTCCCATCCATCTGGGCTCTGAGATGTTCTACTACAAATAAAATAGTCTGTTTGAGATTCTATGCGCTAACATCAAATCAGGGGGAAGAATGAGGTAACAAATTAAGCAGACTTTCTGACATTTGACAATATTCAAGTGAAATCCTTGAAGATTGAATCATCCCTAGTATAAGGAATGTTTACATATGACTTGTAGTACTGTCTAGATTGCCCCTAGTTTTTTGAGATAACCAGGGCAGTTAAGATGAAAATGTGAGGCTCTCCATTTTTTTTTTTGTAAAAAAAAAAAGGAAAACCACACATCTTCATCTTTTAAAAAAATAAAGTTTTAGAATGGCCTTACATTCATTTTGGGAGGACTGAGAAGTGCACCGCATAGCAAAGGAGGCAAAGGCAAAATGGTCTTTACTTTATAGTGTACCCTGATATGGAAACAATGAGGAGATGGTTTGGAGAGATGTGGGAAGGGTGAAGCAGAATTGTGGTGTGGGAGAGAAAAAGTGAGATTAACCAAGATAGGAAATTAAAGGAAAAACTGAGTCACAGAAGAGAAAAAAGAAATTGGACAAGATGAGAATGAGTTAAGAAAAGAACATGTAAGATCGAAGCAAAAGAAAACTACAGAACATTGATGAAAAACTAAGTCTTAAATTGAAGACTTTTCAAGTTTATGTTAGGCTAGCACAATAAACTCTGGACCTCAGCACATGACATCATGTGGACACATGCCATGGGAAGATGACTGACAGGTTAATCAACTGACATCACGAGAAGCAGACACATAGAAGAAAATGCTATTTAACCTGACAGAGTAATTACTTTCATCATCCCTCATACAGGTCCCCTCAGGCAGAAACCTGACTCCCAGACCAAAAGATAGGGAGGACTATCACCACAGACAGAAGTATTTTTCTCCCTTGTTACATTGTGAGGCTTTGCTTCCATTCTTCCAGTCGGAGAACGGAATGTATTCTATGATCAACATGTAGCCAGGATGAGTATTTCCCGCACCAGAGAATCATTTAATAACATCTGCAATCAAGATGTCTTGGGAGGAGGGTTTTTTTTAAAATCTGCACCCTCTGTAATCCTTGCGGTTGATATAGAAAGCTGCTTATATTATGCTGGATTTTCACTTAAAGAATGAAAACAGACACTGGTGGAACCAGCCCTTCCTTTCCTTCCAAGGATTCCTGTTATGATGTGACACAGTTTTGAAAGAGGAAAAAACCTGCAACTACTGTATGGGAAGTCCCCCTAAGTTTTGGCTACTTTGTGCTCTTCAGATGCAAACCCCATTTGAACACTGGTAATCATAATTCGATGATTTGAAGTGATAATAATTGATGTGCCAAGTTCAGTTTGAGTCCTGGTAGCATCTTGCACTTTCACCAGAGTTTAAGACCTGTCATTGATTATAACTACATTAGCTAGCAAGGGAAGTGATTCATTATTGTAAAGTTCATCAAAGGAAAAATGCTATCGTTTCTGTGCACAAATTAGCTATCTGCAATGTTTTCCAAATTCAACTTGTGATGTAAAATGTGTATTTTCCTTCAGAAGAGTGAGGTTTAATCAGCTTGTGCGCAAACATCTACCTTAATGATGACTTTGGTCTGTATGCTCAGGCAAGTGACATCTTCTAACTGGGCAATGTCCCACACATATTTGAGGCTTTTGTTTTGTGCAAGGTTGAAGTGACTGAGCAGAGGTATGATGACACTGAGGCTGCCCACATTTCCACCACAGCACTCTCATGCACAGCCTCCAGTGTTTGCATGGCATAGGTGCTGCGTAAGGAAACATCATGCATTTTAGAACCAGTCTCAGCTTGATTCCTCTCACTCACCACGTCCTGTGCCTTGTGCAGATGGGGACACCTCATTCCCTCACACTCTGCCAACTCCTCCCACACACCCTGGCCCTCCCAGCTCTGCCTGCACTGCCCAAAGAGATCCTCAGCAGATTCTCCCCACCCTGAACTGGTGCCGCAGTGGCTTGACTTGAGATGCAGACAGACAAGGAAGTCTTATCTAGGTAGAAACCACCACTACCACCAGAGCAAGTCAGCCAGGCTCTGGGATTAACAAAACTTGGTTTCTTTCCTCACCCTCCAGCTGTCTTCAGAAATTCCTTCTGAATAATGAAATAGAGAAAAACACCCTTCCTGTGAGACTGCTTGTCCTATTAGACACTACAGAACTGCAGAACAGTAGGCTCTTCTTTGATACCCCCTCCCACCATCTGCATCTGAGTTTGGCCTTTATGATCACACAGATCAGCCTTTTAGAACTGAGGGCGAGGGGCTCAGAGGCAAATTGCAAACCACAGCAGGATATTTTCTCCACATAACTTTTCTCAACTTCAGGGTGATCAGCCAAGCCTTTGGAAAGATGCATCACCAGTCAACATGTAATGGCAAAATCTGACAGTACAGAGTGTTTGGCTGTTTGCTCAGAGAATATATTTGAATAATGAGTACGTTCAAGAAACCATGCTGCTGCTGCTGCGCTCATGGAAATAAGTGCAAAAGCCTAACTTTGCCAATAAATTATGTGCTGCAAATTATTTTTTTTTTCTCAGAGCTCTGTGTGTTCCAGGAGTAAGGAGCTAGTAAAGAAGCTCTTCACGCAGACAAGTCATAACTTGGAAAACAGAATTTCCAGCTCAGAATTCAAATGTGAGCACAAGCAGAAGTATCTTGTTTATAAAATGTACAAATACAGGCAGCAGACTCTCTTCCAGAAAAGAAAAGGTATGGAGGACATATAGGACACTCAGCATATGACTATTCTTCTATCCTTTCATCAGAGAATCTTTCCAAAATTATGAACCCTAAGTTAGAATTATATTAATATTTACTGGGACAGAGAGCATTTTCTCTACTTCTTTTTGCTTCAGCTTAGGTCTCCCTACAGTATCCAGGTGTAACATTTCTGAAATTCTCTGGCATTTGCTTGAAGGCCTGAAAGGTGCACTCTCTTTCTTTTTCTATAAAAACATTGACAATGAGCTTTTTGTGGGGCCTTACTCTCTTTTCCTATTCAAAATCTGGTTGCTATGTGAATTTCTTGGTTTTGACACCTCCGATTTCCTACACAGCTGGTAAGTGGAATTTACCCATTTGTGATCCAAGAGGCAGCTCCTAGAGACAGTCAAAGTCTTTTGAATGTTTTCCAAAGAAACTGCTTTTTAGACAGTTTTTCACTCAACATCTTTTTCCTTATAGACTTTTAGCCTCTTTCCTTACCTTTTACTCATGAGTAAATTCCCTCCTCTGCATTGCTTCTAGATGTCGGTCTTCCTTCTAGCTTTCTATATATGCAGTCAAGAGTACTCTCAGTGTCTCTTCCTCATTTTCTGCTTTCCTACCTCTTCTCACCCAGGCTAAATGCAGAGGGAGAAAGCCACTGACAAATATTACCATTTTGTTCCTTGCCTTGCACAGCTCTTTTTGCCTGGGGCCATGCCTCGAGCTGCTGGCACACACTGCACAGCAGAGCATGCATGAGTAGCCAGAGTAGTTCCCACTGATGTTGTGATGCCTCCAGCTCCAGTTTGATGGAATGGGTATAGATCTACATTGCTCACACATTCCTGGCAAGTGCAGCTTCCAATGCCTCTTCAGAGATATATTATCACACTCTGATTCCCTTCTGGCCTCTGAAGACACTCTGCACAGTTTTAATGACCCTGAATGTAAGCTGAAACACTGTATAGAAAAACCTTACTGTTCACCTTCCTCTTCTACTTCACAGATAAATATGACAAAATAAGGTGCTTAAGGTTCTCCTCTGATGGGAGCTTCCAGTCATCACACTTTGAAAGGTGACCCTTGTTTCATAAGTATCTCTGTTTAGGAGACTACTTCAAGATTTGGAGTTGTTTTTTTATGCCATGCTTGCATATTGTGGTCTGTATATGCTGATGTCAAAGCATTTTTCCTGAATAAAAGCTTTCAGAAATTAGATTGTTTCCTTATGCCAAAGGACATTCAGCACCGTCTAGCCCATTTCATTGTACTTCACTATTCATCTACAACTGTGGTTCTCATTTATATAATCTTCCTGTGTGGCCTCTCCCATGCTTCCTTACATGGCTGCTATCACAAGCCTGCCAAGCTGGGCTCTACTGGAAGGCTGGCGCTAATGGAGTTGAACACTTTCTGTCATCCAGTGGTACATTGGCTCTGAAAATGAGAATATGGATTGCTTAGGAAAAAATTATCTGACTGATTATTTTTAGTTTACTCTTCTGCTGCACTGGGTGAATCAGCTTGCAAAAGGCATGATTACTGCTGAGCAAGAACAATGAAGAAATATTATTTGTGCACAGACTTCTCCGCAGACTCTATCTTTGACGCCAGCGTAAAATGTTCCTGGTCAGTGATGCATGGAAAATGTTCAGGATGCAGTAGACAGTTCTGAAAACACCAGAACCAATCACCTGGGAAACAAGAAAAACAGAAAGTCAAGTCAAAAAGTATTTCAGCTATTGAACAAACACCACCCACCTCTAAGCGAGTGGCTAGCAGCCTGAAGCAATATGTGTAAATCCTTTTTAGGAGTTCCAATTTTTTTTTAATGTAAGGGAGAGAATAATTTCCTCTCATATTCTGTGTGTGATGTTTAAAATCTGCTGTGCAATGGTAAAACTTACAGACTCCATCCCATGTTATTCAATATAATTTTTAAGTTGATGTTGAAAAGTGTTTGAGAATCAAGTAGAATAGAAATAAAAATTAATCTAACTTGATAGAAAACCTCAAACCTTAGGCTCAAAATTGAGAACAAATGAGAGGTATGCTTCTCATACTTTGCCCTTAGTCCCAGGGAATCTGGAGCCCTGCTAAGTAATCAGTAACAGGGATTGCAATTCTGGAAATTCAAACCTAAGACTGAGGACAGGATAAGAAGGCAAAGTCTGAGCTATTTCAAATGTTACCTACAGAGCCAGTTACATCTCCATTTCTTAGACTGCTTCAGGAAACCATTTATCTTCAAGTAATAGTATTAATTAACATTCTTTTAAAATAGAAGTTTCAAATTCCATACAGAAGAGGTCCAGAGAGGGGTCCTTAGTGTGAATACTTCAGTTTGCCTGATGCAAACCTTCCATACAAGTAATCAGCTGAAAAGAAGAGAGGAAACTGGTGTCAGGCTACTGCATGGGCACTGAGAAAACTGGCTGTCAGTGCACCATGCTTACCTTAAGGCTCTCTTGATATTGACCAGATAAAGGTGTTTGGGTGCCCTAAAGCACCTTTCCTTATGGGAAAGCAAAGAAAACTGCTGGCTGTGGGAAGGAAAAGGATGTAGTGCATCTCAGATCTGGGGGTGGAAAATATATTTGGGGTGAGTTTATGTTTTTCCTGTTATCTCAGACAGAACGGAACATAGTCTCAAGAGTGATTTGTGTGCATCTGCATGACTGTGTATGGCCAAAGTTTTAAATCATTCATTTCATTCCTGGGCGCCTCTGATTCTGGTATTTTGGGGGCAGTGGAGAGGTTATAAGTACTGAGCCCATCTGATAATTAGGCTCCTAAGAAAGCCATTCATTTGAATTTCCCAGAATGGAGGCACCTAAAAATCATGGCACTTACAGAAAATGTATTTTTAAATGTATAACAACTGTGTTTTGGTTTATTTCAAAATGTGTGTACAAATCACAGTAGAGAATTACCCCTTCATTAACACCAGTAAAAGTAACAATAATAAACCTTCGTTGCTGTTCCTGAAAGGGAATTGCTCAAGGTTAAGCGAGGTAACCTTTGAACTGGTGTATGTTTTCAAACCAGAGAGATTAAAAGGTGAAAGTTGAAAAGTATATGTTTTAAATAGCACCAGATGGCTGTGGGCTGAGTTCAAACCGCTATGCAGTTAAAGCACATGCACTCGCTGGGACCCCATGGGTGAATTACAGCCTCTGTGTTCACTGAAGGTCTCCATTATCTGACATATACCTATGCCTGCTCAGTATTCAGCCAGGGAAAACTTTTCTTTCTTAATGGCTGTTGGATGAATAGGGCCAATTCTTCAGCCATGAAAGCCATTCCCAGGGCCTGTGATGGGAACTGAGTGCATATCTGAGGACAGACATTTGTCCAAAGGCCAATGGTTTTCAACTTTTTTGATTTGTGGACCCCTCACTAATTCACTTGGAGAAGTGGAAACCCCAGCGAAAATTAACACATGAGGATTGCTACAGAGTATTTATGAGCTTGGTTTCCACAGGCACCTTTTGCAAACAATTTCAAAGTTCTCTGCAGACCCCAGACTGAGACCATCTCTGAAAAAAGCCTCTTTCACATTCCATCTAGTTCTTTTGCAAAACCTGGTAGTTACCTTAAAAAAAATTCCTCTCCCAGTTTAACTATTACCAAAATGAATGCAGCTGTACAGATCTGACTTTACCTTGAATGTTGATTTAAGGTTAACCTAATTTCTTTTGCTTTTTAGTTCTCACATTTATATGTTAACAGATATTTGGTTTGCTTCCTCCTGCTCTCTTCGGTCATTTTTCTCTAAGACAGCCGTGCAAAACTAGCTGTAAATTATACAGTAATCATTTTCTTTCTAGACTTATGGTGTGGCGTTATCTTATCAGCTTGTTATCTAATATGAAATAATCTTTTTCCATATGGGAAGCATTCCATATGTGGATCAATTAGATTTATTGCCTATTAAATTGACAGTTAACTCGGAATAATAATCAGGATGAGAAATCCAGATTTTATGCTATGTGGCCTCAATTCTTTCCAGATCAGTCTTAATTCTCTGGTTTCTTATAGCCTTATCCTTGCTCAGGCTGCTAAAGATGTCTCCTCCATCTGCTTGCAACCCCTTAAAATATGAAGTCAGAACAGAGAGTAAAGAGCAGCATTCTTACAAGCTCTGCAAGCTATTATACTTTTTAAAATATTCTTTTTTTGACTCCCTGCTTATTTCATTTTTGTGATTCTTTGATTGCAAGCACATCGAAAGGATTCAACTTGTATCACTGTGTTTGTATCTCAGGCAACAACAAAGTCTTTGAGCACTGTGGGAATATAAATATTAAAGAAGGAGAAGAATTATTCCTAGGATGAGGGTCTTTTTTTAAAAAAACCTGTCTGTACTCTCCATCACTTCTCTGATACGATAGGGTTCACTAGCAGGTGAACAAAGCAAGGTGAAGCCATAAAAGCAGCAAAACTTTCATTACATAAAAATCAAATTTGTTGAGAGGAAAGCTCTGGCCTTATTCAGAAAACAACACAGATAGAAAGAGTTATTATTTCCTGCAAAATGATAAAATCTGTGAGTTTAGAAGTGGAAATTTTATGCCTCAAAAAACTCACATTATTTGTGAAATTAAAGGTGTTTTCTAGCTGTTTTGCACACCTCTTCAATTCCTAGGAGTATTTTGTAGTACATGCATCAGACTTGCATGCTTCATGGCCACATCAAATTGTTCCTCACATTTTACCAGCCTGTGTATTAATTTCACCAGCTCTCATCACACAATTAAAATAGAGTAAGGAATTCTATTTGTAGCTAGAATTTTTGGCAGCTCAAAGTAGTCCTTAGTTTTTTATTTGCATAGAAGTATGATTATTGTCTAAACAATCTGATTTTAACCCTTCACCTTCCCCAATAATAGAATTATTTTGGTAAATCCACTTATTTTGCCTTCAGATGTTCCATGACAAGAATGACGAGCCATAGTAAAGCATGAATTGAGCCAGAAGTCACTTGTTTCTGAGCAGTCCAGGGCTTTTCTCTGTTCTCTTCACTGTGTTTGCAATGTGTTCTACATGCCAGTGTAAAGGAAAGCATTTTCTGCATGCCTTCCAGATAAATTACATGTTTTGATGGTAGGAGATACATTTACTCATGGAAATCCTATAACTACAGTAATTTCACAATTATAAACCACACCTTTTTCATTGAAGAATCCAGCCTACCCCAGTAGTGTAGCTAATCATCTGGTGCGGCTTATTTATGGACAAATCCCAGCGAAATGCCAACCCAGAAGTGAGAGCCGGCCGGGGAGGGTGCCTGGGGCTGCCTTTAAAGGCTTCACTGGTCTATGAAAACTGTTGCAACTTGAGCACCTGACACCAAACCCCGCTGGTGCGATTCTGTTACTAATTTGTTACTTTGTCACATGTGGATCCTCTCTTAAAAAAAAGAAAAAAAAAAGTGTGGCTTATAATCAGGTGCGTCTTATAATTACGAAATGACTGTAGTTTTTGTTATTCTTCTAAGAAATGTTCTTACATACACAGAAAGAAAACCAAACACAAAACCAAAAACACCTGAACCAAACAAAAACAACAACAAAAAGAACAACAACAGAATCAGTTCTAAGCAGCCAAATCATTACAATCACTGTCAAATCATTATCAATAAATCCCTATCTTCATTATGATTTGAACTTGTATCTATGTTTGTTCTGGAGGTAAGCCTGGAGTCCCCTGAATCCCCTGAAATGGAGTTTCATATCCAAAATAAAACCCCAGTAAGATCTTAATCTAGCCCTGTATCTCACAGTACAGAGGTGAAGATATTTATGATACATATTTTCATATAATTTTATGTACTGGAACAATTCAAGCTAGATAATAATTTCTATATTGTGTTATTCACCTATTCCCTATATAATTTATTAACTAATTCTGTCTTTTGGAGGAGGAAAAGGCTTCTGTCTTAAGATTAAAATAACCTGTGTAGAATAGAAATCAGAGAGTTTAGCTAAGTTAGCATGCATATCACAAATGTAGTTTCAAGGTTATCCAACAACTGAATAGAGATAGATTTCGTTATCTGACCTTCTAAAGAAATCAGCTATGCTAAAAAGGATAGCAACATTGAATACTATTGTCAAACTCTTTTTCACATAACTATATTGCTAAAACATCTAAGACTGTTTTGAAACTCAACATGCCTTAAAACTTGTACAACTTAATTTTTTTTTCCTGACTTTATGTATGCAAATGAAAACAGACTTGTAAGCAAGCTGTCATTTACTGGTAGGTAAATCCTAGATACCTGCTACGGTGAACCCTCTGACATCAACATTAAGCAAACTGTTCCCCAAGGCTATATAAATCTGTTTGCTTCCTTTCATGAAAAGAAAACCATTTGATGCAGCTGAAGAGATTTTATACAGCATCTTGTGACACTCATGTAAAAGCTTTAATTATTTTAATACTTTGTGGCTGCATCAACATACCTTTGTAATAGCACAAGATAATGTGTTTCTCAAGCTTCTACAGCTTCAGGTTTACAACAGGACTGTACTGAAAGTCCTCCTTGCAAAACTGTGTGCAGGATATTAGGATAACTAGGTTAAGAAGATGATTGGTCATTGCATTTAAAAATCCCTGCCCAGAGCTTCTTCGATTTTTTTCCTCGTTCCTGCAAATCTGTACTGTGGCAAATTTCCAGTATCCTCATGTCAAACTGCACTACGTCCTTGATGCTGTCTGCTTGCTGCAGAAGCTTCTGGCAAAAGCTTCATAGCTCCACATGTCTCACTCATGCAACACCTACACTTCCAGACCAACAGATAGAGCCATAACACTTCAGACACATGAGAACAAGTGGTGGTAAATAAAAAGTGAATTTTTCTACCTTGCATGCTGTCCACCTCACCTACTTCTCCACAAGATGTAGAGAAGACAAACATTTTACATGTTATGAGGACATAAAGGGTATCTGTAACAGAAATTTGCTTCACCATTGTCTGTTGGAGAGACCCTGAAATTGTCAGCTTGGGACAGCCCATTCCATTTCACTTGGAACCTGAGAATACCAAAATTCACATTGATTTTTTTAATTGATGTTTTTACTGATTTTTAGTTCATACTCTAATGGGACACACACCAATGTCAAAACTTGGCTAGCACCTTGATTTATGTGCATGTGGTGCCTGTTAGATTAACCTGAATTTTCAGTGGCACAAATTTGAGCCAAATCACAATGACAAATTTGAAGCCGAACAAATTGGCACTTCACCAACAAAACAGTTAAATTATTGATCAAAAATGCTAAAAAGAAAAGTGAAGTAAACACAATGACAGAATCACAAAATCATTGAGTCTGGAAGGGATCTCTGCAGGTCATCTGGTTGAGACCCTCTGCGCAGAGCAGGGGCAGATACAATGAGTTGATCAGGATTATGTCCAGCTGGGCTTTGGAGATGCCCAGAGATGGACACATCCCAACCCCTCTCAGAATGTTCCACTGTTTGCTCACCCTCACAGTAAAACAAAAGTGTTTCTTCTTGACATTCATGTTGCTTGCCTCAACCCAACTGCAGATGAGCTTTGGCTTTTCTAGCCCCACACCAACACACTTAGACAATGTCTCTATATTCCTCTTTGAAAATCCAACTTTGGTTCCATTGCTTGTAAAATTTCTTTTTATGTTTGAGTTTCATCAGGAGCGCTCTGTTCCTCCATGCAGATCTCCTTGATTTCCACTCACTGGGCTGGACCATTTTTAAGTTTGGTGGATCCTTGACAAGCAGCCCTCTCCCAACAGCTTCAAATACTGGGATTAATCTCTTCTTCAAACTGCCATTCACTATTTCTCTGAGATGTTACTTAGCTATGGCAGGTGGCAATAGATCATGTCTAGCCTCTACTGGAGGTTGTATTTCAGATCATAATTTCTGAGGCTGCAGTTAGCCTCAATAACCAGGGCAGCAGATAAGCAGGTCTTTGTCTCTAATGCCATTGTGCAAAACAGATTTATAACATTAATAGAAGATGTGAGGGAAGGAAAGAAAGGCAGACATTCAAAACTTCAGCACCCCTCAAGGGTGCATTCTCTGTCCAAGATGGATCTCTTCCTACCTCTCTCGCCTTTCTTTTGCTTTGTCCTTATCTCTGGCCCTTGGTAGTGTGGGTTTAAGATACAGATGAAGCATGACTCCCTCTTCCCTGATAGCTAGCATCAGATTTCTTCTTCCCACAGCCTCTTGGAAGCCTACCTGAGTTTACATTCCAAAAATGTTCCTTAATTAGCACATTCCTGCAGCTCCATTGACTTTCTTGCTCTTTGCAACAATCCAAGACCATTGCAGTAGTTTTTGAATGATACATCAGAACTGATAATTTTCCATACTTCAATAGCTTTCATAATATCTAGGTCACTGTAGTTTTTATGTGAGTAAATATGTGACCTTTTAATAAGGAAGATGGCTAACATGGCATCTAAGTACAGTAATTTCACGACTATAAGGCGCACCCTTTTGACTAAAATTTTGATTGAAGCTCAGAAGTGCGCTTTATAATCCAGCGCGCCTTATATATGGACAAAGTTCAGAAATTTGCCAAGCTGGATGTGCAAGCCACGGCGGCAGCTGTGAGTGCTGGGGCCCACGGCACAGGGAGGGTGCCTGGGGCTGCATTTAAAGGCTTCATCGACTCGTGAAAAATGTTTGCAAATTGAGCACCTGCCAGTAAACCCCATGATTGCACGATTCTGTTACTAATTCGTTACTTTTTTGCATGTGGATCCTCGTTGCAAAAAAACATGTGTGCCTTATAGTCCAGTGCACCTTATATATGGACAATTATACGGAAATATACGGAAAATTGACAACAATCCGGAAGTGCGCCTTATAGTCTGGTGTGCCTTAGAGTCATGAAATTACTGTAATTCCTCAGTTTAACAGTCTGGAAATTGTAATGCACAGTCACCTATTGCTTGGGTAAAGTCAAAACATGACTCTCCTGTTAAAGGAATACAAGTTCTAACTCTCCATTGCAGAATGACTCTTTACTGGGTTGCTTAATCAAAATCCAAATACATAATTTTTAATGCATTTATTTTCTCTAATTTCACATCAAAGAGCCGTTCTGAATGCTGTTAATTGTCTTTGAAGGTATTACATGATTCGGCTAAGCCAGCCACAGTTTTGCTGTATTCATTTAACTAGAGAAGTGTATCAAAAAAGGAAAGAAAAGAAAATGGGATTATGAATATTTTTTTAGATGACTGACATGTTTACTATTGAAATTCATTACATCTCTGATTTTTATGACTGTTAGCTTATAAATATCCAATGTTTTAATTTCTTATGACTTTATTACTAATCTCTTAATATTTGTTTTTCCCCTAAGCTCTGCTCTAAATGTTGCAGAACTGCTGGCAAATCTCCACTTTTCAGAAAAAAAAAAAAAAAAAGAGCACATCTACGTTCTATTTTGCATTGCCTCAGAAGTTTCATTACTTATTATTTTTAGTAGTATGAATTTTAAATGTCTTGCGACAATGAGAATTTTATTTTTTAAGTCCAAAACACTCCTTCAATATGTGACCTCATCCTAAATAGTACTTGTTGAAGATTTAATCACAGATGAATTAATAATGGTGATAATACAAGTATTATCATAGCATTTTTTGGATACTAATCTCAGGTCAGGTTGTCATTATGTGAGCACACAATGTAAGGATGTTCCTTCCTCTGAAAATCTTACTCTAAGTCTATGACACAGATGGATTAAAGCAGAAGTAAAAGGCAGCAGTGAAATAGTGGTGATGAGCGTGGTAGGCACAAAAGCAACAGCATCACAATTGGTAAATTTTGTAGGCATCCACACAGAAAAATTCTAAGGTGCAAAAAGAAAGGAAAGGAAGGGGAGAAAAAGGTTCTAATAACTAAAATCATTTGAATGCATGAATGAGCTCAAGTTAAAGAGAGAAAAGAAATTGAGAAAGAAGATCATTCTCCTGTTAAATGATTACCATTTGGGCCTGTAGACCAAATGTTCTATGTTCCTCCTTCCATAGGACAGAATAAAATCTTGGGCGTTGATTGCACAGCTGCAATCTCATGGCAAAGCCCCTGGATTCAGAGCTAGGACATCCTGACATCTGTCCCATTTTTAGAGTCTTAGAGGAAGTTTACTCTCCTGAGCTTGTGAAAAGCATCTGAGTTCTGGGGCTTTTCATGGCTTTTCTCCTGCTGCTATAAAATGAAAAGCACAGTCTCCTGCATTTTGCTTCATGAAGCAATATCAGAATCTTCAAGATTCTCAGAATCATTCTGGAATTGCTCCTTACTGGAAAGATGAACCATTCCTTGAGAGGTAAGGACTGCATTCTCCACTTGTCTTCCATGACTGTTTCAACTGAATGATACCCCACTGTTTTCCCCCATAAAACAACTTCAACATGCTGCATAGCTCACTAATTAAATGGGATTTATCATCAATTAACCAGAACCATACAACTTCTGTGGGGTACTTCTCTTGTCCATCTTGCCTAGGAGTGTGCACCTGAGGAAACCTGAGTGTGTCTCTCTCCTTGCCATGAAAATGGGCCAGGCATTCCCAGTATGTCCTCCAAACCATTTGCTCATTGCTGTTTTGCTTCCGCATCCAATCCTTCACTTTCTGGCACTACAGCGGTGTTGAGCAGCAGCCATTGAAGGCTCCAGCCAGATTTTCCTCAGTGAAATACCTTCTGTGGGGTAGAAAGCCAAGGAAAAAAGCAACAGCAAATGGAGACTAGCTTTGCATGTTCCTCCCCAATACCCTCACCTGCACCGAAGACCATCACTTTACCTGCCACCAAAGCACACCAGCTCTGGATGCAGAAGTCCCAGCATTTGGGCTCTAGTACCAGTCTCCAAGCTTCTGGGCCAGCTTTAGGAATGTGTTTTTAATATTCATTGTTCACTTTGTCTGCTACAGATGTGCACAGTGCAATTATTATAATGCTTTGCACATGTGGTGTTATGAAATGTGCGCCTTTAAAGTTATGCCAGGTTGATTTTTTTTTGCTGTAATCCAAATATGTTATTTCTACCTATGTTCCAGTTACTTAGTTTGCCACACATACAAAAAAAGAACACAAAAAGCTGTATTATAAAGATTAAACTGACAACTATGAAACCAAAAGAGAAAAGGCCCATTTTCTTCATAAAAGAATTTTTAATTTGCATGCTTGGATATCTTTTTCTCCTTGTGCTTTTGCTCCTCAACACAGACACAGATGCTCACACAAATATCTATCTAAATAAAAAATACATGCACATAAGGACAATTCCTACTGTATGGAAGGAAATTGTTCCTTAGCCAGGAAACCATGCTCTATCCAAACATTCTCATCTCCAGCAAATGATATCCTTGTATTAATCACTTTCAAGCTTAACCATTTTAGCTTATTGTACTCTATGATAAAGCTTCATCCCTTGCTCTGAAAACAGCCAATCATCAAAGAGTCACTGAGCCTCATCAGTCCTTTTTGGTTTCTCACTCTCCATGGAATACAGTTAAAGTAGATTGTATTTTGATATCATTTAAGGTCCTTGGTGGCTCTGAAACAGTGTGGGATCTCTCTTGGGATAGAAGTTAGAAGTGCCTTCCTGAAAAGATTTAGTAATCAATGTATCAGTGCTGGAAGGCATGGACAGCCTGAATACAGGATACATATCTCACGCTAGAGTCAGGCACAGACCCCTTGAAACAGAAACTAATTGCTGCAGGCCTCATTGCATTTCAAAATATCCGATCTGTTCAGATCCCTCCTGAGAACCTTCCCATACTCAAGCAGAACAACACTCACGCCTAACTTGGTGTCATCTGCAAGGTGACTCTGTAGGTTTAGGCTTCTTTCCAAGGTGAAAATAGACAAGCAGTGGGACACGAGACAGAAGTGTGTTCATCCATCTCTTTTCCACACTGATTTAATCTGTGTCAGTGATATACACTGTACCTGAGCTGGGTATAATAGCACACCAGCAGCAGCTGCCTTCAGGCTTTACAGGCCAACATTGAATTAATACAGCAACTATACTAATTACAGTAGTTTCACGATTATAAACCGCA
>VRYO01002734.1:23145544-23178209 GCA_009812075.1 Sialia sialis
GCTTTCACTGATTCATATTGCTTAGAGATGCATCACTGCCAGACAAACCAGCAGCAATTTCCAATCTTAATTTCTCAAAACAAGAGAGCTTTGACAATACATACATGCACCTCAAGAAAAGTGAATGTTACTGAATATTGAATGATGAACAGGATCAAAATCAAATGGGCTAAACAAGGACATCTGATCTCTGACTAGAGACAAAAACGAGCTCATTCATAAAGAACATCATATTGAAACCTAGCAAGAGTTGCAGGAAAGACTGATGATACACAAAACTGGACGCTACACCTTACAAGGAAGGAAGACTACAGTCACAGCAGCAGATAACCTGCATCAAGAGGGCTTGGTCTTTATTACTGACATAAAAAGCATCAGGACACAGACCAGCTGTCATCCCATGGTTATGCATACTGCTAAATACAAGGACAGTGTGTGGAAGTTTTGGTCATGCCTTTGGGGCATTCAACAGATCCTCAGTACAGCTCGCAAGTGAACACAGGCCAAGGACCAATCCCCACAGTCAGTCTGGATGAAGCCAGTGGGGTGTGGAGAGCAGGAGGGTTCAGTTCTATGGGCATGAGCCATGCCCTTTCAACTGGCCAGAGAAAAGGCAGCATGTGCTTTATTTCCTAGTACAGATGTAGCCACCAAAGTCTTTGGCATAGGAGCCAATAAACTCTGAAATCTTTGGTTACAAAGAGGAGAATCCTATCTATCTAAAATTAATTTAATTATGTACCAGTTAAACAGCAAGCCATAGTGATCCTCAATTTGTTTGATGTTGTGGTTTCATTCAGTCAATTGCCTAAAACTTCAGCTCTTTTTCTGAAGCACATCCAGGCTTCTTTGCTCTGGAAATCTCAGAGGATCAATCTCCCTGAGGAGATTTGCAGTACACCTTCATTCAGACTGGGCAGGCACATATTTCATGCTGTGTTTTGATATTTCCCCATCTTCTGGCTGAATGCAAGAAGTAGGAAAGCTGCTCAGAACTTAATTTAAAAGGTAAACTGAGCTCTTTTGAATTTCAAAAAGTCTCAGGATGGATCTTCTTTTATCAGAGCCAGCTTATCCATCTCTAATTCAGAGAGAAACGTAGGGGTTCAGATCAAAACTTTTTGATCTGGCATCAGATGTTCTCAAAGTTCAGGGGTATTTGGATCTCAGGTTTTGGTGGGGGTCCACCCATGATCTCTAGTGCCCATCTCCTACCTATCTATTCTCTTGTACTTTTCTTCTTTCTTGCTTAATTCCCCCTCCATTGTTCTTCCAAGATTAAAGCTTTTCTATTATTATAATTATAAACATAATTCCTATAAGAGATAAGTAGCTCCCCAGTGTATCTTTATTAATCCTAGTTAAGATAACATTTTGAAAGCAGACAGAAAAAGAGATTTATAAAGAGCAAGAGAAGACAGTTGCAGATCAGAGCAGCAGGGGTAGAATTTCCTACCCTGTCTGAGCCTGCTTACACAGAAGAGCGGGTTAAACATTGCCCTGTGCTTGAAGTTGCACACTAGTGTACCTGTAACCACCTTGATGAGTCTGAGACTAAATTTTGTCTCCCAGTATGGCCCATACTGTAATCTTGCTGTGCGTTGGAATGGCCACCATTGTATTTTGTCTTGTGTGCAAACCCTTGTATACACAAAGCTTTTTAATGTCCTCCTATTGAAGCACGAGTGTAGCTTGTGGATTCAAGAAGGCAAGAGAGGTTTTACCTCAAGAATGGAAAACTCATATATGTGCACCAATAAGCCAGAATGTGCACTGGGATTTGCTGGGATTTCTTGGTTAGTCCCAATATTAATTTCTATATAACTATTAATATAGTGTTATTCCGACACTCTGAGGTAAAAAAAAATTTTTTCTGATGGGCAAAAGGAAGAGACAATGTACACAAAGCCAGTAATTCAATGTTGATCCATTTACAATCTCAACAGTCTTAGAAACTATTTTTGTTAGTGCAGCTAGAGGGGTATGACACAGTTCAAATTGCATATCACAAATAAAATTATGTATACACAAATTTTACAGTGCTTATCCCCTTCTCTGGTCTTACCTTTAGCCTTCTGCTGAAACTTATGTCCAAAACTGATGGTGTCCATTTGTGCAGGGCATGGAGGATTAGCATGAGTCCTAAGCATCCCATATCCTTTGCTCCCCTTCTGAGATTTGCTAGGGGAGATTTTTATGTTTGCTGACATGCTGTGCACTCTGCTCTTTCATCATCAATCTGCAAATCCACGGTGTACCTCCAAGTATTCTCTCTATATATTTTTCATACATGGAACAGTTCTAGGTTCTTATGGTTGCCCCTGAGATTGATTTACATTACATCTAAGGTTTCATTTATTTGCTGAACACTAACTAGCCCTTGGGTTCTCTGCATATGTCTTTGCCTGTGCTAACAGGTGTTAAAAGTCAGAGTTGTTCCAAGCGAAGCAAAAGCTATAACCAAGCAGGTAACACCCCTCCCCCAATAGGTAACTGCTGTTACAAGCTGAATCAAATCTCCAGGTGGGCCAAGACAATTCCAGACAAACCCAAAGAGGTTTGTACTGGTAGCCTAATGCCAAGCCATACCTCTCATAAGCAATGGAAACACCAGATTTACTGAGAGAAAGGCTACAGATCATTTTTCTCCCTGTCTGGCCTCTACTGCTTTTTCTGACTTTGACTTCCCATGAAAACCTGGAGAGATTTCTTCATCCTTTGGAAACCACAGCATGAAAATAAAATATACAGTCACCTTAATATAGTGGAATTGGAGCACAGTGATAGAAATGAACCAGTCAATGTAGTTTGTTCAAATGAGAATCTCTGGTTTGGGAAAACAAAAGAAGTTAAATCTGAGGAAATATATTTCTTCTGGGAAATGTCCTAGAAGACTTAAGAAAACCTGATCTAAAAAGCTTTTAACAATCAAGTGAAGGAAATATTTGTTTTCTCCCAGAAATGAATGCTGAGAAGCAGCAGCATGGTGGAATATCTTAATGTGATTCATCCTATTGTGTATTTAATTTTTGCTAAAACTGGGAACATAATAATCAAGTCAAAATGGGAGGATTACCTTTTAGATACATAAACAGATAAAAAATAATTTCTTTATTAAAGTACTGAGAAAATTAAATCATTCTCAGAGACTAGATGAACATTGATAAAGCCTACTTATTCCAGATTGAGCTTGTGGGGCAAAATACTCTCTGATATTCACCACAAGCAAAGCTTATGGAGACATAACATATTGAAATCTAAATTAATCCTGCTTATTGACTGATAATATGCTCTGTTCCCGGGGGAATATGCCTAATTTATTACTTTTTAAATTGTTTGAATTCCTTTAGGATGAGCAACTCCCCAATTTATTTTCATTGGCTAACTGTGTGGGGAAAGGAGTCATTAAATATGAATAGTGATCATTTTGTTTTAAAAGACTATTGCAAAAAATTCACATTCAGTCAGTGCTATTTAGATTGTATTCTTTTTCATACTGCAAGAAAGAGAGGCAATTTGGAGCACAGACTCTAAAGATGAAAATGAAAATAAGATGTATTGTTTCCTAGCAGACAGCTATTGTCCTCTGGAGTTTTCCTCTGTTTCTGATGCCACTCTCCACAGAACTCATGCAGTACAGACTGGAAGAGTTGTGCTGGTACAGGAGGAGGGAGAGGATCTGTTCCCAGCTGCTGTCACATTCACAAAATAGAAAAATGGGGAATAATAGAAAATATTTTACTGTAAAGTCTTAAAGGGCAACTTAGCCAGGGAGTGTTACTTGATATAACCCTTGAGGCTGACCTAGTTTTTAGTAAGGGCTCTTGGCCCTGGCTCTAGAATGGCACCCTACCATGTTTAACACTGTTCTCATAATGCAGTCTTAAGGAAGACACTTTGTCAGTTACAAAAAGAAAAAAAAAAAAAGAGAGAGAGAGAGAGAAAGAGATGAAAAAAAACCTTAATAAAAGAATAATAAAATAAATTTCAATAATGCAGTTCCTGATCTAGACAGTCTTTCTGCAAAGGTATTGCTCCAGTCTGAACTCATCTCTTTTCCTACTGCCTTTGTGCATTTCCCTTTGATGGAATCTGGGGGCCCCTACTCAGTCCATCTGTCACAAGATACACAAGGTATCATCTCCCTACTTTATTGATGTACTCATCATATTTGAGTTGCACTGGATTCTGTCAGGTCTTTAAAGGGGTGAGAATGCAAAACATGCAAACAGTGGGTGTTGTGCATAAATGAGCAGTTGGCATTGTTGTTGGCACTTAATTCTTATTTCTTCTCCAATATCAATCATTGCTAAAACTACTCTCAGACCTAAATAAGAGATTCAGGTGTCCAGCAGTCTAATTCTCTATTTACCTAACAGGATTATGCTCTTCTACCTTTATTACAAAACATCACTGTTAGCTTAGCAGTGAGGAGGCATTAGACAACTGCTTTGTATCTGTCTTTGGTCTTCAATAAAACCTTTATGGAAATCCTATGAAATTCAGTCACGTTTTATTTTATCTGCCTAGAGACTTCCTAGGAAGGAACAAAGGCTTCTCACTGGATTTACCTACTGTTCCCTACCACTGTTTGTAAATATTAACTTTTCAAGTCAACATGAACCTAGGCATGACAAGAGAAAATCCTTTCCTGAATTCCACCTGATGGATGAGGTTTCCCACTCCAAAACAACATTCATTGCCTTTCACAGAATTTTTGCACAATGCACTATGTGTTCCTCTATAGGGTCAATGAACAAACACTGCCTGCAGTAAAAGGGAGAAAACAGATATGCTTTGTCATACAGTCTCTTCTCCTCATACTCTGTCCTCAAATGGAACAAGCTAAGAAGTCCAAATTAACATATATGTGACGGACAAACCTTTAGGTAAGGACTAAAACTGCATTGGTTGGAGGTTTTGGGGGGATTCTTTTTCTTTGTTTGGGGTTTGGGTTCTTTATTTTTTTTTTTTTTTTTTTTTTTTTGAGTCATTGGAGTTTTTGCCTGGGGAGATGTGACCCCTATCCAGGTTATAACATTAGCTTGTGGCTCCTCTGGAGGAATGGACTGTGCCAGGGATTAGCTGCTTCCCTGACAAATGATGGTCAGCTCAGGCCATATCTCTAGGAGCCCTGGGTAAGGAGCAACTCACTTCCCGAAGACGCAACATCTCAATGTTGTCTTTCATTCCAGGCCAGGGTTTATTTCTACATCTTTCCAGGATAGAATGCCAGAGGTTTGAAAGTGCTCAGACATACATAATCTAAACTCTAGAACTGTGCTGATGGGATGGAAGGATGCTCTACACATCTTTCCTCTGCATCTAGCTCTATGATGTCTGTTAGTGAAATGAGAAATAATTACATCACATCACTTGCAAGTGAAATATGAAGAAAGATGAATGCAGTGGCAAAGGACTCTGAGTGCATACTGACAGATCCATGGCCTATATAAAACCGTAGAATAGTCCAGGTTGGAAGGGACCTTTAAAAGTCATTTAGTCCAGCCGATGGAAGGAGCAGAGTCATCTTCAACTTCATCAGGTCACTCAGAGCCCCATCCAGCCTAGCCTTAAATATTTCCAGGGATGTGGAATCTCCCACCTCTCTTTGAGCAATCAAAGACACAGACACTGTGGAAGGAGTAGAAAAGTGGACCAGGCATAAAGGGATCCTGCTCTAAATGTGCCCTTCCAGCTTCTCACAATGTACAGTTCAGGGAATTTCTGAGCCAGATCTCATAGCTATGTGTTTCTGGTGATGAACCTTTTCCTTGTGTTAATCTGAATCCTTGCTTTCCTGAGCATAACAATGCCATGGTACCCTGCAGTAACAAGTTCAGTGGGTTAATTATACATTTTGTACAATGATCAGGCATGAAATCTGCTGGAATCAAAGGCCATGATTACAGCAGAGGTAAAGAGAAATGCATTTTTTGCTTGAAGATGTGTCGTAATATGTATTAATATAATTGATTACATTTTATTCACACAGGTCAGCCTTACTGCCTAATAGAAACGATAAAACAATTTAATGTTATACATTACAATACAGTACAATTTTCAAATATCTCAAAAAGACTTGTGCCTTCATATTTTATTGTGCAAAACTGCATAAAGCTCATTTTCCTTCTTCCAAAAAATGCAATTTCATTTGAAGAATGACAGTATGGGAGATCTTCATACTGAATTGCCAGCAAAAGTTTTTTGTCAAACTTTCTGTAAGACAAGAAAACACAGATTAGGTTTGCAGCTATTTATCAGTTAGATTTTGAATCTGTAAAATACAAAATAGCTATTTGAAATTCTGCCTTTATATTTCCTGCACAGAGTGCTTTTGTCTTTGACCTATTTAAAATAAAAATTTCCCATATAAGCTGTAAAACATAAAAGCTGCTGTTGACTATCCTCGAACTTCACACAAATTCTAGTCACACTGTATTAGAGACGTACTGCTATGATGTTTAGGCATCATAAAGTGATTACAATAAAAGCTGTTGAGGTTTGGGGTCAAGGTTCCCCAATGTTCTTGTTTTGACAAATGATCTTTGCAGCATGTACATATCATAAGCTATGTTTAGAATTAAATGCTTCAATTAAATCAACAACTTGGTTTTGCCCTCTAGGGTGATAAACAACCAAAATGAGATGCGTTTTTTCTCTGTCTGCAGCAAGGGGGTTAGAAAGAGAGAGGGAGCAACAATAAAGACTGTTGAAAGGTCATTCTAATAAAAGCCCTAGTTTCCGTTTTACTCTAAATTTTATTCCGATTGGCATTTTGTGGTCTGTCTTACCAATTATTGAAAGCATTGCCAAAAAAACAGAGGTTGCACAAGAACTTTTCCCACACTCATTTCTACCATTCTGGTTCAGTGAACCTCATTCTTAATTTCCTAGCTCAGTTGTGTCATGGAGCTGTGTTTTCACCATCCTCAAGGCAATCCCAAGATTTTCCCAGAGATTAAAGGAATTAGAATTTTATTGTTTATTGGAGGTCTATACTTCAGAGTGCAGCAGAAAGGAAGATAACTCCAGCAGAAGAAATATATTCTGCTTCCTGAACAGCCTCACTGGTCCACCTACTGTCCTCACTGATTATTATAGTGCAAAGATACTTTTATTAAACATAATGATATTAAATGGACCTGATGCGATTTAACACATTTATGAGACTCTTTCATGTCTCACTGTAGGAGGTTGATATTTAAACCCTAGTCCTCAATGAACCTGAAAGCATTAATAATCCCCTTCTCTTTGGCCCATATGCAGGCTCATTACAGTTGCTCTTTATAGTTATCTATTTTCTCTTAGGCCCTTATGCAGAGAAGAATCTCTATAGCGGAAAAAGCTTAAGCACTTGATTAACTTTAAATACATTGAAGTCAGTCCTCAAAGTTAAGCCTGTGCTTAATACTTTCTTGATTCAGGGCCTCACAGCCTAGGGTTTCTTTCTCTGTACTGGTTCAAAAAATAATGGCCTAGAATTTGCTTCTCCACTCAACTTCATTGATGCAAATGAGGAGAGCTCCATTTAGATTAAAGAGCTTTGTTCATCTTTGCCTTGTATTTTATAAGCATCTCTAAAAATGGATGTCAAACATTATTACTGGGGAATAGCAGACTTCAAATAAACATTGCATTCATTTTTGTTACAATTATAGAAGACCCATGCTTGAACATCAGCAGGAGCATCAGAAGGAAACTGCAACTCGGAGGTGGTGGTGGTGGTGGTGGAACACCAACATAAAATGAGAAAAGGATGAGGCTAAAGCAACTCCTCATGACTTGACTGGGTGAATTGCCTACAGACCATTGCAATGAGATAGACAGAAGGGGACTGAGCAGGGGCATAGGCAGTGATGACAGCCATGAGCCAGATGTGTCCTCCATCAGTACCAACAGTCAGACCTCACTGCTGGCACTGTGCATATGAAAGAAGTCATGTGAAGACCACCTTCATGACCCTCTTTCCCTCTAGTTACTGTATTCCTCTCCCTCAAGAATGAAGGGGGCCTTTATGCTTCAAGGGAGCAATATTTGAAATCCTGCCCACATCCAGTTCCTTTCCCCAAGTATGTGATGGATAATACCCCTGCAGAACTCATTTCAACAGCTTCTTAAATCTGATTTCATGAGGGACCACACATATCCTTATATATCCTTATGTATCCAAACTTGTTTGGATATTCACATTTTCTGGGAGGAAAAAAAAAGATCAAGTGACTGTGCTTCTGTGCTCAAGAACCATGTGAGCCTGGTCTCCATGATATTCTGGGACACAAGGTCAGTTGGGAGTCATCCTTTTCCTCAGACACTAAACTGAACCTGAATTCCAGCAACAGCCAATCTGCAGTCACTGGCAACCTGCAGATATGTCTGAGGTTGTAGATCAAGCCTACATGCATGAAACGGTGCCTGACATTGCTGGGTAAGGCCTGAAATCCTAAACCCTAATCATGTTGGCAGAGATTATTGATTGGTCCATGAAGATATGGACTCCAGAGTTTCAGCTGCCCCTCTACCTTTGGCCTTCCTTGTTCATGTTTAATTTATGAAAAGGATTTCAGGCACATTTCATGCACTTTGAGAGTAATTACATAGTAATTAAATTGCCAATAAATGCACAGTTTCATTTTCTCATCTTCAAGAGTGTCTCTGGGGTTTGTTTCGGGATATGTCATAAGGATATTCATCAAGAGGACATTAGCCAGCTGACTGGATGAACTGAAGTCATGGGAGCAGCTCTTTAAGCACCATCAAACGACTCTCTTTTACAGTATCAGCCAAGTGCCCCAATTAGAAGCTGGCATCACCTGTCACTGACAAAATGAGATTTAAGAGCATCGATTTGCAGGCTAAATAAAAGGACAATGACAGCAGGTGAGGAGGAGGTTTTGGAGATTATCCTAAAACTTGGATTATTCTCAGGACCAGGTACAGCACAAGTACTACCTGTAGAGTCTGAGATTAAATGTAGATGTAGTTTCTGGAAGCAGAGAATATGGCATACAAAATGCAGAGCTAACATTATCACTGCCTATGCACAGCATATGCATCTCTTACAGCGAGAAATAGTTAACAGACATAGAATGAGCACATGCAGAGCTGGTAGATATGCCCAATTGAATGAATCAGTTTATATATTTAATCCTTCTTAAACAGGTTTATCCTCCAAAGAGTTTCTCATTTCTTCTTCTTTTCCATGATTTAGCAGCCAGCAATCTTACAGTCCTACTGTGCTTAGAAGGGGGCTCCAATTTTTTTATTTCTAACAAGGTTTCCAGCAGATTTTGAATGTCATACAAGTGTTCTATTTGCACATTAACTTCTTTCAGACTGAACACATCCAGAGCTAAATTATTATCCTTGAGATCCATAAAGGCAAAAGCACCATCACTCCCTGTTCAGTGGAGGCAGTATCAAGATTTAACAGCCACTTTTCTTCTGAACATCTACATTTGAGAAACATTAAATATTTAATTCTCTTATTTTACCAACCATTGTCATTGAGTGGGAGACCTAGAGCCACATGTACAGGAACAATCCAAAAGTTCAAATGTGCATGGTTTAGACAGCTAAAGTGAAAGCAGTTGAGCTTGGATTCTCAAGTCTATAGATTTGAAAGCCTAGGTTTCTGTAAGAAAAAAGCTGAACTGAGAATGGCTGTGAAATTCAAACATTCTACCAGGTAGCATGATTATCTGTTGAGCATTTTGGGACAAAAAACTGAAAAGGAACAGTATCATAACTGTCAGAAAAATCAGGAGTACGTTCATTAGTAATTCGCAATACTCATGGAGGACAAGGGCCTGCTGCAATCCTGGTAAATAAATGGAATACTTATCCTTTGAACCATGATTCATGTGAAACCAGTTTTAATGTGAAATTATTTATCTGGTAACATTTTACATGTGAGCAGATTCAATTTTCTGCATAGACATACAGTATGCTACTGAAGAAGCAGTGAACGCCAACAAAGATTATTTCAATCTGCAGCTGGAAGAGTAAGGGTATCGTCTGTCCCACTGCATGATGAGCTCATCATCCTGAGGGAAATGAACACCATACAACACTGCCTTGAAAAGGCTTTGGATGGCACTTTCATCCAAAAACAACAAACAAAAATTTGGCAGGATTTCCGTCATACATAACATCATCGTCAATCATTTAGCTCAAACATCTACATATCTAATAGATCATTGCATATCCAATTACATACATTCATGAAAAGATACAGGCCATATGCTGATTGGAAATTATTACGTAGTAAAATCTGATACTTATTTATACTGACCTTCACCGTTTTCTTGCAAAAACCACAATTATCCTTCCACCACAGAGATATGTTTGGTGTGATATTTGTCCATTTGAATTCAGCACATTTAAGGAAATAATCTTGTAATAATATTAAACATGTTTGATACACTTGGCAATATGTGGGATGATATAAATAACCATGTCAATCATCTCCACAAGTTCTGAGGCACCACAGGGATTATCCTGGTTCAGCTGACATCCTCAGCCATCTGATGAGACACGCCAAATCCTATAACACAAGCAACCCCACAGTGATACTTATTGCAAACCTCCAAAAAAAGGTTTTTGGCCAAAAAATACCTAAACCAAAACACAACAAAACCAAACTAAAAGTACTCTAATTTGTGAACTGAACTAAAAAAAAAAAAAAAAAAAAAAAAAGTTAACAACTCAAAGCAGGAGAAAGATTGAGAACTTAATTGAAAAGTTATCTAGGTAATACAATGTTACAACAAAAACTTGGAAATCACTGTAGTGACAATTATAGCAAAAAAGGTAACAGCTGGAAAGAAAGTAATTATGAGTGGACAAAAAGAAGATAGGGTACAGAATACTTCCATCTGCCATGAATTGAAATGATGCTCAGATCTGGGTTTGCAAGCAGTAGCTGTAGCAGAAAACCCTGTGGCACAGGAGATGTACATAATCAAGAAGACATTTGATGAACCAAGACGCAAGTATGAAACAGCCGTTCTTCAAAACACAGCCATGTAATTCCTGAGCTTCTCACTTTCATCATCACATCCATCCATCCCTACATCTCTCCACTAACTCAACTTGGATTTGATCTGTTGAGTACTAGTGACCTGTACTTCTCACCTGCAGAGAAGGTGAATCCTTACAGAACACTTGCAAGACTCACCACTCTTGTGTGGAATTTTCCATTTTTTCTCACTCAGACCTCAAACTTAACAAAATTTAGGTACAGTAATTTCACACTGATAAGCCGCACCTGTTTCACTGAAGAAACAAGCTGATCCCAGAAGTGCCGCTAATCACCAGGTGCGGCTTATTTATGGACAAATTCCGGAGAATTGCCAACCTGGAAGTGCGAGCCGTGGGGGAAGCAGGCGTTCCCTGCCCCTCAGCAGCCGTGCAGAGCAAGCGGGGAAGACGGGAGCAGGCGCTTCCCGCCCCTCAGCTCCTGGCAAGCCGCCAGGCCCCTCAGCAGCACTCCCACCCTGCCACATGGGGAAAAAAAAAAAAAGTTCAGCTTTTCACCCGATGCAGCTTATTTATGGACAAATTCTGTGGGCTTCCCTACAACTCGGATGTGCGGCTAATCACCCAGTGCGGCTTATAAGTGTGTAATTTATGTGTCAGGCTGCATAGTTTAACTACTTGTACTTCCCATAAACATAATGGGAACGATAAATTTCTCTGAAGGCATGCAGGTGAAGATGTTAAGTTAGATTAGGTGCTTCCCTCTTTCCACTGACTGTATCAGAATGAAGGAACCTCCAGATATTAATCCAGAGCCATTCATTGAGAATTTTACTTCATATAGGAAAACAACCAAAACCATTTAGTACATCTGTCTGCTTCATTCATACCTAGTGAAACAGAGTCTCAGTAGACTTCCTCATTACGCCTGAAGAGGAAAAATACTTAGGGTCTTTCACCTACTATCTGACAGACAGCAAACGACAGATAAACAGCTCTCAGCCTCACTGAGTCCACATTTCTTTGTCCCAAAAGATTTCTGTAGTTGCCATGTCATGGGAATTTGTAATGCCCCACATTGCCTGCTAAAGCAGAGCCATTGGCAGACAGGATGGCCACAGACAAGACCAGAAGCAGGGGCACTACCATGTACCCTGACTGATGCTGCTGAGACTTCAGCATAGCAAAGAATTTAATCCCTTTTCATGGAATAGCTTTCATTTCTGTAACCAAAGACTACTGCAAGAAATTCATAATAGAAGCACCATATATGGAGTATCTGTACATACTATGTGAAGAATAATAGTTCTCCCTTTTCAGGCTACAGCAGAAATAAATCCAAATTAAAAGATTTCCCTGAGCTTTTCAGGGAAGTCCAAGATTACATCTTTAAAATTATCTCACCATGATCTCTCTACTTTGATTTGGTGGATAGTGTCACCCTTCTCATTAAAGAACAAAAAAATCTAAGGACTGCTGCTTTATAACAAGATTCAGAGGTGCTGTAAATGGGAAGTCAAATGTCCTTTTGATAAAAAATGAAAACTTAATTGAGAAAGAAAAAACTTTTTAACATAAGTATTTTTTCTTAGGAAAGGGGAAAAGCACTTTTGGAAAAATGACCCTCCTGTAACAGGTGTTTCTCTTTATATTCTATATCTGTTATAAAAGCAACAACAATTAAGAAAATCACTTAGTTTTCGCCTATTCCAGGGAAAGCTGAATAATTTAATGAGAACTGTTTTCCATTGGCAAGCATTTTACTGTAAAGAGCACAGAATTAACTTATCAAAACTTTTTAACTGTCAAAACTCTGGTGTCCAGGAATTTAAATTCTGAACATTGTGTCCTGTACTGAAAATGTAATTTATAAATTTCTGCCCTTTCTTGCTGTGAAAAAAACAGAAGTTACATCTATAACACTTCTAGGTATTGAAAAGGTAACTCACTTATTTGGTTTTGGTAGCCATGTTTTGAAGGAACGTAGAATGGCATACTTGGCAATGGTAAGGAATGCAACAGGGTATTTTTAAATGAGGGCTCAAGTTGCTAAAAATTTTGCATAAATCCTTGCAGTTAGAAATTGTATTCAGATAAGGTTTTAGCTTTATTCTTCTTTTATTTCTGTGTTTGTCGAGGTGAAGAAGTCAAAAAAAATAATGAGAACACACTGGAAAACTCACAAATTAATATTATATTTGGCATTGGTCTAAATAAAGCTACTCAGTAAAAGCAGACTTGGAGCTGTTTTAGCTCAATGCTGCTCTCCACCCTATGTGAAATGTCTGTGTCTGAGACCAGACAAGGTCACAGGGTTACAGAAAGCATTGCCTGCCATGGCCACAAAGCATTCAGCTACTAAGGATGAAGAGCAGTTCCCTGCCCAGGTTTATAACCTCTCCTGCTGTTTCAACAGCTGAACACTGGCATATGCTCCAAAGGAAAATGGTCTCCCACATTTCAGGCTGAAGGGGAAAAAAGTGATGCAATGGAAAAAAAGCAGCAAGACGAAGCGTGGTGCTGAGCACAAGGAAATGTTTTGAGAAAGCAAAGTGTCTGAGCACAAAGGTTAGCTACACACGTTGATACAGTGCAGTCAGAGCTGGGTGAATTAATGAGATGCTGACACTCGTTTAGCCCTGTAGAAAAGGGGAGATTTTAGTGGAAGCAGCATGCTGCATGTCCCTCATTTGATACCTTGGTTAGAAAGTATCCTTAAGCAACTATAGCACTAAGAACATGTATTCTATATGCAGCTAATGACACAGAACATTTGTTTGTTTATTTATTGGTCTTTCGTTTTTCTGTGACATAGGATAGCAGATGGAAGACAAAACAACTATAGAGGCCTGCATTACAGTCACTGAGTGGACAATACTTCAGGAAAATAGGATTTCAGCTCTCCCTAAAGCTTTGGTGAATGTGGGACATTCTCTTCCCGATGTCTGACTGCACTTTTTTGCATTCTCTCAGTTTCTAAAGAGACAACAGCTTCAGATCGCTGAGCTTTTACTAAAGATCCAGCTCATGTCATCTATCACTCAAATGGAGTAACAGCACCAGACCACTGGGAGCTCTGTACTACAGGAATGAGGAAATGGTTCTGGCATGGCCATCATTTTCCTTCTTGACAGCTGATACACTGTGGAAATTTCCATATTGTGGAAATACTGTCAAATAAAGGCAAAAGTCATTGGTATGAATAAAAATTAAGTACTGAAATGTACCATTTTCAATCCTATTTAATAGGAGCTGGGGAAATAATTTGTGCTCCCCTTGTATTTCCTCTCTGTCTTCTGAAGTATTCAACTACTTAGCAGCAGAGGAACCATTTATATTTATCACAGCTTCTATTCTAAAGCTCACATATTAGTAAAGTTAACATTGATCACTCCATACTACTGTTTGCACAGCTGGATGTGTCAGAATAAGTTCATCTTTTCTAAGATGAGCTTAAATCCACAGTGCCTTTCTTATTTACATCTACCACAGCCTAACATTGTTCCTGTAAAGAAGGTTAGTTTTATGGAAACCATGTCCTGAGTGGAACCCTACAGGTGCATAAATTTTGATAAATTACTTCAGCATACCCTCAGATCTGAGTGTTCATTTGTCTGATTATAAGTAAAAAGGCATTTACATTTGAATAATGAGACCAATTCTGACTCCAACAGGTAATGACTCATTATTGGCACCTTATGCTCCTCTGATCAAAAGGAATACCCCCTTCCATCACAAACAAAATCAGTTTACTAGGGTGTAAATTCCTCCTGGAATTAGGAACATGGGCCTTGCTTACACAGAGAGACAGAGTCACATATATTTTTAAGGCTTGTTGTTTGCAACAAAAATTAAAATCTAGGAAAGTCACTTTCACTGTCATGAGGATGCCCACCCAATCTTTCTCCCTAGATGAGATGGAATGGATGCTGAAGGAGAAAATATTGCTGTGCTTTACAGAGCACCATGCAGATACCAAGGGTGGGACTTAGATCACAGCTTAGAACAAAAATTATCAGGAGTGTGTAGGCATCTACATGTCATCTAGAGAACAAGCCCTCACTGTGCCCCATGGAGATTTGGTCGGGACAGTCAACAGCCTCTCAGAAGTGGCTCAGCTGATGAGCCACTGTAGCAGAAATCTGTACCAGAACCTATGTACCTGGTACCAAGTGGGATGCTCAGATTACCCCAGGACACCTGTGTGGGGGTGGCAGACATTACGCACCACATCATGCTGCTACATTAGAGGCCCAGTCATCTTTATTTTGGAGGACCTTATACAAAACGAAAATCCTCTAAGCAAGTAACTTCCTCATAATTTGGGTGCTGTCTATTTTAGAATGGACTGAATCATCCTTTAGGCTGCACTGACTGTTCTGGGTTGATGTCTATCAGCTCTCATGAGAGTTTAGTGCACATATCAAATATCATCTACGGACGTCAAATGTCAATGCCGTAGTCAGCAAGCTGAATCCTGTCCTAAGGCACTGTGTGCTGCAGACATGACATAACTGGGTACTCTTAATTTTCCATTATTCACGGGCAGATTGCCTGGCTCCCAAAATCCACCTGCTTTACAGGTGAGGCTGTACCCAAGCAGCCTCCACTTGGAGACAACTGTGGTCCATCAGAGTGTATTACTTTGCTCTCAGGCCCATAGGAGATGAGACGCTACTGCTCTAGAACCTGAGCTCCATGCTTGCTCACTGCTGTACCCCAAGACATAGACTGCACAACCCAATAAGATGGATAACTTGGTTCAGAGCCATCAAAGGTGGGTCTTATCTCACTTAGGGTGGCTGTTGGAGAGAAACAGGACCCTACACGTACCACCATGGTCAAGTATTAGTTGTGCTGACTCATCGCTCCATTAGCATTTAGCTATTATGCAATGATGTACCATTTAGACATTATACAAGTCATTACGCCCGAAAAAGTTATTCCAAAGAGGAATTCTCTTCCTAGCTCATGCAAAAGGCCTGTTTACTTAGACTGGCTTGACCTTTAATTCCACAGCTTCCTCTGCTTTCTTCTGTGGTCTTCACATTAGTCCTCCTTCTACTACCATATGCATCTCTTTTCTCTTTTGATGACACCTTTACTTAGGCCTTTTAATTCTGAGGTTCCCAAAATGGGCACACAAACATCCAAGAGGACTGTGTCTACACTGTATGAATAAGGTTATTAATGTTGATTCCTGGGTCTATCTTGATAGAGTTTTCTAAGTCACGTTGATTTGACATAGATTTTTACCTCTGTGGTCTTCCGTGAGTATTTCAAAATTAGATTCCTGCAGGGAATATTTTTTAATTAGCTAAGTATTTCAATTTTAAAGTTAATCTTATAAAGCTAATATTGAACACAAAAGTTCCTTAGGACAAAAGAAAAATAAGTGTCAGAAACATAGAACCATGGAATCATTTTGATTGGATCCCATCCAGCCCCATAGCCTTGTGTGTGTCTAAATCATGGAGCAAAACATTGGCCATTTACCCTTAGGTTGTGGGGTTCTCATTCTGCTGCCTGTCCCTGAATTCCAGCTAGGTACCCAAGGAACAACTGCTATTGTCATTAATGACTGAGACAAAGAAGGCATTAAGTGCCTCTGCCTCTTCCCCATCCTTTGTCACTGTTTCCCCCCACATCCAATAAAGGATAGGGATTCTTCTTTGGCCCATGTTTTGTTTTTGATATATTGGTACAAACATTTTTATTGACTTTCATAGAAATAGCCAAATTAAATCCTAGTGAGGCTTTGGCCCCTCTAATTTTCTGCCTGCATAACCTCACGACATCCTTGTAGTCCTTCTGTGTTTTCTGCTCCTTCTTCCAGAGGCCCTAGACTCCTTTTTTTCCTGATTTCCAGCCAAACACTCTGTTCAGTAAGGTTGGCCATCTTTCCTGCCAGCTTGTCTCTAGGCACATGGGGACTGCCTGCTGCTGTGCCTTTAGGATTTCTTTCCTGAAGAATGTCCAGCTTTTCCAGACTCCTTTGCCCTTCAGGACTGTCTCCCATGGGACTTTGTCAACCAGGCTCCTACACAGCCCAAAATCTGCCCTTCAGAAGTCTAAGGCAGCAGTTCCGTGACTCTCTTCTCACTTCTCCAAGAATCAAAGCTTCTATCATTTTATGATCGTGCCCAAAATGGCCACATAACCCACCCATTCTTCTCTGTTCACAAAAAACAGGTTGAGAAAAGCAGCATTTCACAGCAGAGTTTGGTGGCAGTTTCTGTATCTTAAGGATGTAGGTTTTTCATAGTTAATTTGGAAACTGGCATTCTTTAAACTTCAGTCTAAAGTATTTGCACAGCCAGGGTGAGCACAATAGATAGGTGGATAAATAGATATTTTGAAAGTGGAAAAAAGAAAATTTCATGTAGTGACCTCTTGAAGCATTTCATGCTCAGATTTGACTCATAATCAGGAATAATCAGGAATAATCACAAACTATTCTCATTCTCATTCTTTATCCCATTATTTAAAGGGAAACATATCAAATACCAAGTAATTGCATCTGTGTCAGAAGGTAATTTTGTATTCCTTGTTACATGAACCAGAATAATAATTTCTCTGTTCTTTCAAATGAAATTTGATGACAGAGTATGAATCAATGAACAAATCAATATATGACCATCTTCACTAACAGTTTAAGAGGAACTGCTGGCAGTCCTTACATAAAAAATACCCTCTACCTGGCAAAAAGTTAAAAAGCAAACTTAGTGCGCTTGTGAACTATTAATTTGAAAAAGTCTCTGGGGGCCTCAAAGGAAACTTGAGCAAGTCCAATAGTGTATGATCAGCAGAGATGGGTAGCTGAGAGGGGACAGAAAATGGAGCTTCCAGCACAATGGAAATAAATTGTTAGCCACCTACTGAGGCCTATGAAGCTGGCAAGAGCCAGGAGAGATCAAAATCATGCAACGAAGTGAGATGCTTCTGTGCTTGAATATATAAAGTGATGCCTACTGAAATACTATTTTATGGTTTTAAGGAAAGAGGCAAAATGTATCAGAGATATTGAGTACTTGACTGTATTTTAGCATATCTGTCAGAGCCTTACCTAAAATATGAAATCAAACTGGGGGGTGAAGCAGGATTGATGAGTTCAGGTGAAGCATCTGAATGCTGAATAATGTCTGCAAATGACACTACAGATCAGCACTTATTGGGGCAATGGCCCAAGAAGTGTAGTATCAATAAACATAGTCAGCAGTGAAGCTGAGGAGGATGATGATAAAAATAATACAGTTTCGGAGATTCAAATGGGGGTAGAAAACAATAAATTAATTCAACAGAAACCATTTCTAAAAGAATGAGAGACATGAAAGGTCATTTTAACTGATAATCTCTCCAGTACTGGGACCTCAGTTCCATAGGTGGTTATATGAAGTGGAGAAAAATGCAGTCTTAATCCTGAAGTTGACTGTGGCAGTAAAAATACTATTAATGGCAGCAACCTTGATTTGGGAGGAGAGATAAAGTGGAAGGATAATGAAAATGCCAGACTGGTCATGTCATGAGCAGCAAATCCATAAATGTGTGATCTGAATAATGTTCATGTGAAGGGAGAAACTGGGGCAAACTTAAGCAAACATAATTAGGGAGTAATTAAACCCTACCTATAAGATAAATAGATTAAAATGTTGTAATAAAAAACCTCACTGCTTTACATTTCCTCTTTTAGAAGAAATGGGACAATATATAATATCAATTTTAATGCTTTTACTTCACTGGCTGTTAAAAAGTGCTCAAGCAGCCAGGTGAAAATTACCACCAGGTGAAAGACAGGGGAGCTGGCAGAGAGCTCCCAAAGCCCTGGGGCGTACTGCTGGGGGAGGCAGGAGGGAGAGGTGTGGAGGAGAGGTATCACCAGCCTCTTCTTAGCTGGGAGCCATTCAGGAGGATGCAGGTTGGAGCAAGTCTTGCTTTTTGGCTTGCACATCTCAGGTCCTGCACAGCGGGAATCTCGGTCAGGCAAGTCAGGGGCTGAGTGCCAGGCCAGACTGCTCATGATAGACCCATCTACTTTATGATTTTGGAATTATTTAAAGACAGCTGGCAAGGGAATGCTCCCAAATCCTCATTGTGCTAATTAGCTTTTTCTAACAGGGCAATCCCCATTTATAAAATGTGGTTTCCCTAATAGCTCACTGAATAATCTGTGAAAAAAAGCACATCCCTCTCATGCTTGAGATTCATGCATCAAAGCAAAAGGCGAGGTTTGATGAAGTCAACTGCACAGCATAATGAGTACAGCACTGCATCAGCAAGGTTTCCTCCAGGAGATAACTATGGTCAGAAAATCATTATAGCAGTTGCTGTTAATAAGGGGGAAGAAGAATGATTCACAAACAAGTCCTGTAAGTTGCCTACAGGAGCACCACAGGGAGGAGTCCTGTTACTCATTATGCTGTGTGTCAGCTCCAATGAGGCCAGAAGCACAGCAGAACAATGATCGTGACGTCTTGGGTGGCCAAAGGTTTCTTACAGTGTTTTCACATTCATTGTGCACTTGAAATTTTCTCAGGAGAGAAAGGAAGCTTTTGGGCCTGCCTGTAAGAGCTTACTCCCCATATAAATGATAAGACTTGCACTTCAATTACATATAAATGTATATATACATCTTTACCACCCCACAGAACACAGGAGAAAATGTCCATTTTCAGCACTTTTCCAGCCTGACATTCAGAAGAGCAGTAGGAAGAATACATAGGATTACACCATGGTTGTCCCCTATTCCTTTTATTTGTGTTTAATTTTGCAGGGACAAGGTTCATTTTGTAGACAGTCCCAAGAAGGAAAATTCTTTTATTCCGCATTTTGTTATTATAAACGCATGTGGAGTATGTATGGTTTTTCAGGCTGTATGGAATGAAGCAAAAAGGAGTTTTCAATCTTTTAATGCTCCATGCTTGTGGAAGAGGCATAAGAAAATGGTCCATGGAGATCCTATATTAATATTTGAGAGATTTTTATTTTTCAGACCTGGTCAGGTTTTATGACTGGCACATTTCCGAGAATGCACTTCTCAAGCATGAGGTTTATAATGACTTCTCCTTACACTATTTATCTCATTTTTCCAGTTGCAGTGCATTTATCCTCACACAGACAGAAGCATGACAGGAGAGGAGAGGAGACATCAAAGAGATTTTGACAAACGGAGGAATATGGATTTCCCTCTCCCCTCCCTGAAAGATATTTTCAAGAAGATGCAAGGTTTTGTAATGCACAAATGTATTAGCAGCAAACAGGAAAAGCTGTAACATTTGCTGAGGTTCTACTGAGCTAGCTTGGACTGGGTGTAGAGGGGGAGAAGGATCTGGGGCCTGGCAGTTTGCCCTGAAATGCACAGAGGTTACAGGGTCCACTGTGCTCCCCCAGTAACTTTTCTTCCATCTACTGCAACCCAGAAAATAATTTGCTCTCAGTCCAAAAGGGAAAACACAAAACAGCCAAGTCCCGTCTCATTTTTGCAGTATCTAGACTGGTTGGATCATTTGTTCTCCCCATTTCTTTTCAGCTATGTAGCACAGCAGTTACTTTCAGCATCTCTCTGCTGGAACACTGGCAGGGTAAATAATAGATATATTTCTAAGCAATCCCAACTCATTTTTTTAAATACTCACACCAAGATTTTTCAACACAACATTTGGGGAGGTTATTTATATAAGAACATGTTCATTCTGAAATGGGATACAGGACTTACAAAAGTTATTGCACAATGTGGTGGAAGGGGAAAACAGCTGAAAACGGTCTACTAAACAGTAAAATATTGGAACTTACAAGCTTTTTTCCAAGTCAGAAAAACCCAGAGATTTTTACACTTTAAATGCAGGTATCATCTTAAATGGGAAATGGAGAAGACAATATTTTATACCAAATAAAAAAGGATAAGAACATATTTTCAAATGTATTTTCAAAGGTACTAAAGGAGTTAAGGGCTCAAATGTTATAGGATGGCATAAGTAGATCCTGTAAGCTCCAGTGCAAATCACAGCTGCTATGTCCATAAAAGATGGCTAATTTTGCAGCCAAGGCATTTAACTGGGACTTGGTACATTTGGGATTCATGCCTGACTCTGTCTAAATCTGCAAGCCATTTGCTCTTTCTGTGCCTCTGTTTTCTCTTTCTGTGTGACAGTACTGAAGCTGCACAGAGAAATTCTCAGGATGCAATCAATGTAATGTGGGGGACACACATGATTATTTAATTTATAGTCATTTTTGACAACTACAAGTAAGAAGTGGGATTGAACATAGACTTACTATACATGCATAGAAGCATATTCATCATGTTAAATACCCAGAAGAAAGAGAAATAAAGCAGTACTTACTGCTTCCCAGGTAAAAATATGTCATAGTAGAGATTTCTTCAGAATATTAAATAAGGCAAGTTTTTCCCCCTAAACAGGAAAATCTTAGTCATTGTGATGAAATAGCTTCACTCTATTAAGAAATATCTGACCTCATTTTAAAATGTCAGGGATACGGACAAAATGGGAATGTGCATGATGTCAAACATGACCAGTGTGAGAGGGGTCACAGAAGCAATGCTTGGCTGCTTGGTATCACCGTCAGCAGGGCTGGGCAAGCTCAGCAGAACAATAAAGTAACAGAAATTTGAGCTGTACTCATCTGTAAACTAAGCTAAACATGAACTGGGACTTCAGGTCTCTTAGTTTTGCTGTGATGCCAAGCTTTGGGCTTCAAAACCATAAAAGATGCAGATTTGGCTGATAGTGGGTGGGAGTGGGGATGACTCAGCCCAGCTGCCTCCTGGGTCTCCCAGTGAACACATGCTGAGCAACCAGCTCTTGGGCCCTCCAGACAAGACAGCACCATCACTCACCTACCCTTTTTGCTAACGCAAACCTAATCACTGAGAGATCTTGTCTGTCCCCTTGCCTGCAGCCCTCCAGGGAGGCTAGCCCTGGTGTGGACATGCATTGAGAGAGACTTTCCAAACTTACATGCTATTCATGAAGGAAAGCAAAAAGGTTTCCTTTCACCCTTGTTAGTCCTGGCTGCTGATGCACTTTGGTGCTCTGGTTTTATTCAGGCAGACCTCAGGCTCTGCCCTCAGGGCTGCTTGGCAGCAGGACTGATAGAAGGCAGTGCATCTGTGATTTGGGGGTCATCACTTGCCACAATGCCACTGAGGCTATAGCTCTCCTGGTACCTTCAGTAGATCTCTAATTGTATTCTCCAGAGGAAAATGTAAAAATCTCTTCAAGGGAAGTGCTGAAGAAAAGTAGCCCTGAGGACAAATCCCTTTAAGCCAATTCAAAACCAATGCAGAAAGATTTTGTAGCCACTCAAGATATCCTGGTTTCTCTGCTCCATTAGTCCCCTTTCCTTGCGTAGCAACAGCGCAACATAATGGTAATGTCTCCTAAAATTTCTATTGATGTATTCAACACACAGCTCATATATGTTTTCATTTTACTTCACAGTGTTCTGGACTACATTAAAATAACTTTGTCTTCACTGGGGACATCTCTGATTACTCGCTTCTAGTTTAGTTCCTCATTTGTGTTCAGAGAGGAAAGGGGTTCAAACTAGAAATCTGAATTTTCAGGGAGAATGCAGACTTGGGATTTGAACTGCCTTCTTAAGTAAATGATCCTGCAACCTTAGAGCTTCCTGCAGGGGAGACATGGGGATCACCACAGTCATGGTTTACTGTCAGCTACCTACCCTGGTGTTCATCTTTGCCTCAACACCATGGTCCCAAACTTGCAGCTTAGCTGAACCGTCAGCAAAAGGGAAATAATGCCAGTTTTCTCTGTGTCCATGTTAACCAAGATGTTAAACACCTTTGTTGCTGTTAGGGATTTAAGCCATTCCTCCAGATCCCTCTTGAAGTGCAGTGTGTTAAATTTCAAAGGCACTTTTAGGTTTTCTTCCTGCCTCTGGTGTCCAAACAGGATGAATCTACATAAAAAGATGTCCACAAATGAGAAAATAGGACCAGGTCCACTGAGAGACCTGAGCAGGCAGTTTATCTGGTGTTTCCTTGTATTTAGGCCAACTCCAACTTTTGGCACTTGTCCCAGCATAGATGAGAACATTTTGGGTATTAACGAGGTATAGCTGGAGTTGAAAGCACAAGAACTGCAAGAGACACCCTATATTCCCTGCATGTTTTTCCATCTCAGCCAGAAAAAGCACATCTAAGTCTCACCCCTTTACTCCACTAAAGGGTTCAAATTGGAATGGAGAAGGAAAAAAGGCAAAACAAAACAAAAATACTATAAAACCATAGCCTGTAGATAAGTAATTATCAGGATTACCAAAACAAAGCACTTGAAGGTAGTGTGGAGCTTTGAAGGTGATTGATTCACTGGAAGATCCAGACGTTTCTTAGAACTTGCTCAGAAATAGGAACCAGTGGTTTTGAGCCTCCTGGCAAACTAATATAACCAGTAAAGGCCCCATCATCTGGGGTACAGCCCTGTCATCTGCACTGCCAGGACCAGAGCCATTCATTCATCCAGCCACAGCTGTCAGATCTTCAGCAGCAGGGGACACCTCTCTGGAGCCCCTGTGAATGTCCAGTTGCACATCCTCCTCATTTGTGAGCACATTTCTGACTCTGCATGGACCTCTGCACTGTTCAGAGCATGAACCACATGAACTCCAGCTGGTCATCCTGATGCTGTTTTGGTTTTGCCTTTTTTTTTTCTTTAATATATTCTCTGTATTGTTCACACATCTATTTGTTACTCTGTCACCCACTGTATTAATATCTAGTTTTCCCTGTACTTTCCCACAGCCCTTCCTTTAGCAGAAAGACAAATTCCAGAGCTCCAAGCTCTGAGGGTTACAGGGCCCCTATCCTGTCTTGGTTCTTCCTGGGAACCAAGGATTAGAATATCTAGAATTTCTCTTTGAGATACATTCTCATGGACAAAGTACAACTGGTGCTGAAGGAGAGACTCCAGAGAAGGGACTTGACCTGGGGAGCAATTGCATCACCATCCTAATTGGTGCTTGTTATCAATTATGCTAATTTTCTAAAACCTATAAAAATGTACTCACGGCAGGGGAGGGGCGTGGGCTTTTGTGGACATCTCTCCATAACTGGCTCTGAAGGCCTTCAAATAAAGATCCCCTTTTATATTACCTCCTTACTAAAATTATCTCGAGTTTCATTTCCAAGTTGAGCAAAAGGCAACAATCCATACCTCCACAGACCTCACAGATGTACCTGGAGATAGGATTTTGTCTGACATACAGAATCATAACTCTGCCTTGGATACTCAGGCTTCCATCTGGAAACTCTGTGCCCAAATAATTTATAAGTAACTGGAAGAAATAGATTGATATAAAACATGATAGTAAAATAAATTATAATGTCAAGTTAATAAAAATGCAGAGGTACTCATGCCTGAGAGGAAAGGATGATGGGGTGAGCCCACAACATGGAGGGGTGCTTTATGAGCATGTTTGGAGGTCTGAAGAACTTCAGAGCAGCCTGGCAGAGTCCACTGAGGAACTCCAGTAGTGGGTACACCTTTTTACATCTCCTGCCCCCTTTATAAAAAGGCACATTAATCTCCTCCGTGTATTTATGGCAGCCTTTACTGGCTGCATTGAAACAGTTCACCTTGAGATTTGGTTCAAACACAGCAAGTCCCCTGAGTTTTCCCCCAGCTGTTAAGAAAGAAAAAAATTATGTGAACACTCACTTCAGGAAAGCTGGAGACAAAGGCATTACCTCTTCCCAGATGTGGATTCTGCCTGAATTTGAAGTGAATCTATTAAGCCATCTTTGAGACCATTCTGTATGTTCTGTCATTATGTTAAACTTAATTGTCTTATTTTCCAACATAATGTGCATTAGAGTCATTAAGATACACTGCTGTGGCAGGTTTTTCTCTCTAGTTATCCAATCTACTTTAAAAAGACACATATTATCTGAGTCTCTGAGGTCTTGCGTATTTTCACCTGTCCTGGGAAAACTTGCCATTTATTCTAATGGAGGCAGAAATCAGGCTCAAGATTCCCTGGCATGAAGAAAGATTCACATGTGAAAAGCATAAAATTATAATGGATGCACAAATACTTTAATCTCTTAAATTTGAAGGGAATATAGACACTTTTCTGGGAAGCTGCAGCTGCACTTTAAAGTGTTATAGTGTGCTTTAGCTGACCAACTCCATACTGAAAGCTCATTCATGACTGAAACAAACGGGAGATTCTTTCAATGGTTAAAATCTGTAGATAAATGTTGGGGTTACTTTGTTTTCCCTGGAATAGTAGAACTTTTCCAAAACACTCTGTCTGCTCCAGTCCTATCCATCCCTCCCAGTTTTTATACAGCACAGTCCACTAACAGAGATACTGAATATCACTAATAGCGACTTCAGGGATACTGAAATAAATCTTCTGTGCCTTCCTCAGCTGAGATTAGAATCTACACCTAAATTTATAACTCAATATTAGCTCGATATTCAAGTATTGCTTTCATTTTTTAACTAGAATGTCTGTTATGTCCCCACAATTCTCCTGGCTGGTTCACAACTAGAAAAATACATAAGAGGTCAGAAAATTTATTTCACTGCTTCAACAAGAAATTAATATAATTGATTAGCCACAGTATCTCAAGGCTTAGATCCATGCTTTGCAGAAGAAATTCATAATATGCTGAAAGTTGAAATCCTGAAATATCATTTCACTGCAGTGAATAAGACCAAATCAGCTATTCCCTGCACTCAGTACAGATACAGCATAGTGAACAGAATGATAAGCCCAGCTCGCTGTTAGCACTGTAACGAAAGCAGCAAACCATGACAAGGTTAATCCCTGCCATTAAGAGTGACTGTAACACACCTTGTTGATATTAATAAGGTCTTTGAGCTTTATTTTATAAAAGGCTTAATAAGTCATAGTGGGAAGTTGACCCAAATATGCTGCTGATGCTTTTCTGTCATCGAATGATATGCCTACTTTGCTGCTGGTAGAGTAGGATGCTCTGTAGATCCTTTTCCTTAATCAGAGATTAAAGCAGCTATCGTGCTTGTAGATATGGAAAACTCTAAGAAATAGAGTGTGTCTTACAGACTTTTATAGTGCCATTCAAGACCTATGCAGAGACCCACAGCACAGCCTATGGAACTCACAATCAGGATCATAGCCTCTGCACCCCTTCTTTCCTGCATTTAATTTCTGTGCTATAAAAATGAAATATTGTCAGCATTACACTTTTACCTAATCCATTTCTTTAGTGCTAATAAGATGAGAGGACCTTTAATGGCTACTCCACTGAAATCTAGCAAGACTAAAACCCCTAACTGAGAAAAGCATGTGGTTGAGCAGTCACCCAAGAAGAATAAATTATGAAAGCTCTTAGCAAACACCAACTGAGGAGTGGTTTTACATGCAGAATTTCAAGATAAAATGCAAATGTTTCTTAAGAAATGGTATATTAGTGCTCTTAGGATTTTCAGTGCTCTTAGGGTTGGAGCGCTTCGTTGATTTTTCCCTGGATTTCTACTGGGGGTTCTCTCTGCTCAAAACTGTTCCACCAGCAGTCATGCAAGCAGGCTGCAGATTGTTCACAAGCAATTTAAAGCGTGTGTCAACAAACTGGCAGCTAAGATCTGTTAACTGGTTTTAACTGAATGCATCAGACACATTATATTCTACTAAGTTTTTTCCCATGTAGTTAAATTACTGGTGTGTATTCACACCAGTTTTAAAGTGCAAGAACAAAGTTATTCCTGACTTGTACATCAGTCATTTAAAAGAGCTTCCCATAAGGAACAATGAAGCCAAGATGTCATCCTTAATGAAACATTCCCAAGAAGTCATCGCTTCAGTACTCTAGAGTAGTAAAGGAAAAACTTTTTATGGGTAGGCACTGAGAAGAACAGCAAAACAGTTATATGCTACCAAAGCTCCTTGCTTATCACCCACTTTCCTTCTCTACTTAATTGTGAGAGCTCTACAGATACATGCTGTATCACATAATGCTTAATGTGATTGGGTGCAACTTGTGGCCATGCAAATATTAAATTTACTGCCAAGTGAAATACGTCCACCAATCATGAGTATTTTGCTGTGAAAAGGAACAAAAAATGAAGATTACTAGACCTGAGAAGAAACATCGGGTTCTGTTTGTTTCTCTGTTTGTTTTTAGGCAAGCAACTTTCTTGGTAAGATTTAAGGTAGCTAAAGACCACACAGCCACTAACTCACTTTCCCCTGCTCCTAGTGGGTTGGAGTATAGAATTGGGGAAAAAAGAGTAAAATTTGTGAGTTGAAATAAAGACAGTTTAATAGGACAGAAAAGGATGAGATAATAGCAATAATAGAATGTAGTAAGCAAGTGATTGCTCACCACCCAGCAATTATACCCAGCAGTTCCTGAGCAGCAGCCTCTGACCACTTTCCCCTAGTTTGTATGTTTAGCATGATGCCATATAAAAGGGAAAATCCCACTGGCCAGTATGGACCAGCTGACCTGGTTGTGTCCACTCCCAATTCCTTGTGCTCCCTCCCAGTCTACAAGCTGGTGTGATAATGAGAGAAGCTGCAGAGTACATGACTAAGTGTAAAAACTGCTTAGAGACAACTGATCCATCAATCTGTTATCAACATTATTCTCATACTAAATTTAAACCATAGCATTATACCAGCAACTAGGAAGAAAATTAACTTTATCCTACCCAAAACTAGGATAGTAGTTGAAAGTAGAAAAGCTTCAACTTCTTGGCTGACAAGTTAGAAGTAAAGCTAGCCCACAAAGGTGACTAGATGATCTTAGTCAGGGTAACATTTTCTCACATCCCATTCTTGCATGCTTGCATGCTCTTGCTCTTGATGTGTTGTTCTTGATTTCTCCCCTCCTTAACAGAAAGTCGAAAGCTCTTTTCTGATGTCTGTTTGGCTTCTCTCTCATCACTCTTGCTCTAAGGTAAGCAGGTTATAATTATGGCCTTCCTATGAGAGAAAGGCTTATGAAGTGTATTTTTAAGCAGTTTCTGAAGGCTGTGTGATAGATCTTTGTCTCAAAGGGAGCCATCTCACAGTGCCATTAACATAGAAATCATAACTGCCCATTTCTTGGGACACTCTGGGAACACAAAATCAAGGACTGCATATACCAGATGGGGAATGGCAGCTTCCATGCTCTTTGCTTCATTGGCTTGTTACTAGCAATCTTTGAATCTGAGGGTGTGAAAAATTGAGTTCAAAATGCCACAAATCATTGCTAAAATATTTATGAACACAAAGATGTAACGATAAGGTTTCTGATGCTGTTATCATGAGTGACACCATGTATGCGACCTCAGCACAGCTCACTCAGTGCCACTGTAATTTCTGTTCAAAAATTATTCGTCCCAGGGAAGGTCACACTACCTCCGTGGGTTGTCATGAATTTCCCAGGCAGTGTGGGAGCATATGTTTGGATTTAATGTAAAAAGCCCACTCCGATAAGTTAATGATAGAGGTTGTTACAAGGTCTAAGCAAATCAATTATTTTAAACTGTAAGCCAACAAAACATTCCCTTTGTTTGTTTTTCTCCGAGCTGTCCTTGACTTTCAGAGCTGGAAGGCAGCTACAGGCAAGAGGGCCACCAAACTAGTCAAGGGGGATCTGCAATTAATTTCTAAAGCCCCTCTGAGCAGTGCAGGGAGTGCATGAACACCCCTCCTGAGGCTTTGGTGAGGAGTAAGGTACCCATGTACACATTTTAAACAGGATCTGTGCCCAAGTTCACATGCTAAATCAAAGGCACATCCTGGTGGGAAACAAGCAGGAAATGAGACAATGCCAAAAATAAGGTTATGCAGGAAGCTTTGGGGGGAACAACATGAGCAGCCAATAACTGGAGACCACATCTGCCTGATGGAAATCCAGTGAGTAAGATTTATGTTTCCCAGACAGTGCTGAAGAACAAAGAGAAATGCTTAGAAATATTCAGGAACTGGGAACATGGGTTTTCAGCATGCACACAGAAGAATCCATCAAAAAAAGAGGAGGCTTCTTGCCATATCCAGAAGTGGGAGCAAGCAGAGGGAGAGAAATATGCTATTGTGCTATCCTTTTGCACAGAAGTAAACCTTTGATAAAAAACTTTTTTTCAGAAGTGCTTTATGCAGATGTCAAACATTTGGGCTGTTGTCCTAACTCAGACAACAAAAAGGCAGAAATGACCCCCAAATCACATACTAAGAAGGTTCAAACCAAGTAGAGTCACTCTGGCTTAAATGCAAACTGCTTCATCACTCTGATGGATTCATCACTATTTGCTTCTGCTCCAGCCTTCCCACCAGGTGGAATGGGTACAGAGGGGAGCAACTGCAGCTTGAGGTCTCTGGATCCTCTCCGTGGGTTCTGATTGCATCTCAGAGGAGTCATTAGCTCAGCCCATGAAATGCATTCCCTTGTTTGCTTGGTTCTCCTGCTGCTGCTGGTACTGGATTTCCTGACACTTCCAGCCCTGCAGGAGTGATGAGGCTGGTCCCCTGAGGCAGCTTCCATAGCTGGTGATGGCATCCTTCCTCACAAGTCCAGAGTCAGGCTTCCAAGGGTGAGAAGAGAGGAAAAGAAATGGAAAAGGAAACTCAAAAAGAAAATTTTAAAAATTAAAAAAAAAAAAAATTTAAAAAAAAAAAAGGGTGGGGGGAAAGAGTAGTTGTGTGAAGGGAGATTAAGGAAATAAGATACCATTCCATTTTACATTTTAGTCCTTTTTCTGCCACCTGTTTCTTTTTAAACATTGCAAAATTTCTGTGACACAGAATAGACAACATAAACCCTCGTGCCTTTGCACCTTCAGATATAATGCCTGAGACCTGTATTTTTTCATCTTCGAAAACAACCAAGAGTAAGAACAGTGTGACAAAAGAAGTAGGGTAGGGTTTGTGTTGTGATGCAATAGTCTTGGAGAATGCCTGAGACTTCCAGAGTAATTTACAGAAATCTGGGGTGCTCCATTTGCTCTTCAGTCATCCCTTACAAATTGAGTACAATAAGGCCCTTCTCTTGTACGGAAAACTTGTTGTAATAACTCTTTTGGTTTTTTGTTTTGCTTTGATTTTTTAAATTTTTCCCCCCCCATAAGTTTCTGATATGGTGTGATATGGCTGAAATAAACTCATGCCTGCACTGGGGACACATGGGTGCCATACAAGGTGGAGCATTCCCATGTGTGCACATTGCAGAACTGGTCCTGGATCACCCTGCCTGAGTGTCACCATTAAATGCTTCTTAATGCCCCATTCCCATTTAGACTGACTGACCAGTCCAAAGTCTGATTGTACTTATTTTGATGGAAATCTAGCTAAGTTTTCATTTTTTGTGGTACACATAGTTACTCCAAAAATGAAGGCAGAAGAATTTCCTCAAAATTTCACCCACAAGTATTTCCAGCTGAGATGAACATATTTTTTAAAGTTGACTTCAATGTTAGCTTGCGATGCCCATAAAAATTACTTTAAATTCCTTTCTTTGATCCTCGAAGTCAGTTTGTCATTGGTCTGTTTCAGGTTTTGTGTTCTCTTCCCAGTATTGATTACATACTGAACTTTCAGTAGATTAGGAGGCTTATTCTTATTAATCTATTTTCTACTGATTTAATGGATTTGGGCATAACAAATTCAAAGGTGTCGTTCTTAGACCCCAAAATATGTGCTTGAAAGTATACAAAACGTTCTAATCACATTATTCCATAATTCCTAATTAAAATTCTATTTTTCCTTGATTTAAAAAGGGAACAGTTAAATATCAGCATTCATATCAAATGAATCTTACTCCTGCAAATTTAGCACAGATTTAAATAATGAGGTATGTTACACTTTAGTGTATAGTGATGAGAAAACTGATGAAAATTGAAAGTTGGGCAGTTAATTCTAACTCTTCAATACAGGTCATGCAAATCCAAGTTATTTGGAAAAGATGATGTCAGACAAAAACTCCTGATAAAAACTGTCACTGTTCAAGCTGATATAAAGCAAACATAATAAACATAGTGCCATGTATTTCTTAAACAAAGCAGGTCATATCTCAAAATTTACTACATAGGTCATATCTCAAGAGATTTACTACAAACTTACTGGAAGGTTTGCAGCTGTAACCTGCTAGGATGTGCAGCCTTCCATTCTCTAAGCATTGTGTGCCTGAGAGAGGTTTTGTTGATTTGAATCAATTTTCTCCCAGCTGATACCAGCCTAAGTGAAAGAATCAAGCTCTGCATGTAGACATTCTGCTGGTTCACTTAAAACCTGAGGGAAAACTGGGTGATGGCATTCATCATATTTTCTCCACCCCTAAGATTTTGCAAGATATGATCAAATGCAATGCAGGATGCTTAATCTTATTTGCATATTTTCCCATCATTTTATTCAAGATGCTGGAAAAAAGTTGCATGAAGCAAGTATCTCTTTTTGTGGATAACAAATGTAAACTATTTGAAGGTGTGTTCAAGGACAGTTCTGCTCATTTCAGACTTCCTTTGGTGGTACACGCTTTACAGTTTTTCCAGCCTCAATTGTTATGCAGGACATTGAAAGCTATTGAAAATTTAATAATATTTGTTCTTGAGAGCCATGAGAGTGTAGCAGTGCAAGTCTGATTACTTTGGTTTAAAATATATCAATGGATTATTTTTATAAGTGCAATTCATTTCTGGCGTACTTGTGATGACTTGCAGAGTGGTTAATTACTGCTTGGGGGCAAAAATTTTGGCATGGAGGTCATAAAAAAAAGAAAAATTTAGGGAGTGCAAAAAAAGGGCAAGGTTTGATTTTTTTTTAGATCTGCTTACTTTGTCCAGAAGGGGATACATTTTTATAGCATGCATAAAGCAGAAATACTTATCTTGAAGGAAAACCACAGTGTTTTCCTTTCTGTTTTTAGAATCAACCATTTGATTGCTCTATAATATTGTTAGACTGATCTTTCCTTGTTACTAGTTTCTATTGCAATTCTTTCCCTGCCATTGGACTGGAAGTTTTAAGGTTGTTTGTGTCTTAATATTTTAGGTAATACTCAGCTCTCCCTCAAATTCTGTTGATGATACAAGAAGAAAAGATGGCTATAAGAAAAATTGAGAAAAAAATGTATTTTTGTAAAATGTTTTAGTTGCATTAACTTCATATTCTCTCAAAATAATCTTGAATTTGACACCTGCCATGTTAATCCAGATCATTTCCTCTCATCAGCATCATGCCTGAACTCTACTGCCTCCTGGTTCCCAGGAAACATATAAGAAACTGGTAGAAACAAAAGCACCTTGCAAAATCTGATCCAACAAAGTGAGTTAGGTTTTCAGGTGAGCACCTCAGCCTAACCATAAATCAAGAAAACCAATTTGCTATCTCAGAGACTTTATTAGAAATGGGATTTGCTACTGCCTGTCTGAAAGCTGGTAAAACACAGAGGCAGAGAACAGGACTGTTACTTCAACTTAGTTAATGGAAATCAAGGGAAAAGCATTTTCTCAAATGTATGGGGGCCCAAACAGCTTACTTTTTAATGGGAAACATAAATACTCATGTTTCTTGGAGTAAAATAGAGGTGTTGAACTTTGAGAATTTAACAAGAAAATAATGTGTGTTTCTGGTTTAAGTGCTCAGACTCCTACCCAGAAAAAAACTCCTTGTAGTAGATATTTATTACTCCATCTGGATTGCATGCAATTAACAGTCTGCTTTTTTTTTTTTTTTT
>VRYO01002734.1:23178301-23193492 GCA_009812075.1 Sialia sialis
ATCCACCAAGAAGTCACTTTTCAGTGTGCTGGGCCCTAGTCCACCCTCAGTAAACCAAAGAAAAATGAAACCATTGGAGACTTACCTGACTTCTTGATATCTCAGAGTAGTTACTATTTATTAATTTGATTGATTTAAGGCTAAAGACTGTAAAAAACTGGGTTCTAATAGGCTCTGAAATAGATTTTGCTTTAATTAGTCACTTGCTTCTCCCATGAGAACAGATATGCATTCGCTTTCTACGTTGCTAGGCTCTTTCTCAGTGCTGGCAAAGGCTCCTCCATTACAGGATTGTTTTATGTGTGTATGGGATGAGCTACATTTATTATGATTTCTTATTTTGCCTTTTCCCCACATATTTTATATGTACCTTGCTATCACCCAGGAATGGCCAGACAAGGTCATGTCAAAAGTCCAGTAGCTCATTCTCCTCTGTGATTGGAGCCAAAAGTAGATGCTTAATCTAAAATTTTAGATTTAAGGACAGCATGGACCATTGCATCCCCATTATATACTCTTAGTTTTCAATTTTATGTAACTCAGAGAAATCAGCATGGCTTTGAAAATATAGATAAATTCGCACAGAGGACTTTCAGTCATTAAATTTGTTTTTATCTCTGAACATTCCAGACTTGGATGACTTGAAAGGATAAGAAGAAAAATAGCTCTCTGCTGCCACTTTGGGAGAAAGGAGAAGAGCTAACTTGGGCATACTTTACTTATATAAACTAAATTCTGCCAAATATACCTATTCTTCCTGTTGTATGTCTTAAAGGGATATTAAATGGCACATGAAAATGTATTTCTTAAAGGGAACTGAAATGCACCCTGTACCCACATAACACCCCAAAGCTGCACTCCCATGCACCCGAGAAGTTGTAGGCAAGGGGGAAAGAAATACCACCAATATGTTACAACAGATTTTCACTGTTAGTGCCTTGAGGTTGGAAAGATCAAGTGTTTTGGGAAAGAAACCTTATTTCCACAATAACTATTACTAGATTGCTTGACAGATTAAACTGAATTTCCTTGAACTGAATTACGCATTCTGACCTGGTTCATAGACTAAAACTTCATTATATTCTGATTTCTGCCTCCAGAGCTCATCTTACAAACATATAATGTTAATAAAATTATTTTTCTCATTTTAGTGTCAGTACCTCCCACTGACTGTCAAAACAATTCCTTACCAATTACAGTTCATATTCTCAGAGGTCCACGAGTTGTCATATTACACACACAAGTCTTTATCCCCCTTCCCCATTTTTACACATACTTTTATTCCTTCCTCCTCTCTTTCTCTTCCATGCAGTTCCATCACTAAGACCCAGTGATGTTGCCCGTGGAGGGGACAGAGTGCAGAGCACCACTCTGATGTGTGATGCACTCGCTCGTGTGCAGCCTCAAGAAGCCCATGCTCAGCTGATCACAGCTGTCAGCCAGGAACTAAGGATTCATGTTGGGCCAGGAAAAAAAAAAAAGAAAAAGGTAAAATACATGCTTTCTGCATGTAATTCAGTATATTTGGATCAAGCCAAGAGCTTTAAACAGCTCTCAGGTCCAGATGGTGAGAACATTAATGTATGAATTGATGCAGAATTTTGAACAAACCCAACCACAAACAGCTGTTTCAGTTCAGGAGATGTGCTGGAATCCCTCGAGTTTTCATTTTTATCTTCTTGCTTTGTCCTGGAAGCATAGGGCTTGAACTCAGAAGGCCAAGCTTATTTTATTTCCTTGTCATGGAATTTACATCTATGACCAAATTATAATTTTTGTTTATCAAATATGGAAAGAACAGAGATACTCTAAAGCAGAATATATATACCTGTAAATTCTTCAGGGATTACACAGGGGGTCTCCCAGAAGCCTTTAAATTCTATTATTATTAGAATAATTTCATAGACGCATGTATCCAGCTGCCCACACTTGATTTTATCAAGAATCTCCTGGTAGCAGACACAACATTCTCTTCTGGCATCTGGAGATTACATGACAATTTCCACTTTCATTTATAATGAAAAAAACTCCCAAATTCACAAAGATCTTGAAACTAGGAACAACATATGAGCAGCAAATAGAAAGACCCCATTTTTAAAAATTGATTTTGAAGTCTGTCTCACCAGTCTGAAGGCATCCCTTATGATTTCAGGCTGGTGATTACTGCAAGCCGTTAAGGCTTAGCTCTGAGGCTGGCTCTGACCCCTGCAAATTTGTACAGAGCTGGGATTTAGGGTCTTGGCTCTTGGTCTGACTAATCTAGGAAATAAAAGACAAAGTACAGCTAGGGAACCAAGACATCTAGTACTCAATGAGGGACAAAGCCAAAATGAGGGATGAGGGCTCAGCAGAGACAGAAATGGTGTCAGTATCTTGGTTACAGTACACCTGGCTGTGCTTCTACCAGCCATTAATGGCTTTGGGATTCTTCAAGATAAAGAGAGTTCCCTGAGAACCAGTTATCATTACTGAACCATGCAGATCTGTTTTCACAGCTGGATGCCCTGATGCCCACAGCTAGTGCTGCTTGAAGCTGTGCTCATGCAAGACACCTGCCAATGCAACTCTACAGATCAGCCAAATGCCAGGATTGAAAGCGGTGTCTATGCCTTAAAATTAGTTTCTTTGCAATTTAAATTAGATACATCAGCCTAATGTTTGATGTCCTTAGTGACAGTTTGAAGGACATCCCAAAAAAAGAAAACCCTGTCCAGACAACACCAGCACTTTGTACATTGACAATAAAATCCCCATACCTTAATTTGCAGCATGAGGAAAAATAGCAAAACTTTAAGAAAGGTAATTAATTTCTACACTGATAAGAATCTCCTTTGTAAAAAAGAAAAAATATTTCACTCTTTTCAGATTAAAACCATTTCTGAAAGAGCTTATCTCAAAACCACTCTCCCCTTTCATTAAGTGCCAAGATTTTATCAGGCTGAGTCAGGTGAAGACCAAGGGGCAGGAGAGCCCTTCACACAGGAGATGGGTAAAAATGCATACTTCCTATTACCCAGTTTGGAGTAAAAGGGACATGGCCTGCTTTTGCCTTCTTCTGTCTTAGTTTTAACACTTGCATATCTAGGAGTGACCTCTTTCCTCCTCCACAGAGAGTGCTGACTGCAGGAGTTTGCTTTGGAGGATCAGGAAGGCATTCTTCCAGCTTGGCCTGTATAAACCCTCAGGCTCATCCCAACTTCTTCCTAGCACCACAAAGGCACAGTTAGGGCAGTAGATTTCAAAGTGTAACACTCCCATTAAAGCACTCCACAGAGCCATTTAGCTCAACATACTTGCAGTTGCTTCAGTGCACCACCACAGGATCTGGAGATGAAGAGGGGCAGTGAGTGTAGGTCTGTTTGTGACACCACCCTGGTGGAAACTCAGTGAACTCATTCCCTGGAGCCACTTGGAAAATATCTGGTGCATCAGTTTAATAACTTGCAGCCTGTGCTGTCTTCAGTTGCACATGTTTGGATCAATGACTTACTGTTCAATCCATTTCTAATGTGTTGCTGGAAACGGCACTTATATTTTACCTGGTTTGAAAACACAGCTATGTACTATATTTATTGCCACTCAGCACTTCTGCCCTGGATCCTCATCCATTTCCAGGCACTGCAATACCTTCTTTGCCCTTGTCCAGTTTGAAAGTTAACAGAGCTCTAATTCAGTGAGTGGCAACAGTAGAGTCCCTCTCCATCACCAGAGACAGCAGGCAGGGCACAAGTTCTGAGCAAGGGCTGCTAATTATCATGTGTTCATTCATAAGCAGCACTAAAGTCAAACTTATGAACTTCTGCACCCACAGATTCTTTTCCCAGTCTTTTAAAGGACTTGATTTAATTCCTGAAGGGTTGCAGGACTCAGCTTCTCAGCCTGTCTATCCCCTGCTATGCTGACAACTATTTTTTCCTCATCCATGTATTCAAAGCAGAAGCTAAGAATGCAAAGGTTATTCGTTTCCAAAAGCCTCTCTCCATGGACAGGTCTGTGATGTCTCTCATGATGAATAGCACCATGCTGGCACGCAAATTTGCTAAATGTAACCAAGGAAACAGGGTCCTTACTTAATACCATACACTTCTCAGAGCACTTGCTGCAGGCGGAATAGCATCTCTGGAATCTGTGTGTTGTCGCTCACCTCTGGGAATGCAATGTAAAAATAATTATATATATATAATGAAGAATAGGAAAGAAATGTGTTGTATATAAATACAGCCAGGCAGTCCTCTCAAAGAATGGGTTGATTAAATCAGGAAATCTGATGGAGCAGAATAACAGTACTGATTTGGTTTTAATCCCAGTGGAAAGCAGAGAAGATTCATGGGAAATATGCCAACGCTTAGACCATCTAGGTAAATTTTTTCATTTAAATGTGTCTGGCCATGTGGAAATGTCGAACATGCTGGGAGGGAAGCAAGGTTATGGCATGTGTGGATGTCAGTACTATCTGAAACCAACAAACAAACAAACTTGACATTTTGAGACAGCCTGAATAATAGAGGGACTGATGAGAAGAATTATGAGTTAATGAAGCTTGATGCTGCCCTGATCTGCCAGTCATCCATAATATACCCAGACAAGTGTCTGCTGAAGGAGATTGTCTGGGACATGACCAGGGAATATGAACTGTGAAGGAACTGGAAAAGGGGTGAAACTTATGCCTGGGTTTGGGGGATGTTCATGGTCTCTGTGGATGCAGCACACCTCTCACAGGTCTTTGTTCCTCATGTTTTCCACCATGCCAGCATTAGGTCATGATTAACAGCCCACTTCCAGCCTAAACACCTCTAGCAAAGCACCTCTAGGACAGGATGCCAAGAGGAAAACACCTATGAAAAGAGCAGAATTCATTCCTTTTGGGATGTGATGTCAGTGTGAGTCAGGCTAATGAATCTTTGAGAGCAGACAGAATGGCACAGAGCAGAGGCAGGAAGCCACTGGAGAGCTGTGAAGATGATGCAGGGTCAATGTGCAGTCCTAGGGTCACAGTGGGACAGGAGAGGTCATGGTGCTGGAGTCAGCAAACACAGAGAAGAGAGAGGAGGGAGGATTGTGTGTTGCAAACTCATGGAGAGAGTTAGGTCTTTCAGAATGAGCAGACTTTTAGCTAGAAAAATTAATAGACTAAAATAAAAAGCAGGAACCTCTTGTCTTCTCTCAATCTCTGACATTTATCTCCTGCCTCTCCAGGTTCTTCATTAGGTTCTTTAGGTTTAAAGGTCAGGGCTCCATTCTGCTAATCCTAAATCCAAATGTTAAAAAATCTTTTAGACAGAAGTAACATTCTACCACTTACTCAGTGGACTGTAATACAAAAAATCTCAATCTATATCTATGAATGGGATATAAATAAATGAGAAATATGCATATCATTGATGATTGGAAACATTTTAGCTGTTTCAAGTGAATTGCAAAAAAAGTTTGACCATTCAACACACTTTGAAGGAGAACTGCAAAATCTGAACATCTCCCCAAAGCTTCCAGAAATTTATCTAAAGTGTCTCAGAGTGCTCATGGTAGGAAATGTCAGGGGAAAATGTCTTTCTATGGTTTTCAGTATTTCCAGATTTCCTTTAAGCCACAAGTATCCAAAAAATACTGGTGGTATTTTCATAATTCCACTTTTTCTCCCACAGATTCCAAAAAGTTACAACATGTGAGAAAACATATATTTTAACCCTATTCCTAACCTCAAAAAATTTCATATTTGAAAATCTCAACTTGACTGTTACTTTCTGTTATATGTGTTGTTTGTGTCTCCTTATGGCTTGTCCATGATTTTTATGACAATCCCAATGCACTTTACCCCAACTGGACTTCTGGAATTTTGTTTTTTGGACGTTGTGTTTTCTCAATTCATTCTCTAAAAGAAGGATGTCACATGGAACAAAGATACCTTTCTTATGTGGGTGTTGACGTACTTGATGGTGGCCTTCACATCCCAATCCATGTCTCAAGCCTGATCAATGGCACAGCTCTGCGTGACAAGAAATATGTACTAATTTTGAATGTATCAGTGCTCAGTATCACACTGAGTGAAATCTGGCACAGCCCAAAACCTGCCTAAGTGCCAAAAATTTATTGGGAGGTTTATGAAATCAAACTGTGCTCCAGGTTCTGGATGTTGATGACAAAAGAGCCTCATGTGGCATTATGATGCCACTGAGTGCCACCAAGACCGGTGCAGGCTGACTGAATGTAGAGCAAGTGGAGGACTTCCTCTAAGAAAGCATTGATGCCGGGAAAAAATATAAGAAAGGTGGTGTGTTAGCTAGAGAAAACCTAATAGGCATTAGTGATCTCTGGGTTTAGGTTATTCTGCGACAGTACAAAAAGTACAGCAGTACAACTGGACATTGACAGGAGAAAAATCAATAATTTTATAAAAAACAGTAATTCCAGCATCACTGTCACTAAAAAAATCTTTGAAATACTAGACAGGTAGACACTTCAGAAGATTAAAGAAACAAGGAGCATTTATTTAAGGAAACTAAGGCAGACATATATAACATAATGAATAGTACCAGCAATGCCAAATGAGTTCTCCTATTTACTCCACTTCTTAATTTGCCTTGGGTCGTAGTGCAAGAACAAAAAGTAATGAAGGAAATGTTAGAAGTTAAAGCAATGAACACAGAAAAAAGAAAATTATTTTTAGAAAAATATTAATAAAATAGCATTTTCCCTTGGATTATTTCAAACCATTTTAAAGAAGTTAGAGGCCTCAGACTTACAATTGACAGGACTACACAAGAAGATTATTTGTAAAGACCATACAGAAAGTTTGCATGGTAGTTGAGAGAAGAACTCATTTTCTTTTTTCCCCATTGTCTCCAGAAAATTTTGATTTAAACCGTAGTGTTGCTACAGAACATTTCTGAAATAAGGGACACAGAACGTCTCTGTATCTATTAAGAAGTTTATATGAGTTGTAAAGCAGAGGTTAAGAGTCTTCTCAAGGTACATCTCCTTGTGCAAGCATGTACCTGATTTTAAGCAAATGTATACCATAGAAAAAGAGGTAGGAAATCCCCCAAGGAAAGAAATTCAAAGGAAACAATCTTATGGGATTAAGTACTTTACAACAGTAACCATAAATAAAAGCTTTTTAATTCATTAAAAAAAACCAAACCAACATGCAATAGATATTTCTGCAACTATTAATAAACATGGTACATGCAGACTACAACACTGTGGAAGGGTGAGATCGAAAATGATCCATCATGAATACTCTGAGTAAAAGCTCAAAGAGCTCAGTTGCTTCCTGTTCACCAAATACTAAAAATAATAAAAATGGGGAAAAAGATTGTCGTGTGCAAGCAAAAAAGCAATTGAGTGTGGAAATTATTTCAGCTTTGGTGATACACCATATGTTTCAACCCCAATTTAGAACCAGTACTCTTCTTACTGGTAAAGAAGCTACTAAGGAAGAAATTAAAGTGTGTAATTAATGTTACAACATTACATTAACACATAAATAATTTCTCTGGCAGGTCATACAATCCACATGCATATTTTATTAAACTGTAAGAAATAATTTTCTGAGTGACCGTGATCTTCCTGCATGCTTTGAAGTTTGAAAGCCAGCAGTATAGCCTATAAATTTAAAGAAATTTAGAAAGAATCGTGAAGTTAAAAGGTACTTTTGATGTTTGTTCTTTCTCTTCTGTCACAAGGGCATTCAGTACAGAAGGAGTAGAAAACATTAATGCCTATGAAATTTCCATAGCAATCATGCTCATTTAACTCTTTCTAATCACTTGGTATAAAAGGCTGGAAAGTGTTCTTTGTTTAGAAGGGGTGTAAAGACGGTGCTAAGAATTTCCTGTCTCTTTCTTCTCTTACTGTCCTTGCACAGGAGTTAGCTTGCAATGAGAGTAACCATCTTCAGCTCTCCAAGTACCCAGCAGTTCCTCATGTCTCTGCAGGTCAGATTCAGAGAATACCCCTTTGCCCTAGAAGCATCTCCAGTATCTCTGGTCTCACAAAAAAAGGCATCAGATTGCCAAATAACCTCCCCTCCTTTGCCCAAACAGCCTAATACTCACCACCCAGACAGCTGCATCCACAAACATGCTGGATTGCAAGGGGACATGTCTTTAGGGTGTAATTGTGGCATGTAGTGGTGAGCCAATTTTAATTTCTCTCTTTTAAAGAAAGTTGAACATTGAAATCTTACTCATAAATGCGTCCAGGCTGGCTGTGCTGTCTCACTCACAATTTCCCATATTCTAGAGTGTAACTGAGGAGAAAGTGCAATTTCAGCACAAAATGAACACCACCACTGCTGAAGTTCACGTGAATTTCCCTAAGGACAAAAATTCTTTTTATAACTGATAAATCTGTATCCATTTAAAGCATTTCTGACCAGTAGCACCAGCAGGTGGAAATATACCATGGAGTCAATGCCTTGGCAGAAATATTTCATCTTTAGGTGTGGCAATGCCAAAGCTTTGTAGCAAACCACACACTTGACTTTTTGGTGGTTATTCTTGGAAGCATTCTAAGTTTTGAGCTAAAAATGCAAATGCAGCTAATGAAAGAAAATATCTCACAGGGAGATTTCAGAGAAGAGTAAGTTTGAAAAAGGAATCAAAAATGCTTCAGCAAAAGTTATAAACCCAGATCTACCCTGTCTCCTGAGCACAATGTTTCAAGCAGTCCCACCCATCTTGTAAACTTAAGTGCAATTTCCCATTAAAATAGAAGAATCAGAGATTAAAGGGGTCATGGGTTATTCGTCTCCACACTGAACTCTATCCAGTACTTAAAGACAGCAAGGAACACACCCACAGGCACTTGAAATAATCCCTACATGCATGTCATGTGAAATATCATGAGATTTTAAAAGCACATTTAAATCAATTAATCATTATAATAATTTCATAAAGGAGATTTCTCAGAAGTATTGATTTAAATTCCTGTTAAACTGTTAAATAAAATTACCTGGCCACCAAAGATGAGGTTTTAAGTCTCCCAGTTGGTGCAACAGTCTCTGTTTGCCAGCTGTATTGTAATAACCGAAAAGTTAACATCTCTGACTTTATAATTATTTGAATTTTAATGAATAAGATGAATTAAATCTTTCAGCTTAGCTGCTTACACTGTGAACTAGCCTGAGTTCCGGAAAGATAAGAAATATATTGTGCTTATTCAACAGCTTTTCTGCATGAAGACAGAGGGAGGAAAAGAAGCCAGGTTTCTGTGGAATTTAAACTCATTATTAAAAAAGACTTGATAAGGGTAATTATGAATATGAGTTGTAGAATTAATTTTTGAATTTGAAATGAGCTCCAAAATGAGAACATGGTTCTTTTACTGTGTCTAGGGACAGTGTGCTTTTTTAAAGGTGGGGGTGGGAGGGAGGGGTGTGTCTGTCTGGATGTCACAAATGTGTATATATATATATATATATGTATATATATATATGCATCAGGATATTATTTCCCTGTAGTCACAGCGGTCTAAAAATGCGGCTGTAAAAGTATCAAAGAACATATAATTTCTGCCAGTTTTAATTCTTTTTTCCTTTTTGCTGAAGCTTTTATCACCCTCACTGGTATCTACATTTCGCACAAAAAATATTGAACATCTTTTATGTTCTCCATTTCCCTCAGAATGAAAGGGATGTTAGTACACGGGTGCAATTTGCCAATAACACAAGCAAACTAAATGGGAGATAAGTAGATGGTGAAGCTGGCTCATTTCCAGCTTGTAAATTCATTACCAGCATGGCAGATCTTGCAGCCAAATGTATCAGATCTTCTATGCACAACAAAATAGAGAAGACTATTAATATTAATATGAATCCACTTTTCTTCTTTAATTCTGCATTTTGTAAGTAAAACAGACACAGATGTGTCACATACATATATATACATACATGCAGACACATGTGCAAAGCCTTCAGCTACATTGGTTCTGTTCAGCGTGGAAATTTACAGCTCTAAGTGGGGGATTAGCAACTACTTAGGGATTTAATCTAATTTCTATGCAAAAATTCCAATCAGAGCTTAAATAAGGAGATATTGATGAGCTAGATATATTTGCTAGATATATAGGTGCTTCTATCCAGTAGTGCTCTTCCCTTCCTGCCCGGTGATTTTCTATGTTAAACACCAGGAGCAATGTTTTAAACAATAGGAAATGTAAATCTCTATGATCATGTGTCTTTAAACTATGCATATTGCAATTCTTCAAGTGAGGATTAGTATATTTTTATACTGGTGGGCTCTTTTCCTATCACACATGTTTTTTCCCTGTGAGATTTTTAGTGTGCTAAACACTGAAAAATACCTTCATTCCCCAGAATTATAAAATAGTCTTGGAAGAGTAAAAGAGCCTCTCTGTTGCATACCTTTAAGTCTGAATATTTTGATTTCCTGTGTAATTTCAATTTCGCTGTGAATCAGAACTATCTACAGTAAACAGAAAGCGGAACTGGAGCTTGCTGATATTATGGTCTGCCAGGAACAGGAGCTGTTATTGCAAGTCTGAAGAATTTTATACCTCTCTGATAGCTTGTATCCCATCTGAATCTTATTAAACTGCTTGTGCTTGACCTGGAGCCTGAAGCCTTACTGAGGAACTTTAATGCAAATAACAAAATAGACCTTAATGAGCCACAGCTTCAAAGAGAAATAATAACAAATTTGAATGACCTCTTGAAAAGGATTTTACTATCAGCAGTGATTAACAAAATAAATAATGTGCCAGGAAACCAACTGTGGACTGCTACATTTGTTTGTTTCTGCCTCTGTTTTGACTGCCTGACTGGTCTTTGAGCTTCTTTATCCCAAAACCTGTGCCTCAGCCTGATGCCAAGAGTAACATCCTTGTTCTGTTCACAGTATGAAATACAGTAGGAAACCAGCATTAGAGGTATCTGGCACAACTGACATTGTAGATACAGTAAAATTATCAAAAATGCAGCAGATCAATGTACAACAGAAAACAGAGCTGTGAAACACAGAGAACTATAGATAGAGAATTGTTCCTTCCCCTGCTGTAGAAAATGCTCAGCCACTCATTAGCTGAGGTAGCACTGAAACTGTAATTTGCACTCTGATCAATGCTGTCGTGGTATTCTGATCTGCCCCAAAAGACAGAGAATTGTTTAAACACAAAAGAAAATACTCAGGAGATTTCCTAGCCTATACTTCTTTATCAAAACTGAATCTGCAATCCTTACACTATACAGATAGAATGGTTATCTAGAATTTAGAAGACTTCATGTAAGAAAGAATGTATTTCTAAAGCTAAAGAAGACCAATCAAAAAGCTTCCAAATAACATATTATTAAATAATCAACTTTGATTTGATTTAAAATCTTGACATAGTTTTGCCTCTTTTCATTCATTAAATTTTTGATATTTATTCCCTAGAGGTTTCCATAATTCAGACTCCAGGTGTACTTAAAGATGGCAGGTCACAGTTTTACTGAGCCATTTTTAATGATGATAGAGAACACAGATATTCTGATTTTTTAAACTGCTTGGAGTTCTAGACATTGAAATCAATAAAATCATAAATGAGGCGAGATCATCAGTGAGATCAAGAGAAATGGTCATTGAAGCACCCTGAGAGTAGCTTAGTTGATTACAGCACTGTGATAAAATCACCAAGGTTGTGAGTTCAATCCCTATATGGGTCATTCACTTAAGAGTTGGACGCGTTGTCCTTGTAGGTCCCTTCCAAGGCAGAATATTCTGTAATTCTATGAAGCTGTCAGAGGATGTCTCTGTGTGTGGACATGGTATATGGACACATACCTGACTTACTGAGGCCAGGAGCTGGACTGTAGGAGCATCATTTTGGGGCCATGCAGTTCCACCCACAATGGTGCCCCAATTTTCAGACGCTGTGGGTCCTGCCTGCAACATTCCTGCAACAGGAATGACTTCAGGTAGCAGATGTGTGATGTGCCATCACATCTTCAGACAGCCTCTGCCCTATGTGTAGAAAGAGCAAGGAGAAAAGTCTAGCATAAAAGCCTTCAGGGCTGAAATAATTTGACCCTGGAGCAGTAGGTTCCCAGCATGCCATTGTTAGAAATGACCAGCTACAAAGTTGTTAGACTTTCAAATGGGACAAAAAAATATTTTGGGGACCGACAATTTTCAAGCCCTTGAGCACTTTATTTTTTAATGACTGTAAGTGTTTGCAAATACTTTGAGTATTACAGTTTATAGATCTGCTATTATGATGTAGCATCAAAGTAGTAACAGGCTTGAATTTTGACCATTGCTCAGTTTTGCTCTTGTGTGAAGTGGAGGTATAAATTATTTTGCAGCCTGACATTTGGTGGGATTACAACTTATCCCTTCCACACCTTCTAAATATAATCAGTTCAGTTTATGACCCCAAATATTATCATTACAGCTTCCCTTGCCACAACTTCCCCCTTACATCAAAGAGCATAGAGCACACCTCCCTCTGCCCAGGCATCAGGGGTTATGTAGCAGGGGAAGGCAAGATTGCATCTGCTGGAAGAAGGAGGAAGGAGGGAGCCAAAGCCTGTGGAGAGGCTGCAAAGCAGCGTTTCAGAACACCCAGTAATTTTGGTAAATCTGGGCACCATTTTGCACCTTAATCCATTCTTGATCATAAGCAGTGAGAGCAGAGACATCCTGGTGACAGGGGTGAGAAGGGAAACAAAACCCCAACACAGGCAAGTATTCCTTTTGGTATTAAACATCCCATAATAGCAACCGAATTCGCAGTCAGAGTGGCGACCCTGCAGTCAGAATTCAACTGGAGTGTTGCACTTCAGTGCTTTTGCTTTGCTTTCCAGACCAAACCTATATTTTTGTCAATAAAAGAAGCAGATTGGACTCAGATGTATAACAGCATTATATTATTGAAACAAAGGTACAATTTTAACATTTTTTAACATTGTTTGCAGCCACAGTTCATTTTCTCCAGGCGTTGATGAAACTTGATTATCTAAATGTCTCAAATGACAGCATACAAACCACTGGATAACAAAAGTTTTGAATAAACAGCGTTTCATTTTCAATGTGGATTTTTATGATAAAGGAATAAACTTGGTGGCACAGAAAATGGACAGCAGGAACTCAGTGAATACTGACAGGCAGATTTACTCCCATTTTCATTGTGGCTAATGGGGAACTGTGAATATTCCTTTTCAGGCTAATAATATACCACCAAAAAAATCCTAAACCATTGTCTTCTATTAGTGGCTTTCATTACTCTCTGATTTTGCACTTCATTGGGGAAGTGAGTATTAAATATTCCCTCTGGTAAGAACAGTATAATCCCAATTTAGGTGCTATTTGTACTCTTTCATATTAATTTTTCCAAACAAGGTAATTTTGAAATGTTTTGAATGCCAGTTTTAGCTCCTGGCAAAGTCAGGGTGCCCTGGAGTGTTTAGGTGAGGTGTGCCCCAGCACTGCACAGGGGTGCTGTGCTGGCAGACCTGCCTGACACAACCCTCTGCCATTTGTAGGCGTTTGCTGAATTACGCGACCACCCACAGAATGGAGAGATGCTTTTGAACAAGAAAGAGCACCTCTCCCTGTTACACAGCTTCACATTTGGATTTCCTGTGTAATTACAATTTAGCTGGGAATCAAAACCATCATCAGAAAACAAAAAGGGATTTCTGATCTGTTATGTTGTGCCAGGAATGAGAGAGTTTTTTCTTACAAGTCTGAAGAGAGCTGTACTCCTGCAACTTCACAGATGAATCCTGTGAAATTGCTTCCAACCAAGTGGAGAACCAAAGCTGGTTTTTGTGCAAAGCCTCCAATATTATCTCTAAAACAGTCTTTTGAGCAGCTCTCTTGTGGGACCCAGTAGTGGAGCTGTCACTAAGGCCCTCAAAATGCCTTCTTTACTCTCTGCAGTAACTAAACAGTTTGTTCACCTTGGCTGCAGTTGAGCAGGGAAGCACTTAGCTCAGGAGCCTTAATTTTTTACTGTTAGCCAAAAAGCATCCAGTGAAGTTTGACACAGTCATTTAGTGTTTTAGCACATTGTAGGTGAGACTCCCTGCTCTCATTTCAGAGCTCCATTGTTTATTAAGCCAGGAGAGGAACAAAGCTCCCCCTCTTCTCCACTCCCCACCTTAGCTGGGAGCAGCTTACCTTTGTGCTCCACAGACATGGCTAAAACATCCCTTAGACCCTAGAGCTCAGATGGGGGAGCAAGATATCTGTTATCTCTCACCTTCGCAGAAGCAGCAAGGTGATCTCCCAGTCCTGCTGACCCCAAAAATCTGTGTGAGAAAGCTGGAAATTCGTATACTTTCTTCTTCTGCAATGCATGCTGCTTTTCAGACTCCTCTTTTCCTGAAGAAGTAAAATTCAACTAGAACTTCCCACAACACTTCCCAGTGCCAGGGGACTGATGCCAATTCACTAATTCCTAGTAAATAATTTCCTCCTGGGAGTTTGCCAGACATGTTTCCCTCTAAAAACCTCCAGCCACCCAGATGTACCCAAATTATACATGGAGAGATCTTGATGGGCTCAGAAGAAAGAGATAAAGATGAAAGGCTCCCTATTCTGCAGGTATCTGGCCCTTTCGTGAAAAGATGTGTCTGCAGGGAATCCAGGGGCAGACTGTATATCCAAAACATGCCATCACCTTTTTCCCATTCTATTCTGGGCAAATCACTCCATATCTCTGCTTTAAGAAGATTATTACCTTTTCTTAGCCCATCTTCACAATAGTGTTGCATTACAGCTCTGATGCTGCAATACTGGAGCAGACTTTTGGTGAAGCTCCATCACATTAAAAGACAAACAAGCATGAAAATATTAATCAAGGAATCTTTTACATAGAAATAATGAAAATACTTATTGAACAACATATTAAACTGTATATTTAGTTCTTTTTCTCTGATGCTGTGGAATGTATCTAGAATTTATATGAAATCCAGATGAATCTGCTTTTCTTCTTGCTTCAAGGTGGGTGGATGTTGGTGAAAAACTAACCTGGGTATCTCTGCCAACAAATCATGATGAACACAACAAAATGAATTATTTTTTGTCTGAATCCATCTAGCCTCAATGAAGTACCATGAAGGAAATGAATAATAAAGCTATTTCTTTTTTAAAAATTGTTTCTAAATTAATCTAAGTAGATTATAACACCTGAAAATCTATTAGTGGCATAACATGAATTCTCATAGCAACATTTCTTTGTTGCGTGTTACT
>VRYO01002734.1:23194492-23212925 GCA_009812075.1 Sialia sialis
TATAATCGTGAAATTACTGTAATTACAAGAGTCTTGCATGGATTAACAAAAGCAACTATTTCAACATCTTCACAGATGTTATTATACACAAGGTGCACTTAGCACCACAGCAGAATGCCATCATATAAAAGTTTTTCCCTTAAAAATGTATATTGAGCATTTTCTGTCTTTGCGGCAAATCAAGGATGTCTTACTTCCCCCATTTTGATTAGAATCAGAAATAATACTTTATGGCATCCAAGTAGAAAGGTGCAGAGACTGAGGGTGCCCAGTACAGAATCTCTGCAAGATGTGTTTGAGGGTTATATCTCACTTATACAGGTGACATCTGTTCTGAATTAATTGACTGAAACTTTGGTGAGAGTCACCATATATGGGAAATATGATTTAGCCAAACCTAAATGTTCTAGCTGTCTAATTATCACTGAATTATTAGCATAAGTTAAGAAGTTGTACAAAGCACATGTGGGAAGGACTATACACTTGGAAGCACACCCTGGATCTTTACAATACAGGCAGGAGTATTGCATGGAACAGTACAATTTGTGAGTTTTCTCTGCTGCTGAAAACTGTTTCACCTCTAGATCTCTGTGAATCTGTGATGATGAAAAAATAGGAACTTTTTCTTTTTGGCATGAAGAAAAAATTTGTGTCCTTCAAACTGGATTAAAATGGAAAATTTGGCCTTGAAATTAAATACAAACTTGGGAATGGGTGTGGCTTTGGCCCAAGGCTTCTTTTCAGATATAGCTCACAGCATTCAAACAGCAGAAGTGTGTAAAGAAATGGAATGTCCAAAATTAATTTTCCCTACCAATTATTCACCTGAAATCCTGACAACCCTGTTTTATTAAATAGTGTCCCCTAGTGCAGTGTTATTTAAACCTAATTGCAAGGGTTTGAAATATTTTTAAACTGTTTTTATTACATCTATTTGTACATGTGCCTGTATTTCAAAAAATAAACACTTATTGGAAAAAAAAGGTGTGTCATTAGAGGTGTCCCACAAATGACATCCACCAGAATTGCTACCTGTCAAGTGTCACCTCTGCTTTTCTGCACTATATCATAATCCTGACTCCCAACAGCTTACTAGAAAGGAAATACCACATTTTACAAATGTTGCCTAGTAGTTCTTGCTAACTGATGAAACTACTGTTGTTAATTTTAGGGTGTATATTAAATCATAATGAGTCTTGTGAAAAGTAGTAGGTACCTCTTAAAACATGCAAATTTTGTAGATGATGAATTGGCTCTGATAAACTGGGTTTTAAACTCCTCTGAAAGTGAAGTAACTTTCAAATGCTTTTATGGGCATAAAGTTTTTATTTGATGTTTCTTTTTTTGGTTATTTGAAGAAATCTGTAAGGGATGGAGCCATAAAAATGCTTCAAAGAATGTGGGAATCCAAACAGATCTAGAGTGAGAGCTGACACCGTGTGCTTAGCTCAACATGTGGTGCCTTTGCAAAAGTCTTTCAGTAGAAAAATTCTGCAGCAATGCCATGACACAGAAGAAAAGTTACAGGTGATATTCCGGCTTTCTTCTTGAACTGACTTCAGTCATCATCAAAATCAAAATTAAAAAATCCATTTGGTTAATGTGTACTCCCTTTGCAGTACTATCACCCTTTACACTTGGAAAAGTTGATTCAGAGAATCCCAGTTTACAATCTCATAAATTTGTGTTTTGCAGGTTCTGGAGACACTTGAATCTGGTGTTTGTATAAACTCACCATCATCAGGCTTTGCTCCATCTTGCTGAGATATTCCTAACCTTAGATTGACACACACCAATGCTGTCTCAAGGGCACAGCAGTGCCTGTGTCCATTTCTACATCAAGTTTTCAATCCCTTCTCTCGGCAACTGCGTGAGAGGGACATAAATGCTGCTGGGTCAGACCTAGACCTGCCTAACCCAAACTCACAATTTTCATTCTGCCAGGACCAAAAGCTTCAAATAAAGATTCAAAAGTGGGAGACTTAGAAAACAGCTTGTCTCACATTTAGAGTCCCTAGAAAACACCTGGTCCAAATCTTTGAACACAGGACATCAGACTTCCCAGGCTCAACTGAGTTCAATATCTGATGAACACATTTAAATGTGACATTCAAAAGATCCATAGTTTCTATCCTCTACACTTATTTCTCTCCTTACTCCTATAATTATTTTCATTTTTAGTGTTTTCCAGCTACACCCAGCAGCACATATTTCCATATGTCATTTGCTTGTTAATGTAAATTATTTTCTTTAAAGCTTTTGTTTCCTATATTTGTCCTTTGTTCAGTAGCTCTGCTCTTGTACTTTTAGCACTCAATACAAATGCTGCTTGTCAATCCTTCTAGAGTATCCTTTTATGTAATTACTCTATTTGCTACAGTTAGTTGAATTGGTATTTTCTAAATAATTTTCTTCTTTTTTCATTAGTCATTTTTACAGGACTGTTATTATTTGTTTCTGTGAGGCCTTCTGTCTTTCTAATAACCATTTTCCCCTACATATAAAACCCTTCCATCTTCAATCTATTTGTGCCTCTTTTGATTTTTTTTTTCCTAATCAGAAATGAATGCAGTTTACCTCAGGAAGGCCTTTTTCAAAATACAGAAACTTTTAGTGATGTCTTAGCACAGACTCCAAGTGTTCTTTTGAGATATGAGGCTACAATAAATTAGAGCCCAATCTTACTCACAAAATATTTTTTAAAAGTCTTTTTAGTCTGTGCAACCTTGCTGTTGGCTTTATGGAATTGTCTGTCATGATACTGCCAATTTAGTTATGTTGTGTGTTTTCCAGTCTTCCATAATCCTGCCAAATTAAGCAATTTTGTGCTATAGGAAAGTTGTCTCAGGTTTCCATTCTGCTGCCCAAATGACTATAAAATGCTCAGATCAATAACTGTTCATACTGTTCAAAATGTACCATGCATTCCCATCTTTCTCATGCTGTCTGCTTCTAAGAACACAACTATTCTTCTCGTTTTATGATTAATTTTATTTTCCTAGCAAGTTATGAGTGATCTCATCAAAAGGCTGTAAAAGTCTGCATAGAAGTTTTCTTTAATCCTCAAGGTGCTATAGAACATAATTGCACTCAGAAAACATAACTGACATTGCCATGCTTATGCTGAAAATTTATATATTTACATCTTTTCAGTGATTTATAACTATGTCCTTCTATTTATTTTGTCATTATGTAAGCCTCTTGAAATAAATTTGGTGATTTCACAAACCAGTTTATGGTTGGTGAAACCAACACAGATGAAAACTCCTGCATGCACCTGGGGAAGGACAATTCCATATGCCAATACAGACTGGGGTTCTGGAGAACTGCTTTGCAGAAAAGGACTTAGGTGTTCTGTTTAATCTTAATGAAGTTTCAATTTCAGTGCCATAGCAGCTATAAAACTTCGTTTTCTGCTCATTCTGATTCACAAAATCAACATCTCAATGTGCCTAAGAAGATGATGGTTCTCACTTTTTTTTTTTTTGCTGATAAGGAAGGCAGCAAGAAGGATTTGGCTGCTTTGATAAAAGTTCACAGTCTTCCTGTCTTCCTGTGTTTGATAAGAAATTATTTCTTGTTGCTTTTTTTCTCTTGCCAAACTTGTTTGCATCGTTCTTGTTTTCCAGAATATAATGTTGTCTCTCACCACTTAGGCCACTATCTATGGACTGATGTTCCATTTTCTGAACCCACCAGAACAATCACCACTGCAATTTTATCATGGAAGGAGTTAGAGGTTTATACCTTGCTATATTTTTTGTTTAGGGTTGTGTATGTTTTCTTCTACTTTGACATATTCTGCCAAGAGCACTTAAAGCCTCTTCTGGAAACTTGCATTTTCCCACTTTTCATTACAGAATATTTTTAATTTAATATTTTTAATGATTTATTCTTTTTTCCTCTATTCCCTCAGGCTACTTTTCAAATAAATCTAAAGCAAGCATAGCACATATTTGTGTTCTTTTAATTTGGTTTTGGCTTTGTATAGGACTATGCATATCCTACAGGGAGTCCCTATTCCCAGTACAATGCTGCAAAATGTCATAAAATGACATTCTAATTCAAGTAGTTTTGTTTGTTTGTTTTTGTTGTTGGTTTTGGGGTTTTTTTTGTTTGTTTGTTTTGTTTTTTGTTTTTGACATTGATGATCCTTCTATACCCAGGACTGAGCTTTTAAAAATATGTGAACTTCCCTGGAACAACTGACCCCTTAATATTTTTCCTCCTCTCTCTGTCTCTTGTACCACATTGGTTCTTCAGTGTGATCCATGACTTTCATTCCTACCACTCCTATTCATTTGTTACCCAAAGTCAGAAGTAGCTGTGTCACTTTGACCCTGGCGCAATCATTCCCCTCATCACCCAAAATGGTTCCTCACACTGCACTTTCCTGCTATATCTCTGACTGCAAAGGGAAACAAATGCTGGTCCCAGGAAAGGGATGACTGTCTACTAATTGCCAGGGGAACACACTGGAAGGACACAAACAAGAACATGAAGTTGCATCACTTCCTTGCATTAGATAATGTCTGTCATTCAATCACTTCTCCCTCCATGGTTCTTCATTCTGGAAGTTGAATTGTTATCATGATCTCAGAGCTCCCAGAAGATCAAGGCTGTAGAGTTTGCCCGGGTATGAGGTGTTGGGAGTATGTGGTATGTATGGGTTATTATATCATATTCACTGTGGACTGAACCTGCAAATGACAGAAAATTAATCTCCATGCAGTAGAAAGAGTTGCTTTTGGTCTCAGGTAACCTACTGAACATTTATAGATAAATCCATTTCTTAAACCTCTTGTGAAGATTATACTTTAATCATTTGCCTTTTGTCTTCCTCTTATTATTTGTAATTATAATTGATTCATTTGAAAATTTATTCTCTTATCTAAATAGCTGTATCATTTGGTCCAGTGAAAGACATTGGATCTGTCTATGAAAAATAGGTATAACAAGAGAGCTTTTTTCATGTAGCTGAAAAAAATAGCATTTATAAATATCTGGAGACAGTCCAAGACCACAAAATTCACATCCAGAATGGAATTTATCCTAAATTTGAATGGTTTCAAGCAGGACTGATGATCTGATGTGTTTAAGGGAAAGGATTTCTCACACGGAGAGCTTATCAAATTCAGTGGTTGGATATGATTCATTTTTTTCTTCAGAGTAATGTCTGTCAACAATCATAATAGATTTGTTTGGAAAAACTACTCTTTCCTTTTCCTCCACAAACAGGTTATTTAGATTGTCCAGACAGAAATATGTTCGCTAACTGCAACTGTTCATCGACCACCATTGTATCTACCTTCACAGAAGATCTAACTTAATATAAAAATGTTTCTAACTTTTCTTCAGAAAACTTTGTTTCATCCCAAACTGGCAGTGATTTTGTTAATGGATTTCAGTTATGAAGCTCAAGTTGAATTCTGCAACCACTTTTTTTCCATTCTCTTTATACGTAATCCTTGGCTCCAAGAAAATGTTTATCCCTTTAGAAACAAAATTCTTTTTTAATATATGAAATGGTCAAAAATTAATGTTCCTTCATGCAGTTTTACTGCTTAACAGAAGAATCAGGAGGAGTTTTGCAATAAGACAAATAATTTCATTTCTTTAGACTTCATCTCATATTTGGCACCACATCAGTTCTTTTTAAGAGAATGAATATTACTGTCAAAATGTCTTCTCACTGGAGAAAAATGTTGTCTCAGAAAAAAATAAAAGAGAATAAAGAAGGTAATTAACTGGGTTTAAATATATAAAAAAGATTTTATTATTATTATTTTGAATATTAATAGTAGTTTTTAGAAATCAAACATGCATTTTCTGTGAAGCATGTGCTCTGGCTCGCGGTGTGCCATGTGGTAATGCTGGAACACTGTGTCAGCCCTGACTGATGATGTTTGAACAGAGGAAAAGACATCATCTGTCAAAGTTGAATCTATCTTGTCTTTTACTATATTTTATATCTGGCTTGTATTCAATGAATAATCCAAAACATCCACAAAAAAAAAAAAAAAAAAAAAAGCTGGGAGCCAGCCTGTTGAAATATGACCAATTTGCAAGGAATGTTTTAGAATATCATTTTCAGTTATCTCATGTCAATGATTGATTGCTTGTTATAGCCTATGTGGCTAATGATAAGCATGGTGAGTTGACACAAAATTTTGCACTACTTACAGCTTGTATGGCTTGTTTTGTCACTCAGAAATATCCCTGCTTATTGTATCACTCACACAGGAATTTATATGCAGCACATAATAGTTGAGTTAAAAGCAGACATTCCTGATAATTATTCTTTTTAGTGATAAGTCAAGGTTATTTCACTTGATCCAAAATGAAAAATTTCCTTGCTCAGAAATTATATATATGTGAGCTGACCTAGGGCATGCCAAGTCGGACAGCTGAATGATGCAAAGCAGACAATGAAGCCTGCACATGCATTTGTAGAGGAAAAGCTAAACTAAGACAGTAAATAATGAAAGACCAAAATTTTTAAGATCTCCGTTTGCATTCCTTAATTTAGCGCACTGTGCTCCCCAATTAATATAACAGAAAGTGTCCCTCACTGAGTTTTCCAAAGAAGCAAACAACATAAAATGTACTCGACTCCAGAGTAGAACTATCTATGTAATTATTATATTCATATCTTACTTCAGGAACCCTCCTATTTAAGGCAATTGCTGCTTAAATGTTGTTTAACAGTAGTGTCATATGCAACATCTAAGTGCTAATTATTTTAGCTGGAGATGGTAAAATCACAATTATGCAACTTGTTGGGGCACTGCATTTTAACCAAAAAAAATAAACAAAAAAAACTCCAGAAAAATAAGACACAGACAGTAAAAGAAAAAAGAATAAGATACTTAGAAAATATGATTTTTCTGGGATGATTAAAAGAATTTTGCCTTATTAGTCTCAGACATGGAGAACTGTGAGAGGCATTAGAACAGTCTTACAAAAAGACAACTGCTCTCCAAGTGCAGAAGGGGCAGGAACAGAACAAATCCATTTATTTTGCTGTAAAAAAGATAAAAGTCAGAGACAATGAAAACATTCTAAATGGCAAAATCAGGCAATTATTGCAAAAGAAAGAAACAGGAGGTAATGGTATCTACTTTCTGGGGGCTCCTAAAGGGAAAACTTAAAAGCCACAAGTTATTCAGGAATAAACCATAAATATCTTGCCTGTGTGCGTCTGGCTGGAGTAGGTCACCTCAGTAAAGGGTGTTAAATCTAACATGGTGTTGCAGTGTGGCCAGTGAGGAGAGCAAAGCAGTGAGAGCCTCTGCAGGGCTGATCTGCAGCTCCTCACCCTGCCCAGCCATGAGCCGCCATCCATGGAAAGCCTTGCTCTACACATGCACAGCATGCAAATGTGGCACTTCCCCAGACCAAGGCTTCAGCATCCAAGGCTTTTTCTGAGCAGTCAGGGAGTCATAGAGCTGGGAGCAGAGAACAGAGGTTGTACTTGGAGGGGATGAGACCTTTGGGAGGTAGTGGCTTACATATTTGTAAGTTATGATTGATTACAGGGTAAACATGAGGAGTCTGTACAAAGTGGCTTCCAAAGGGCTATTTGAGCCCCGGATAAAGAAAAAAGAAGAGCTGAGAGCAGAAAAACATTCTGCCTTTATGGGCAGCTCTGGCGAGATCAGTTCTGGAATATCAAGTTCATTTCTGGTATCTACATTAGAAAAAGGGTGTTGAAATTTGGAGATGATACAAAGAGAAGCTACAAAAATAACTTCAGACTTTAAATTAATACCTTGTTGAGAATGTTTTAAAGAAGTTCATCTCTTTAGCTTGTCAAAAGAAAGATGCAGGAGTTACCTGACACTATCCTCTAAGTACTTACCAGATGTTAATAATGTGCTCCTTAGCCTACCAAAGAAACGTAGATCAAAGACCAATGTTTGAAACAGAACTAAGAAGAGGAAACATCGTAAGAGCTATGGGTGATTACTTCTTGGAAGAACTTGCCAAGAAAAACAAAGGACTCTCCATTTCTTGGTATCTGGAAATCAAAACAGAATACCTTTGTGTAAAATGAACTCAGACAGATGAAGAAATCTAACTTCTAAATGAATTAAATGCTGCATTTAAATTACATAGAATTTCAAAATATTATTTATTTGACTTTAATTTGTGCATTTCCCAATAGGCAAAAATCCACAAATAGTATTTTCCAATTCTTTTATTTGCACTTCTACTGCAAAACAATCTGGATCAGATTTAAAGTCATGATAGAAAGACCTAGTAAAGGAACAAAGCAATATGTTAAATCAACCTGTTAAACATGTTTCTATACCAGGACTGCGGCTAGTTATCAAAAGAAAATTTTATATATCTTTGGCTCACATTAAATGAACAATTTTTTAGCTTAAGTAAAAAGCAATAAATTCACCCATATATAATTTGTAAATCTGAACTTCCTTAATTGACATCTGTGTGGAAAAGAAATCTCTACTGATAAACGAGGCAGACACATATCTGATAATCTCTTCCACTCTGTCTGTGTTTCCTCTAGTGCAGCTAAAGCCAGTCCAGATGGAGAGCTGGAGGCTCTTCCCGTTTTTGATTGAGCAACCTTTACCTCTTTTTGATACAGTTTGTCATCCCATGATGAATGTGGTGGCAGCCTTCTCTGAAATAAGTCACTGGGAGACATCCAGGGTCAACAGAAATTGCTCAGCCACATATTTTGCTCACTAGATAATAAGAGTTACACCATTTCTACAGGCAGCTGGGGAAACCTGTTGGGTTTTGAATTTAGTTTGCCTTCTCATAGTCTTTTGACTATCCAGTGTACAAGATGTAGGGTTTTAGCAAAGTCAGTAGTGTAGGGATACTGGGCAGGGTCAGCAGCCTGTATCAGACCCCTCCACAGCATCAGCACTGTTACCCTCCCCTGGGATTTTGACCCAGAGAATGGGTAGGCACTTCTCTGTTCTCACACTGGAGCTCCTTTACATGGAGAAAAGTTCTCCTCCTCTCCTCTGCCTGTTTTTTTCCAAACATCCTGCACACCACTCATCCCTAAGAGTGGCCCCTTCATACCCACACCCAAGCCATAGTATTCCAAACTTTAAAAAATGTCCAATTGAACCAAGTGTGATAACAAACATTAGCATCATTTGCAGGTAACATTTTTCCTGAGAAGAAAATATACCCTTCAGAACCAAAAAGGCTCTCTGGTTATCTTGCATGTACATGAAAACAGCAGTTCAAACTGTGCGACAATCTTTCTGCAGCCTCCTCGTGAACTGGGCATAAAATAGCAGTGATCCCAAGCAGCAAAGGGTGTCATTAAGTGCTCATGAAACTTTGTCATATGAGCGATATTCTTATGTTCTTTTTAATAATGTTATTAATTTATAAAATATTTCTCTTACATTCAATTCTGAGGAAAATGTCCATGTCAATTTACATTAAAATTGTTTTATTTTAATATAACCCCATTTGTCCAACATGTAATTCAATTTTTGGCTCAGCTATGTGTAGGTATCCAAGTATAAATACCTTTGGAGATGCAAGAAGCAGCAATATATAAACTCTCTACATTTCCAAGGTGTCTGTTTGATAAAGTGCACATACACACACTGCCAATATCAAATGCTTTTCCATTTCAGAAGAAAAGGACTCATTAGTGAAGTATTTCCACAAACATTGCTGAAAACTTTATCAAGATGCTCTATTGTCTTTTTCCCCCATATTAATCTCTACCTGAATATAAATTGTTGATTGAATAAAAAAACATTTGCAATGTAAAAGTTAATGTTTTAATTATGGAAGGCATTCATCCATCATTTTAAAAGTTAGAAATATCTGGGAACCTTAGGAAGTCTGGTGATGTGAGTACTCCTTCAAAAATGTTCAGAGCAGTGGTGCAGTCCTAAATAAAATGTGTATGTTTGGTGTATGAGTGAACTTCAGCTCTGAGAATTCCAATGTAGCTATTATTTTCTGGGATTTTTCAATCTTGAGGAGTCCCTCACAGTCCTGCTTCTGTTATGTTTAAACTTCAGTAAGCGCTCATCATGCAGTTATTTTTACTCCCTGCTGGGTTTATTCTTACCAACATTTTTAGCAGCATTTTGTAGTCCAACATGCTTTTTTATTCCCTAAGGAGATTTCTGAAGAAGAGCATTAGGCAGCAGAACTGTAGCTTTGCACAACACAAGCCACCTTTCACCCATCCCCTCCCTCCCATCCACAAAGAGCTGTATACACAGATATCGGAATTACCCAAACAAACCCAGTGGATTCCTGGGCTATGACCATTCTTAAAAACAGTGTTTTACCCTCTAGCCTGGGAAGCCCCATGACCATGCTTGAGAGATGTGGGTCATCATGTCTTAAAATTAAGAGAACACACATGAAGCTAATGGGAATAAACAAAGCAGTCCTGATTTCTAGCCAAAGATTAAATTCTTTACTGATGTAACTCCATGGGCTGTTCCTTCACAAAAATCAAGACAGCTAAATGAATTGCAGTAGAAAGTATGTCCATTGTGAGCTGATACCTAAGTTACCAAACAAATTTTAATCACCAAATTGTTCACTTCTGAATTTGTTCCTGCAAAACAGCACAATACTCAGTCATTACCTCACATGTGTTATAAAATCCTTAGCAATTTTTGAATTCAAAAAGAGTTAATGTCAATTTTGGTTTGGGTGGCAGCAAATTATGACTTCACTCAGCGAGAAAACATTTCCTGCTGCTATCTCTTAAAGACTGCCTGCAGTGTTTAACTATCAACTGCTGCATCACACGGACTGGAAGGTGACCAATGGAATGTGCAAGAAGAGATTAGAATGAATTTTTGACATGTGTTTTCATTTCATAAACTCTGGTCTCTGTAGCCACAAGTTTGTCATTTGTTATACGTTTTTTTTCAACAGCAGTTTTGTCTTATCTGATGTTGAAACTCTTCCATGAAGCTTTGAATGCTGAGACATAAGAAAGAGAAATCAGTTGGAAATTTGTTCATGTCTATCGCTGTGCTTGACATTTCTCCACTGATAAGGTACAGCTAAATATTGACTTTTTAGTTAAGTTCAGATTAGCTCTCTGGTCCATGGGCATTGATTGTAAACCATTATCTTTTTCTCATTTATGGGCCCCAGTGCTGTAACACAAAAAGAAAAGACAGAAAGAGGAAAAAAAAGAATGATGTAAGACAAATTGGAATGGAAAAATGTGTAATTGGCTGCAAAGATGTCATTAAATTCTGCTAGGAAAAAATAAAAAATGTTCTTGATGTTTACGTTTTAAAAGCTATTCTTTTTCATTCTAGCAGTCCCCCCGTTGAAGGAAAATGTCAAATCAAGATTGCCACCAGGACACAAAACTGGGAAAGATATTGAAAAATTGTTTTATCGTTAATTTACTAAATGCAAACCTGGCATTAAATAAGTTTTACTAAAGGTTCTATTCTATAGGGGCTCAGTGGTACTGCCAATTCCATTACCCAAGCTCCTTGTCCTAACACAGTAGAATACTTTGGATATGTTAAAATAAGATCAGATAAGAGAGCAGGATGATGTAACTGTTTTAATTTTTTAATAGTCTTTGACCAAGACTCTCCCAGGAGGCTCTAGAGGAAATTAAGAGATCATGCAGCAGAAGACAAAGTATGCTTACAGATAAGAAATTGGCTAAGAGGAAAAAAAAAACAAATAGGATGAACAAGTAGGAAATCTCCAGCTCAGCAAAAGCTGATCAGTGTGGACTCTTGTGATTCTGCTCCAGAAAGGTGGTACAGAGGGGACATGGCAAGAGAGCTCCACTTCAGCTGCCTAGGGATGTCCCCATCTGGAAGAGATTAGGATTATGCACACGTGGATTTATTCTGAAGCAGCTGTTGCACACTAATGCATTCCATTCAGTTAATCCCATTTAATTTCCAAGTGTAAACAAGTATTTCACTTCACTGGGCTGAAGCTGGAACAGCACAGGTATCCTGGCTTTCCTGAGCAAGTGAGATACCTGTTACCTCAGGTATCAGAAGGAGGGGAGGGAAAGAATCCCAGAGGTCTGGATCAGGGAGGCAGTGGCATTAATGTTGGCAAAATCTGTGTCTTTTGAATGGGTCTGACCTGACCTAAGAGTGTCATCTAGTTAGTGCATGCATGGCTTTTATAACTTGAACCCTGCTGAGCAACACAGATATAGACTTAGGTTATAAATTTTTGTTCAGCACGTTGTATCTTCACGTGACCCTGGATCAATAATGGAGACTCTCACAGTAGGAAAAGAAGCTGCCCTCAGTGGGACAGACCCAGCCAATGGCTGGATCAAATGTAAGAGGAAGAGAGATCCTCTGACACTCAGCACTCACCAAGGATTTAACAGTAAGTTTAAGGATCCTTTCTGCTGAGAAATACACCATCACTGCCTAGTCTGGAATCAGAAACTCCATGTGCTGTCCTGTACTCCCCATCTTAACCGTGCCTGGCTGCACACACCACATTTCAAATCCTATGTGTGAGTGCATTGCAACAATGACAGCTTAGTTGTAGGAATTCAATTAAATTACAGTAATTTCACAATTATAAATCGCACCTGATTATAAGCCGCACCTCCCGGTAGCCGGGTAGACCACGGGATTTGTCCATATATAAGCCACATCTGAATATAAGCTGCATTTTTTTGTTTGTTTTTTTAAGCGAGGATCCATGTATAACAAAGTAACAAATTAGTAACAGAATCGTGACAGCACTGGTGTCAGGTGCTCAAGTTGCAACAGTTTTCATAGACCAGCGAAGCCTTTAAAGGCAGCCCCAGGCACCCTCCCCACCCGGCTCTCACTTCTGAGTTGGCATTTTGCTGGGATTTGTCCATAAATAAGCCGCACCTGAATATAAGCCGCACTACTGGAGTAGGCTGGATTCTTCAATGAAAAAGGTGCGGCTTATAATCGTGAAATTACTGTAAATACTTGACGTGGCTTATTTGCAATTTCAAGCACCTGCTATGAGAGAGCTCATCTAGGAACTTGATTTTGTCTTCTCAGTTTCAAGTCAGAGCAGAAAGGGAAGGGAATCTCAAGATTACAGCATTAGGCCTCATTGCATCATTCAGTGGAGCAGAGCATAGTGGAGCCCCCCAAACTTCCACCTTAAGCATGAGGAAAATCTGTCAAGGGAATATATACCTTAGAAATGGTACAGCAATACCTCATTTGGCACAACATGCAAACATGATGAAAATACAAAATCCAGGTGTGTGCCTTTGCATTTTAAGGACTCTGTTCTTCAGATTTTCTTGATTATTATCATGCCACATCTTCTACAGAAAGAACTTGTAATACTTCCATTTTAATGACTGCTTCTTATAGGGTGAATTACGGCAAAAAATTTCAAAATCTGAAAAATAACTGAATACCTGAAGGTTTTTCTTCCCTTTAAAACCAAATGTTGCACCTATGCCAAGTTTCAGATTGATGCATATTTAAAATCTAAATTATGAATACTCAGAAATATAGGCACAGCTGCAATACTGATAGGCTCCTAACAGGCACCTAGAGTCCAAGAAATGAATGCTGTGATCTCATCACAGGTCCAGCTGGGCTTGGGCTAAGTCTGCCTGTGGGTAGAAAACCTCAGTGGAGTTTTGGGAAGTAGTATTAATAATTTAGAGTGCATTTACCCTGCAAATTTTGCTAAGGTTGCAGTACAGTTCATTACTTTCAGAAAGCAGGAATAGCATTTTAACGTTGCTCTGAAAAAAGGATGCAGAACTGTCAGCCTCTAACTACAATCATTCTGCGTAGCTGGAAATATGCAGCATAATTAGAACAAGCTGGGGACCTTTTATGGCAGTAGGATCCTATAAAAAGATGTGTTGATGCAGAGAAAATCTTTATTTTTCTCTGACTACCAACATCTTGCAAAGCCTTTTTTGAGCAGTTGGTCCTCCCTGGTACCATGTTCCTGCTCAGATATGCCTGGGAATTCAGGGACCAGAAACTCACCAGAAAGCCTCCACAGATCTCCCCAAATGATGACTTGTGGTGGAATTTGTCAGGAATTTGTCAGGTCAACATAAAAAGGAAGATTGGTGGAAAAGGACGGCAGAATTATTAGTATGCCAGTAAGTTAGCATCCTGCTTGGAAGACAATCAACTGAATGAATGTGTCATCCTCTTATCACTGTTCCTGGCTGGGTCAATAAACCTGCCATTACAGCATCACCAAAGTCAGGTGAGCAAAAGCTGTTTGTAGATATAAGAGGTAAAATCAAATTGGAGTTGAAATTAACTCTGCAGTGAAGATCTTAGGAAATCAAAAAGAAAAGATTCTTCTAGGCATGAGAAGTGTGAGGGGAACATACATGCACAGAGACACACACAAAAATCTGCAAAATTCACTTCCTCTTTAATAAAGCTGGTTTCTAATAATTTTACAGATCCAGTAAAAAAAATAAAAAATTAAAAATAAAAATAAAATAATTGTTTTCTCACCAGAATCATCCAAAAAACTGTGTATACCCAAAAGATTAACCAGAGAACCTTCTGTAGAGGAAAATTAATGGGTCTTATTATATCTCAGGTGGAAGTACACATGCCCATATTCAGCATGGGCAGGCCTGTTCTTGATTTTTTGGCCATTTTCTTGATTGCTCTAGGTCTCTCCTTCCTTCCCTTATTTTCCTTTTTACCTATAGAGCAAAGGTCAGAAAATGCAGCCTGAATGTTGAATTAAACAAAATTACATTATTTAATTGAATCAGAATTTTAAATGCACAGATCTGAATGCAATAAACTTTTTGCTGTATTTTTAAAAATCCATTAAAAACTACCATTTTTAAAACACCCTATTAGCTGGCTGATATTTTCAATTACCTTTCCTCTGTAGCCACTAAAAGCTCAGTCAAAGGCATGCTGATGCTAACAGACATCTTTCAAGTTGTCACAAAAAGATTTCTCAATCAAACCCTACAGGCACTATTTTTATCAGTATTTGTCAAATTCAGCTCAAAATATTAAAATTAAATGAGAGAAATCCAGCTCTTTGAGGCACTAACTTGAATAAATACCAGAAAATTAAACTAAATTCAGTCATGTCTCCAGCAATTCCACTCAAGCCAGTGGCATTTCAAAGGTTTCAGATAACAAGAGAATTTGTCCCAGTCACTGTTTTGCAGTCAATTTACACTCAGAGTTCATCGACCTCATTGGAAATTCCACCATGATAACCATGACAGAACTGGGAATGATTATATGCAGTTAAGGTATAAAGAGCTAATGAGGCATGCACAAGTGAGTTCAATGTGTTGAATATTCTCAGGACTGCTAGATAGATAATTACTTTAGTAGATTAAGAGTTATAAAGAGAATTCTTCTTTGTTTTATGTTTTAAGTAGTGATCTACAAAGTTCTCCAACAGAAAATTTAAAAGGCAAATAAAATTCTAGAGATGTTTTCCCACCAAAAGTGCTTGCCCTTTTGTCCTAAATGTTTCCAATCTTAACTATAACAACGTTGCTCAGAAATGTGTAGAGCAGCCAACAGTATGGCTGCTGTCATTTCTCATTTATTGATGCCTAATATACTGATTTAGGCATTTCATTAGACAAGAAATTATTAGAGATTATCCACATTACACATATACACGCATATAAAATTAGTACAGTATTTTAATTTCTTTTCCATTTCTTTGAAGGTAAAAAAAAATAACCCTTATCTAATTTTTGGAGCATGAGAAGCATCATGGAAAATGCTGTAAGAGACTGTCACAAAGTCTCCCAGCAACAGTTCCAGGCAATTCTTTGGCAGTTAGGAAGTTATTCATAATTATGTCCTAGACACTTTGCCCCATTCTGCCCTGTAATAACTCTTGACTGAAATAAGCATCTGGGCCATCATATCTGACTGGATCATCAGTTATAGAAATGGAAATGAGTCACCTCTGGTAGAGCTGGTCCAAAGAGATGTAGAATCTTACTCAGGGTTTAACATATTGTCTTCTATCTCCAAAAGGACAAGGTGCTAGGCAAAATTCAGGAGATGGATGGGATGTTTTTCTGTTTCCAGGCACTCACAAAAAGCCTGGCAGCTCTTTCATGCATTAATCCTGCAGGCAGACCTAACTCAGAATTTCCAGAGACTTGCCATCACAGAGAGATGGCATAATTATGGAATGATTATGCAGTTATCTAAATGGTGTGCCATCAAATGCAGGGCTGTTCAGAGAGATGGAAAATGGCCTCTGTAAGGTGCAAAACAAAATTATTGAAAAAGAAAAAGCCACTGAATGCAGAAATAACTCCAATGTGATTATACATCTAAAAATATTGTGGCTGACAGTAACAAATGTTTTCATAAGAACTGGGATAACATTCAACCCTTCACAGGATTTTAAAAAATACAGTCAGGCAGAAACAATCATCATGATAGATAAGGAACAGAACAAACAGAACAAACTACTGGTAATCCTTGTTAGGGTAAAAAAAGCCCTGCTGTTTGTGATCTCACTGCCAGACACTGATTTCAAGAAAAATTACATGGCTCATACCTGACTTTTTTCCATATTTTATGTGACCAGTATTACAGCCTTCCAATCTCTGCCTTCTCCACTACCTGCCTTCTGTGTATGTGATGATTAAGGACAATATAAGGAGCAGAGACTTCCAGTGTGGCAGCCCCAGATCAGAAACTGGAAGATTGTAACACAAATCATCCAAAAAATAAAATTGCTCACTCTATAGACAGTCCATGACAGTGCATGCATGGCCTGTGTTGAGAAGAGAGTGTGAACTGGAGTCAAAACTTGCACCCACCTGGAGATTTTAACAAAGTTTCATACAATCAATAGAAATGGATATCATGTATGGCATCACCAGCAAAACCTGCTGTGTTTGTAGCCCTTTACCATATTATCATCATTGTCCATTCCCACATCATTTCATGTAATTGTTCAAAACTGTGTTTCTAATCACAATGACAACATTTCACCCATCCCTCAGAACTGATGGGCTTCTGATTTCTGCAGAACTGTAGTAACTGCTGTAATCCAGAAACCCACATTGTGCTGGGAGACAAAAAATGAGCTGCAGGCAGAAAGCTCAGCATCACTGTGAACCATTTGAAAAGCCATATGAAGGACGGCCTAGATCTAGATGGTTTGCCTCTGCTGGTAGCTCTGAAAGATGCCCTAATCTACTTTCAGCTCTAATGCTCCAAAGAATGGTAATGACAGATGGAATAACAAGAGAAGAGGTGAGCTAGTAGGGATGACTGAAATCTCTCATCCATAATGCTATCATTAGTCAGATATAAGAAAAGAAAAAAATTTTAGAAAGCAAGCTGTACTTTGCAACAGTGCCATAAATTCTCAGAAAACAGTCAGTAAATTTCTTACCAAGCCAGCCTGTTTTTGATAGGTAAAATAGAAGATGTACAGTAATTTCACAATTATAAGCCGCACCTGATTATAAGATGCACCTCCCAGTAGCTGGGCAGACCACAGGATTTGTCCACATATAAACCGCACCTGGGTTTGGTGTCAGGTGCTCAAGTTGCAAACAGTTTCCATAGACCAGCGAAGCCTTTAAAGGCAGCCCCAAGCGCCCACCTGGCCAGCTCTCACTTCTGGGTTGACATTTCACTGGGATTTGTCCATAGATAAGCCACGCTACTGGGGTAGGCTGGATTCTTCAATGAAAAAGGTGCAGCTTATAATTGTGAAATTACTGTATGTTCATAAGAGTACCAGATTTGTGAATACCTTGCTTTCATACTTGCTTGACATGATCTTCTGTCTGTCTTTCCAAAGACTTTGAAATGAGTACAAATCCCAGTTTGTGTATAAGCATTTGCTGTTTCAAAAATTTCTAGTTAAAATGCAAATAAGTGCGTGTTACCAAGTAGGGACTTCTGGTTATTACTTCTCATTTTGTACCAAAGGCTGCTTTAAAGAAAACCTTTGTGTTTCTGAGCTTCAAAATCCTTGTTTTTTTCCTAGAATGAAACCAAAATAAAGCTCTAATCCTTGTTGCTTAACTGACAGATTATTAAAATTTTAGACAAATACAAAAAACTTTCCTGAAAACCAGGTGTCTACATAGCTGTGCAGGGTCCCTTTATCTAGCATTTTGTGTGTGATAGCAGTTCCCCATCTTTCAAAACAAAAAAAATGTGTCAGTCAAAACTTCCAAGGCTGAAAATCTCCCTTTCTTTTTTCACTTGCAATTAACAGGCTAAGTTGTTCTCTAATTGTCACATGAAAGTTAAACAATTGTAGTACAACCTTTTCATTACTAATCAAGATTTTAAATGTATTAATAAGTATTTTAGAAATAAATCTGATAAGAACATTTGTGAGAGAATCATGGACATCTGCTTGTCTTTATCTGAGACAAATTCTTAAGTTCCCAGAACAGTCAGAGTGGCACCACACCCAGTGGTGACACACTGTCTTGCGT
>VRYO01002734.1:23213925-23243498 GCA_009812075.1 Sialia sialis
AAAACTGGACTTTTCCACATCATCACTGGAACTTTGGAGGGAAACTTCACCCTTCTACAGCAACATTGCTTCAACTAAACCATATCTGTCACTGCAAGAGGACTGCAGCCACTATTTAGTGGGACTGCTCCCAACACCCTGACTGACGGGGTGTCAGGTTGTAGTGTGTCAGTGTTTGGGGTTTGTTTCTTTGTAGTACTCCATTTCTATTTTAGTTTCCCTAGTAAAGAACTATAATTCCTAATTCCCATATCTTTGCCTGAGAGCCTCGTAATTTCAAAATTATAATAATTTGGAGGGAGGAGGTTTACATTCTCTGTTTCAAAGAGAGGCTCCTGCCTTTCTCAGCAGACACCTGTCCTCCAAACTAAGACACACACATTGTCCTGTTAGTTCAGTTCCTTGTTCTTCATGTACTTCTTTAGAGGTTTGCCCTTCGAAATTAAAAAAAACAAAATGAACCACCACAAAAAGGAGAGAATTTTCATTTCAGCTTTGTTGAAAGAAATATTAGACATTGGGCAACTGAGTATTAACAATAAATGTTAACTAAAAGAATCCTTTTTTATTTAAGTTGTATGGTACCATGGAACAGTTACAAAAGGATATTTCTGCTGTGGTCTATCTTCCTCCCAAATGACTTCAGTGTTTATTTTTCCATGGTTATTCTTTTTCTATTCTTCATTTTTATTTTTTAGTATGAGTCTTATCCCTTTCTCTGTTTTATGAATGCATGAGGGAAAAACATGTCTTTTCCTTTAAAAAAGTTTGTCTCCTTTTTAATGCAAATTACAGCAAAAGGACTTTTATTAACACTCCATTATCTGAACTGAAAGAGATCCAGGATGCCATAGGTAATGGAAAAAGTAGGAAACATAAGTACTAGTAGTCAACCACAGATCGAGTTTAAATGTAACTTGGCCAGTGCTGATACAGAGCTCATAAACTTATGCTAAGCAAGTTAGGGCTCATACAGTCCATGTCTAAAATGCTCCTGCACTGTGCCTGGCTGGGACCAGTCTTTAAGTTATCTGCTGGTTTGGATGGAGAAATAGTTGTCAGAAAACATCACCCCAACAGGAAAAGCTGAGAATATAAAGCATGGAAATCTCCCAAGAACTAGAAGTCAGACTCCTGCTGAATATGCAATGTGATTCTTGCTCCAAGAAGGACTGGGGAACACCACTTGATCTGTGCCAGCTCAGTGTCTTCACCCAGAACTCCATAGGAAGCTGGAGTTTCCTCTTTACAGTGTGAAGAGATGCAGAAGCAGGCCAGTACTGACCAGCATGATTCTCAGAAGTTCTGACATTGGAGGGGGAAGCACCATATGGATGTGTCTCTGCCCAGTGTTTCCAGATCCTTAATTTTCCACAGAGGTACCCTGGATCCACCAGGATAAAAAGTCCAGTCTGTGCTGGGTGCAGGACCTAATGTGGGCATGAGGTGCATCCTCCTCCATGTAGCTCTGTGCCTGAGCTAAGTACCAAAACAAGACACTTTTAAAAGGCCTAGACACTGGACAAGAGAAATGTGCTATATTAAGCAGTAGGCTTTCCGAGGATGTGTAAGTGGTATGTGCTTTGTTAAGTGCATCAAGATTTGCCATGCATTTTTATTAATTCAGTATGGTTGATCTAGTTATATAAACAGGAAATGGCAATAGATTAGTTCCTGGAGAGTGTTTCATATGGGATTACATTTAATGCTGGAATTCCTGTCAAACTCTTAATTTTTAAAATACTGATAACACAGTACATACTGTGCACTTTTTTGAACCCTTGACAATGCATTCCCCACAACACACTCAAAGCCCTAATAATCAAGATTGCATTTAGAGAAGCTTAATTTCATTTGATTAATCTCTCCAGTGGTAAGAGTAATTATTCAGTATTCACTAAGAAGCAATCCCATATCATGCACAGGGTGCCAGTGTGTTAGCATGATTTGAAGGACCGCATAGTGAGAAGACACATTTCTCTCTCACCATCAAATTATTATGCAGGTCCTTTAAAAGGCTGTGAACTGTATTTGCTGGATACAAAATTCCCTCTGCTACTCCAAATTACCTCCAAAGTGTCCCATCTTCTTTAAGTATCATCTTTAAGGTTCCCTTTCCAAGATTACTTTTCATTTTTTGACTATCTTTTCTTTTCACCATGCACCTTTGTCCATCCCTACATTCTGCTAAGGACTTTTACCATTATTCCTATTTCTTATTCCTCTTGTGTCATCTGAAGCCTTTTTAACAACTACTACTTTATATTGTGCATCTTCTCCATGTCAGTAAGGCATAAAGATAGTACTTATATATTTGAGTATTTGAATAAGGCAGGAATCATTGAACACTAACTAATGACTTGTCTTTGTGTTGAAGTCATTTCAGTTTCCAGGAAGGAAATTTTTCCTGTGGCTTTTCTCTGAAGAAGATGTATCTTCCAACCAATTAATGTGTTCCATTGTTAAAGATGCAGAACAGTGGAAGATTAAAATGGTGTCTCAGATGATGTGTCCCACAAGTAACTAAACTTACAATGTAAATGTTGTGCATGTGTATATTACTTAATTGTCTCTCACGGTGTCTTGTGTTTCTTTCCTTCTGCAGATTCCTGTAATATATTTTGACTATCCTGAAGACAAAAACTATCTACTTTTAATGAACCTAACACTGAGTCATGAATCAGGCTCGTGGAAACCTCTGTATTACATTTCATAAAATAATAGTAAAATTAGTACAGTAGATGGAAAATTTTGTAACATGAACACAGTCTACCTGCTTTTAAGACTTTGCCCTCTGCACTTGATAGGCAAACTTCTGGATATTCTGACTTGCATGTTTGTTCAGTCACTGTAAATTCAGTAATTCAGCTTACAATTGAGGCTTAGAAACCACAACTGTGGCCACCCAGTGCCAAGTGGCACAGGGAGCCTTTCTCTCCTGCCATTTAACTTCAGCAGGCAGCCATGGTGCCTGTCTCTATCTGCAGAGGCTAGTCCTTTTTCACTTGCTCAATTCTTCTAAATCTTCTTATTTCTAATTATTCCATCTTTTATCTCAATCTATTATCATTTATATCAGCCTAACCTCAGCTGGTCCACTTCAGTCCCTATAAACTTTGACTGTTCTTAATTCTTCTTCCCCATCTACACTTTTAACTGCTTCTTCACCAGTTCGTTCAATTACAAGCTTGTAGGAAATGTCAACTCGTCCAGGTTAGGCCACATCAAACAGGAATAAATTCATGTATGCAGTATATACCTGGATTCTCTTCTTGATATTTTAAGGGGCAAAATGTAATTAATAAACTAATTAATCATATTTGGAAGAGGCCAAATTCCTGCTGTATAAGCATTCTTGAGGGCCTGAGGGTACTATAATATTTGCTTCAGGGTTTATGAAGGTGGTGAGGAGCCAGATTTTGAGGGAGGAATTATTAACTGCAACAAGCCTGCCACCTTTAAGACGAACATGAGCAATCCTGTAGGAGTTTGCACCACACTCACATTTTCTGGCTTCCTGGCATCTCCAAAGGGAGCCAGACACAATGTCTCCCTGCCACAACAGTGCAGTCAAGGATGATCTACTGGGAAAGGAAGGCTCATGGCATGCTCTGTGGAACTGAACCACCACAGCTGTGAATGTTGTTTTTGAGTCATACAAGCACACACCATACTCAGCGTAGGTGTATTCTCTGGCTCTGAAGATTCATTGTCCTTGGAGAGTGCTCAGAGTTATGTTCATTCCTTCTTCTACTGCAATAATTATGAAGAAATAGTTGTCTGTATTAAAGAGCTATTGTATGAACTGGAATTGTTTATTCTTATCTCCAGGAAAGAAGATTGTTGTCATTGTTACATCTTGGTGCTAAGAATTACTGTCCCCCACTGACAGGAAACACAATTCTCCTTGGGCGGGTTCTGTCCTGGGCTGTGTGCTGATCAGGGCAGCTGCCAGGGACTGACGGTTTTTAGCAGTTCTCTCCATGCTTCACACCAGCTTACCCTATGAGGAGAGTGTCTCCTGGTAATCTGCATCTCAGTGAAGCTACAAAACCCCTCGACACAGTTTGCATTTTCAGGAGACAGCTGCCTCCTCTGTCCTTCAAGCTGGCTAGGCCACCATCCTGCTTTCTCTTGAATTCCCTTGAGGTTAACTCTTCCTTCTCCAGCACTCCATCATTTATCTCACTTCATCCCCCATCAGTCTGCCTCTTTCAGCTCCCTCCACATAAATTTTGACTTTTCCTCAGGCCTCAAAATCATTTAGGCTTTTGCAGTGTGTATGCAGCTGTGTTCATGGTCAGATCCAAGGTCTGCCTGACAGCCAGTAAAGGCCAGGGAGAACGTTAATGTGTAAGCAAGGAAGAAACCATTGAGTGTGACCTTGAATCCTAGGCTAACATGACAGTATAAACACAGCTCCAGTTATTGCTCATATGCTCTCTGCCTGTCTGAACAATCTCTCTTTTTCTCTCATGCTCCCCATTCCCCCTCACCAAACTTTCATTGCTTCCTCCATTCCTCACTCTCAATGTGAGATTGGAGACCTTTTAAGCAAGTTGAATGGAGGTATTCAAAAAATACAGAAAGGCCACTAAAAATCACCTGGTCCTAAATGGCTTCACCTAAGTCCATGCCTAATGAAGTTCAGAGTCTATATTTGGATACTCTGTAATTTTTAAATTAATCAGTCAGTGATTCTTCAAAATTATTTCAGTACAGTCCTCACAATTGACCCATGTAAGAGTATTGTGAGTTCCCATCCAGAGTGTCATGATCTTGCCCACTTGTCCTTCTATATGATTAATCGGCACCAGTTCACAAAAACACTGACAAAAGTGGCTGTCACATATTCATCCATGGCAGAGACAGAGTCAGAACCCAGAAGATACCTCTAATCCTTCTTCACTCACTTATGGAGAGTAGAAGAGTGTACTATTATGCTGAATGGGTTTTTATTAAATAGTAAGATTTTTGTGTCCTGCTTTGCCTTCACAAAGGGTTACCAAATTTCAGCATATTCCCCAGCCACTGCTGTCACTCTTCATTCTGATAATTGTTTTACAGGCAGGAAATCCCATGATTTATCAAATTGCTTTTTAATGAACATGTAATAGCAACTAACAATAAATGAAACTAGAGAAGGCAAGAAGGACCCATAATCACAGCCATCAACTCAGTCTAGAAGTGCCAATCCTGATGCTAATTTAATTTAAGATTTAAGAAGATTACAGAAACTATTATAATCATTTCAATTTCCACTGCCTCGGCAGTCAGCTAGCATTGGACATATGGCATCATAACCAAAACATTTTTCTTGCCCCTTTTTATGTGCTTCCTCCAGTTATTTCCTTTATCTTGATATGGCACATGGAAGAAAACAAAAATCACAACATCTCTTAGGATATAAAAAGACTGGTATCAATTAGGGCTTAAGTATAAATATCTTTTGTTTCTGAAAACTGAAAGGTTTTCATCATTTCCTCCCAAAAATCCACATAAGCCTGATTTTCATGATGGACTACACAGTAGATCAGTAAGGGATGGCATATCATAGAACAAATACACTGAGTGGTAGAGAATGACAGACCAATAAAAAAATCAAATAGAAGTTGTATCCAGTCCCTAAGTGCATGTTTTGAGTTTTGATTTTTTAGAAAATTTTTGTGCTTAAGGTAAACATTTCTGGGTTCTCTCTTTTACCTAAAGGTTGGTGTTTTCCAGTCAGCCCTAGTTCCATCCTGACACCTGTTACAAACACCTCATCCAGACTGCAAGTTCTTTCTATTTTCAACTTTCGTTAATTATATGAGATTTTTTTCAGTATGTTCTCTATGCTCCAACGTTTTTAGACTCTCAACCATTCTGTGACAGACAGACAGGGATTATATTAGCTGTTCTTTTCACAGTTCAATAATTTTAGTATGCATAAAATTTTCTGTCTTCTCCTTTTACAAACATGGCCACCTGTGACAAAGAGGAAGTATAACCAACCATTCAAAACAAAGTAAACTGTAGTATTTAAGTTAGGATAATGTGCTACTCTGAATATAGGAGAAAAAAATGTTCCTACTGTACTGTGTTTGGTGGGTACACAAAGAAACCAAAACTCACCCTGGCTCTGGTGAAGAACGCTATGGGCAAAAATCTAATATACTATTTGCCAAGATAGGTGGCCTGCTGGAATTAAGTGATAGAAGTGAATTCCTTACTGAGATGGAAACAGAGAGACAAAAATCATTAACAACATTCAGGAATGTATCTGGAAAAGGAGCAGTACACCTGATATTTTAGAGGGTGCCATGGCGGGAATAAAAAAGAAGGTGGGAAAGTAGACTTGCATGAGGCAGAGATTTACAAAATGGAAGATCTACAAAGTTTATGTAAGAGAGTCTCAGGTTTCAGTTGCTAGAAAACCATGTCTGCAGCAAGCAGCTCCCAAGAGTATGCAACATCAAGCAGTTGGTATGGAAACCAAGATGCGTAGAAATATAACTTCAGAACACTACTGATTCAGAGCAAAGACTCTATCAGCCCAGTATCCTGCCTCTGACAGTGATTAATACCAGTTCCTTAGACAAAAAGCAGAAAAAAGATAGAAGGTACAAAGTGACCTTTGCCTATTATGTACTTTCTGTGGAGTTGCCTGGGAGGAAAGCCTTCTTGAGACAGAGAAAGTTAGCAGTCATGAGCAGAGCTGCATCTGATTCCCTTGTTGAATATACTGCATTTGGCTAGCTATAAAATAATTTCATCTTTTCATTTTGAATTGCAAAATACTATATACTGATTTAAATTTTCTAACCTTCTGTCTGAAAATGTCAGGGCTGTGGGCACAGTCTCTATTCTTCATGTGTATCCATTTTTTTAGTCCATCTTACCATAAGGATCAGACACCCAAAAATCACAGCTCAGATGGAGACTAACAGAGCACTCTCACCCAAAGAAGAGTCCAGCCATGTTATATTTATATACTCCTCCTCTGGATTTGTGTCTAGCTCACTTCTCTACCTAAGAGAGTTCAAAACCTTCTGAAGCATAGTCAATTACACATCATATCACATTAGCCAATTCCCTCTGCTGTCCCTATGTGACAGATGAAATGGCCAAGTGACAGTATCTCTTGCTGAGCAGTGAAGAGTCAAGTGCTGCATCAAGAAGGATATGAACACATAGTTTTATCTCTTTAACAAGTCATCTCTGCTGTAGAAAGAGGTTAAGTGAGTCCAAATGGAAGCATGCAGAGAGATAACAATCTGTTATGATTATACTTTTCCTGGGGAAACTGTCAATTTTACTGGTGAATCTATATATACAGACATTACACTGCACACGGTATACCTGGAGTGAGAACGTCCCAAACCCTTTGCTCTTCACCATCACCATCACAAAGTGCTTGGAAAGACATGGCACCTGGATGAGTTCAGCCTCCCTCCACTGCTGCCAGCAGTATTGCACTCAGCACACTCTGAAAAGAGTCAGCTTCATCTCTCAGCCACTTCTCTGGGCAAAAAGGAAATTGAAGAGTCATGTAGAATGGAATCATGGTTTTCTGCTAAGTTGCCTCCACTGCTCATCTTTGCATATCAGCTGGCCACCCAAAGTCAGTGATTACAATATGAAAATAACGTAAATAATTCCAATCCAAATCCAGTTCCAACTTTTCTCCCAAATCAAATAGGTTATTCTATTTTTTCAGCCAGTGATTTTAACCTGCCAGCAAGCTTGACTCTGTGTGAGCAAGTTTCATCATCTCCTTCAATCAGGTCTTTTGAAACATCATAGCTCACCTCAGATTGTCTAGTGCAATTTCTAGATAGGCTGATTTCCAATAGCATCAAAAAGGCAATCTCAGCAGCATGTTCCTCTCTTTATGTTTTTATGAATCCCATGAAAAATTTCTCTTTTTTTTTCCTGCATAGAGCTTGAGGCTGTTAGGCCTCTGAGTGCTACACCAACCAGCATGACTTCCAGCACCTCACAGTGAGTCATTTATGTCTGAGTGATTGTTTCAAAGAAAACAGCGCTGTACACTTCTGAGGCCCATGGCCTCTCCTGCTTCTCAGTCATGAGACTCAACTCGCAGCTATAAAATATGTGTTGTACACATTTTGCCTTAACTACAATAAGTAACTCCTCTCTCACCATCTTGAGAATTGGGACTTATTTAAGGAAAAGAAAAATAAAATTATTGAATCATAGAATAGTTTTGGTTGAAAGGCCATCAGAGATCATCAAATTCCAGCCCCCAGCCATGGGCAAGGACACCTCTCACTAGATCTGGTTGCTCCAAGTACCAGTCCAACCTGGCCTTGAGCACTGCAACATCTCTGGGCATCCTGTTCCAGTGTCTCACCACTCTAACCACCATGAATTTGCTCCTAACATCTAATCTAAACCTACTCTCTTTGAGTCTGAACCTATTCCCCCTTGTTCTGTCACTACAGCTCCTGGTGAAGGGTCTAACTCTGGCTTCCCTGCAGGCCCCTTCGGACACTGGAAAGTTGCCATGAGGTCTTCACTCAACCTTCCCTTCTCCAGGCTGAACAGCCTAAACTCTCAGCCTGTCTTTGTAGGGGAGGTGCTCCAGTTCTCTTATCAACTTTGTGGCCCCCTCTGGACATGCTCCAACAGCTCCATGTCCTTCTTACACAGGGGCCACCAGAGCTGGGCACAGTGCTGCAGATGGGGGCTCACTAGAACAGCAGAGAGGGGCAGAATCCTCCCTCGACCTGCTGGCCACACTCCTTTGGATACAGTCCAGGTTTCCTTTGGCTTTCTGGGCTGTGAGGGCACACTGCTGGCTCATGCTGAGTTTTTCATCAACCTTTACCCCAAGTCTTTTTCTGCAGGGCTGCTCTCAGTCACTTCTCCATCTGCAGTTCTATGAGATCATGTTGTTGCAGAATTACTTTTTTGAGTATGGATATAGTCCCTCGTTTTACTGATAGCCATTCTATTCCACCTAGCAGATCTGCAAATCTGAAGGTTGTCTTCCTGTCATGAACAAGGAATTCCATGGGATACACAAGCGGTCAATACCAACAGCAATCAGAGAAGACTGAGGTCTTAAAGGTTGATCCTCTGATCATCTGCAAGCCCCATAGACTGCAAATCTCATTTTTCCTTAGAAGTTTGACTTTAACATGTGTTGTACATAATTAAACACTTCTGATTTCAAATTCCACAGCATAATAATCATTAGCCTATGCTGGATTCCCTTTATAGCAACCACCCTCAGATTTGGACAGCATTCTAAAATGTGGTAAGCTATAATTTTCAGCTATCTTTACAAATATAGTGAGAAGAATAATAAAATTACATTTACGAGCAAGAGAGAATTTCCTTTTCAATAATTCCAGGAAAGGCTATTCTTATGGAAGGGATTATAATACAAATAAATGGTATAGACTTAACCCATTTTCTTTACAGTCTTAAGACTGCAATTTTGTGGTTGTAATCTAATGTCATGCCTTTGCTATTAATATATTTTCTCCAGAGTCCAGACAGAAGTAGACATGTTCAGAAAGACTTCAGGAGTATCCTGTTTTTCTGGCACCAATTTTAAATATAATTCTCATTAGGTTGCTGCCTCTTTTTTATTTATGGATTTTTTTTCAAGAATTAAATATATTTTGCCTTCTGAATAAATTCTATTGCTTATTGTTTTAAGTGACAGACAAGTGCTCCTCAGATCCTATTGCCAGAACTAACATTCTGGCATTTCTATCTCAGTTTATTTTGTGATATGATGAACATCTAACTAGAAGTCTGATAGTCACATTGAGCAGAGAGGAAAGGAGTGCACGCTCATGGCCTCCCTATTCTTCATATCCAAAGTTAGCAGCAAGAATTCCCATTTCATTGAGAACAAGATTGAATCATCAGAACATCAGCTTTTGGGCACAGGGATCAATTCTCTCCCTGTAGTCAGAAAGGTGCCAAACACAAAAGCTGTGCCAAGTAAACTCTAAACACTAACAGCAGTGAGGAAACCATATATAAGTGCTGTGGGGTTCATCTGGTATATTTAATAAAACAGTGTATTTCCACGGGTACATGACTGTCTCGAAAACTACCCAAAATAGAAAGCAGCCCAATGTCAGGGGGAGACTGGAAGGTTATCCTGTTTTATGAAAGCATGAAGAATCTCAGACAGCCCCCATATATGGAGGAGTACACCAGCTTCTCCTGATTATTTCCAAGGGCCAACCACTTTCCCTCCTGACCCATTCCCCCGCTGCATGGAATGGAAGGGATGTCCTCTCCTCTTCCCCTCTCTGCCCCCTCACTTTGTCCTCTCTGGGACAATGGAAAAGGAGCCAGACTGTAACAAAACCTTCACCTCAGAGATATGCAGCCCAACCTTCCTCAAATTCCCAGGCGGATTTTCAAATTAAGTAGGTGAGCAGAGTGTTTTTTCAGTGCCAGGCAGAATTCTGCCCCTTGCTGATGTATTTCTGGGTAGGATGTTTTGTTAGGTTTCCATTTTTTTTTCTTTTTGAGCCAGTAGCAAATGGCTCACCAGTCTGATTTCATCTGGCAATTTTTTTGCTCCTGTATTGCCTTCATGAACCACTCCACAGCCACAGTATGGGGCAGTTTCAGAGCTTTCTGGTGCAAATTGTCACATCTATTCAGAATGATACAGTAAGATACTGACAACAGCATGTTATTTTAAGTTTTGGGCTTATTTCTATCCAGGGTTTCCTTCTACATTCAATTCCTTCCTAAGCTGTGAACCATTCAAACTACACTTTTATATAGCTGAAAGTAGATTTGATTAATATGATTTCTTTGTGAAAACCTGAGAAGATTAAGAAGCAGTGATGTAGAGAATATATGCCCTTTCTCAACACGATATTCTCTAACATTATACAGGGGTCTGCAGATCCTTACAGTCATTATATTATTCCCACTACTGGTATCTAAATAGAGAAAAAGCTATCATCAGGAAAGAATTTCACTTTTTTGGTATTATAGTTTCAATCTCATGTGCAGGTCAACAAATCTGCAGCTGTGTATCGATTTCATTTTGTAACTAGGCAGGAAAGGCCACATTTCAAGGGAGCATTTGCAGATTGTTTTTTCCTTTGTACTACAGGTCTTTTTGTGATGGTCCCTTAGAAAAAAATTAAGATTGGCTGGGTGACTTCTATGCTCAGTGAAGCAAATTGCCAAATAAATATGCTTACAGGCACACCAGTATACTGGTTTTTCTCTGTGTATCTCAGAGTGTTACAATCCATGGAAATATTTTCCAAAATCAGTGGGGGGGAAAAATCTGTCTGGTATTGATTGAATATGGTTTCTCATCTGTCTCATGACCTTTTCCATCATATATAATTAGAAATGGAAAGGTCTTAGCTGTGTGCTTGCAGTACTCTGCAGAATACAGATAGAAGGTTTGGCTCAGTACTGAGCTATAATGAAAGCATGCAATCCATAGATTCTAGGATTTGGCAATACCTGTTCCTCAAAATAATAAATACAAATCATGCCAGCATTTTCAAGCTGATGCAATATAGTATCAGTAGGTGTCTTAATTGTATTAGTGTAATATCTTGGACTACATTGTACATTGTAGAGGATAAATACAGTTTGCAACCATCTACAGCACAGGAAACATCAAACCTGTTGATTGTGTGATACGATCTTTACTTGCTGCTGCAGGGATATTTTTATGTCAAAGAGTCAACATGATTTGCTAATCAGTGGCTAAGGAGATGATTATAATGCCTGTTTCTAAAAGCATTTATCAGTCCCTTGTGGTGAGTCAAGCTGCTATTTCTGTATGTCAGAAATCTTAATCATCCATATTGTCCACAGATTCTTTGCAAGGTTAGGGCAATAGCATTTCCAATTCTGACACCTACACTTGCTTTTGCTTGGATTTGAGAAGTTTGGATGAATGTCATTATGTACTGCCCCTGACATCATATGTACGTATGGAATCAAACCACAGAATCAAATGCCTTTCCCAATTTGAAAAACAGTGATGCTGGTGATGGGACCATCAAAAAGTTAAATACATTTCACTTTCAGATACAGCTCTATTTCCATTTTGATATGAAAATATTCTAGCAAAGTACGAGACAAGTTGCTCTTAAAAATCAGTACTTTTAGACAGATGCTTTCTTGCTGTATGGGGTAGGACTGCAGCTCAACGTGTTTGTTGTCCCCCTATCTGCCAGCCCTGTATGAAATTGAGAAAAGCCTGATTTAGAATGGATGAAATAGCTCTTCAGCATGGAGGGTGGTGGATCAGTTCAGATGATACACAGCTGTCAACATCTTATGCTTTTGGTTGCTGCGTGGCTTCTGATGGACTGCTTCTCACACTGCACAGGACACAACTAAAATCAGCAGAGTCAGAGGAGAAGGCATTGCATGTAATGGGTGGCTGAAGAGACTGATCCAATTTTTGAGACTGTCATCCCCTTTAAAAATATTTTCCCACAATTTGCAATAGTCCATGGACTACTTGGAGCATGACACCTATTGACAGCATCTGTCAATACCATGCCTTTCAAAAATCATACACACTCACAAATGTTTTAAAACAGGTGACCCTCTTTCATGACTTCAGATACTTCTCAAACCTCTGAGAACTCTGATTAAGCAGATTGTAAAATGTAAATCTCTCCCAGTCATTCAGACCATTTCAATGCCTGTTTTGGTTTCTGACTTCTAACAGGCTGACTTCTAACTGTATCTGTTAGATATAGTATCTGTTCTAGGAGAACAGAGTCGTTGAGTCACCAAATGAAAGAGATTTGTACTTTGGTGGTATGCAATTGTCCTCACTGTGAATTTACACAATGTAATTTCCATTTGCATCACTATAAATTATTTCAAGCATAGCTGTGAACTGAAATAATATTTCACAACAGAGTATACACAGGCAGTATTCTAGATAAAGTTTGTTCAATTTATTTGGACCAGAAATACATCTGGCTAATAAAACTATAACATGAGTATCAGACTGTCAGCAAAGAACATATTTGCAGTGAGGGTGAAACATGCATGAATGACAATTCATCACATCTGTAAAAGTAAATAAATCCCACCAAAACAACAAAAGATAAAAACATGAGTTAGTGTTGTTTCTGAAGTCTAAGTCTTATAAAGGAAAAATAAAAATTAAACAGAAATGGTGTACTTACAAAAGACATGAAACGATGCCACCTTCTGGTTAAAATGTGTAGAAAAACATTCTAGCTTTGTGTTGAGCACTTACCTATTTACACATGTGCATAACTAGATCACTTTGTGTATGAATGCACAACAGTCATACAGTTGATTGTCTGGACTGTCAGATCCCAGTATATCCAATTTTCTGGAGTAGTCCAGTCCAGACTAAAGGCAGAATCTTGCTGCCCAACAGTTAAAATTCAGTGCACGTTTGCATTTTTAGACAAGAATCTCTCCATTTCATATTCTGGCAATGGGGTTTGGCTTCCAAATTTAAAACACTCATTTTTCATAGCGTATCAGATTTTTTAATAATGTTTCTTTGTTCAAAGACTTAGCAATTTTGGCAGCAAAAATGTTTTAAAATTAGGCTTTTGTGAATTTTCTCTTCAGAGCCTCATGTGTTATTAGAGTCATAAAACTAAAACTCTTAACTCTGCAACATGCAGAGACATTTTCATAACAGCTTGGAGATATGAAGAATTTAAATATTTTCCAGTTTAACCAAAATAAGAATAATTTGCCACTGGGGAAGCCAGCAGCTCTTTTTAGATGCATTCAATACCTCTCTCCTCTCCTCTCCTCTCCTCTCCTCTCCTCTCCTCTCCTCTCCTCTCCTCTCCTCTCCTCTCCTCTCCTCTCCTCTCCTCTCCTCTCCTCTCCTCTCCTCTCCTCTCCTCTCCTCTCCTCTCCTCTCCTCTCCTCTCCTCTCCTCTCCTCTCCTCTCCTTGTCCTTTTGAACCGCCAAGCACTTTAAAATAGTGACAGGATCCAGCTTATTAAATTTAATAAGTGGAAGAGTTAATGGTGGACATATGTACACATCAAATGTCTCCAATACCCTTCATCAAGGAGCAAGGTTTGGCTACTCCTTTTTTACTTTTGAAGAAACTCTAGGACTTACTTCTAGGTACTGAAGTTTTCCCTCAAATCTTCACCCATCCCAGCATCGTTTGTAAGGAGGGCGCACCCGCCGTGTTTTAGTTCAGTAACCCATCCCTTCACTTCCAGGCTGCATGGTCCAACACACAGCCAACATCCACTGTGGGATGCAGAAATCCTCTCTACAGAGGAGACAAGCAAAGGCACGAACTCAAAGAGGACTTGAACACAATGAATAAAATTGGTGGTGTTTCCCACTTCTTATTCCCCGGTCTATTTCAGAACCGCATTGCATCATCCACATTCTCTGTGTGCACCATGTGAAGGGGAAAGTGGGAGAAGTGTGCAGGGGGAGGCAACAGCCACTGCTCCAGAGGAGTAGCACATGGAAGCTCCATAAATGCACTGGCATGACCACAGTTATTGCAGCATATTTATATGGCTTCAGAGTTAGAAAGATCAGAATTGTCCCTGGCGGGTAATAAATTCCTGAACAAGAATTTGAGCTCTCTATATGATATGAGAATAAAGCTGATCAATGGAGAATTATTGTATTGTAAAACTACAGCAATGAGGGCACTGTGACAATTACTGGATATTTATTCAACTGATTTTCCTTGAGGAATTTTAATGAGGATTTCACACTCCATAACCACATGCTTTAGATTCTGTCTGTAAAAATGTTAAATGCTTCTGTTAAAGTAATGTGACACTGCTTTTACTGCACTACTCTGTGCAGGGGAATGATATTTTAGCAAGACGAGAGCATGTCTATTTTTTTTCAGATGTACTGGGAAGGTTTTCAATTATTTATGTTGTAGCTGAATCCCTCAGTATGCCACTAGATCCAGACAAAAATGACAATGCCAACTCCATTGTGGAACAGTTGTGGAAATTCCTTCAGCTTTTCATGCATATGTTTCCCTGTGCTCCCCATGTTGCTGGCAGCAATATTGTGTATAATGCCCAAGAAATGCTTATGGTGGGATTAGAAGAGGCAAAATCCATCAATTTTTATACAGAAAGTTCCAAAGTTGAGCTAATTTATTTGCAGTTATGGCCACTCCGTATTATTGATTGCTATGATTAAGAAAAATTAAGTTTTGGTTCCCAATGCTTATATTTAATCTCATGAATATGGCAGTGGGATTCAAATAAAAGAAAGGATCAGTTAAGAATTTGAAAACTCAGTTTATATTCTTGATTCAGACACTGATCTGCACCATGTTCTTCACAGGCTTCATTTTTCTGTGCTTCTCTTTCACTCGTCTTGCAGATTATAAGTAATATTTTCAGAAGAGATTGTCTGTCATTATGTACTTCTACTATGCCTTATTTAATGAGGTGTCAAATTCATTGAAGCCTCTAAGCTTAACTATACTATACATAATAGCATAATAACCCATAATGCACTGAAATCATCCTTCACAAACTGAAAATTAGAGTTTGTTACTCCAAATTGCCATTACTTTCCTGCGCTTCTGACAAGGGCCCTCTGCAGTTGTTAATGGACATGTCCCAGAATTTTCAGACAACATGTCAGTGTTTAAAATGCACAGATAATCTGCACTAAATCATTCATTTCTGTGGCCATTTAAGTATTGCCATGTATATGGCATGGCCTGCTATTTCTGCTTGGATGTTTAAGGTAAACAATCAAAAAAATAGAGTGTGACCTCCTTGTACAAAACAACATACACTGAGTTTTAAGAAATTAGTGTTTCCACTGATGCTTATGCCAGACAACTGTCATTTGTAGCTCTGTGAAGCAAAACTGACATTTCAAGTTGAGGATCTAAATTCCTTCCTGGTGTAATACTACTATGTTTTATAAGACTACATCAGAAACTAACACAGCCCTACAACAAAATATTACTATGTGCCACTTTGGGTTTGGAAATGTGTTGAGAAAGGAAAATATCTTTCTTATTGCAGACTTTAATGTCTCTCAGTATGGTGATTAAAAACTTGATTGCACAGACATTTCATGTGAATGGTTTTCCTCCTTGTTCATTCATGTCAGTGATACCAACCAGATATTGGTATCCAATAGATAATTTTGGGTAAAAACCACTCAAAGAAATAAAACCTGCAGTATTTTTCCACACCAACATTGAAGAAAATAAAAATGCAAACACTATAGAAAGTAAGTATTAAAGTAGATTAAGATTGAATATGACAATACATATTTTGGAACAGTTATGCATGAGCCTAAAACTAAGAGTAAACTTTCTGGTGTAAACTATAATGGTGATTCAGGGGCTTTACATGAGCCAAGTCTCTCTCTAGAAGCTATTCTGCCTTTAAAGAAACTTCAGCACCCTGCCAAAGTTGATAAACCCTGAAGATGAGTCTGGATAAAGACCTAATGCAAATACATACTGAACACATCATAGAAGGCAGCATAGGATCAGGGCATTTAAATTATAAATTGCTTAGGAAAAGTACAGATCATGTCTGGTTTCCTCTGGGATGTAGCTCTTGGCTGGCACAATAAAATGACTATTAGGAATAGTGATGGTGTCAGGTATTGTTCATCTGTGAAAATACCTCCAGCTTTACAAAAGGAAGGTGCATTCTGCTACATCCCTGTGCATGGCATAGAAGAGGCCACTGGAGCAGCCCTCTGTGTAGCTCCAATCACAATGACTGCATCCATGAAGTAACAAAGCAGGCCATGGGATGAAGCACTGTTCTGTGACCTCTCTGTCACAGAGAGGGTGCAGAACACTCTCCTGGGCTGGGCAACATTCAAGGATAAGGAAGTGGAGCCAGGATGGCAGGAGTGAAGCCACTCTGCTTTGAGTGGGAAGAGAGCAGGTGTGATAAGTGCCATGCCATTTGGTCTTGGATGGGGTTTAGTCTATGTTATGTACAGTAATTTCACGACTATAAGGCGCACCTTAAAGCCTAAAATTTTGATCGAAACCCGGAAGTGCACCTTATAATCCGGTGCACCTTATATATGGACAAAGTTCAGAAATTTGCCAACCCAGAAGTGCGAGCCACAGCAGCCGCAAGAGCCGCGTCAGCAGGCGCCAAGGGCGGGTGGGAATGCTGGGGCCTGCAGCACGGGGAGGGCATCTGGGGCTGTGTTTAAAGGCTACGCTGATCCGTGAAAAATGTTTGCAAATTGAGCACCTGCCAGTAAACCCTGCCATCGCGCAATCCTGTTAGTAATTCGTTACTTTGTTGTGCATGGATCCTCGCTGCAAAAAAAAAAAGTGAGCCTTATAATCCGGTGCACCTTATATATGGACAAAATTCAGAAAATTGCCAGTAACCCAGAAGTGCACCTTATAATCCTTATAGTTGTGAAATTACTGTACTTTCCAGGGAGTTTCTGTGAGAGAAAACCATCACTTGTTAGTGACATACCAGCAATAAACCAGCACAGTACCCCAACAGAGTGCCAGACACCTGCTGCTCCAAGGGAAGGTGAAAAAGGGGACTCGGCTCAGCCAGAAGAGGGGAGAGGAAATCTTCGCTAATAATGTCAGTGGGGACTTACATGTTCTCTGGGCTTAGTGTGCCGCCTCATGTCCTCACAGGTATCTAGCTGGAGGAAAAAAGCAATAGCAGCTCTGTCTCATGGAGCTTCACAGTCTCACAGGGGAGCTTCCTTCAGTCACAGCTCTCCCTCAAACCAACTTGCAAATAAGCATGTGGGGAGCTCACTCCTCTGCATGGCCAAGTGAGATTAGAGACAGCATTTCATTTGTGTGGGCCTTTTGGCAAGCACCCACTGAAGTGAATGATTGCACAAAAACTCAGTTATTCTTCTGTTAAAATAAACTACTTTTTTTTAAAGGAATCAACAAAGCAAATTTTCCATGAAGTCATTAAACAAATTTTAGTTTAAAAGAATTTATCAGCACTGAAGGATTCAAAGAAAGAGAAGAATTAGGAAAGCTATAGCAAGTTATAAAAGAAGAAAAGAGAAGTGAGGGGGAGAAAAGAGAAACTGTTTTTTTCTGAATGTTTTCCTTAAGCTGAGAAAGTCAAAATGTTCATGAAGAAGAAAGGAAAAATGTAGCATCTGCATTAACTGGCATTGAGCACTTAAAATCACAAGCTTCAATAACTGTGCAAATTTAAATTTTTGAACTTTTCCTTCCAATCCTTCCTCATTGATATTCTTAGGGCAGTAAACACTATTTGCAAACAAAGATAAACAACAGTATTTACTGTTGCTGGAAATGCAGCTATAATTTATTATAAATGCATTCAATTTTGTATGAATCACTTTGTAAAACTTTCATAATATAACCCAAATAAGAACTAGACAAACAAGTTGGGTTTTTTTGGTCTAGTCACTAAAGAAAAAGGAAAACAAAATATAATCAGCTGAGTTGGAATCAAAACAGACATTTTTGTGGTTTTTTGAAAAATAGGGATTTTTTTTTTAGAATCAAGTTAATATGTAATGACTTTTGCTTTCATTTTAGAACCTTTCTTTTTCAGTCAGTTATTATTAAATACTAAATAGAAGTTTATTTAGCAAACATCAAAAGTAAATATTATAACATTCCTAAAATTATTTTTTCTTCTTCAGAAAATTCAGAAACTAAATTATTCTTTTTTTAATATAATATCTGTTTTACTCTATTCATCTGAATCTAACTGCAGGTGATTCACACTTGCAAGCAATCTCAGTCCCTTGAAAAATGCTGATTTATACTATTACCCCAAAATTCACACAAAATTTCAGTAAAAAACAAGAGCTGCTTCTTATTTGTCTGGAGTTCAAGTCTGCACCTGAAGACTCAGGATATATTTTGAAAATGGGTGTTTATTTGCTTGGCTTGGCCTGACTTTGCTTGGTTGAGTAAAACCAGGCCAAGTTCCAGTAGACCCTGGAGTGACTTTAATGTTTGACTGGAAACTCCTCAATATCTTTCTGAGGGGTTTCATGCTGAGTGCTAAAATCTCTCAGAAAGTGAGAACGACTCTACCAGTCAAGTCCACTGGCTCTGAAAAGTCCCAAGCATAGGACAAGTTCATGCAGAGCTTCTTGTAGTGCAGGCAAAATGGAAATTTAGCACCTCAAATATCGGGATCCAGAGCTGGGCTATACCTACCAGAGGTGGCCTGGTGAGAAGTCAGCCCTTAAGGGTGCTCTTAGATGGGAAAAACAAAATGGTGCTGGGAATGTATATCCTCTCTCTGCCCCCAACACTTGCAACTGCTCCAGACACCTCAGCAGAAGAGTTTCCAAGCTATGGCAGAGGGAAAGCAGGCACTGGCACATGGCAATGATCGTAGGTCCCACCAAGGAATGTTTGGTTCCACATCCTTCCTCTAGCAGAGGCCAGGAGAGGCTGGGGAAGCATGTAAATGAGGAAAAGCATGCAGTAATGTCCCCTGGCTTTGAGCACTCTATGAGCTGCCATGCTTTCTGAGCCAAAAACAGCATCTCTGTGTTCTACATCCCTCAATGGGTTCTTCTGTGGATTTATCTAATTCCTTTTGAAGCCATGTAAACTTCTGGCATCCTCAGACACTTGTGCTAATGCCATCAGCAATATAACTATGCTTTCTGAGAAAAAACCCTGCTTTTTTTGTCAAACCTGCTATTCCATGCCCCTGTTTATGCTATCTCCCTACCCACCATTCATAGATTCCTGTTCACTTCTTCCTCAGGCAAATCCTTACTCAGTATACCAAATTTATGTAGTCAGTCTTCATCTGGAAACTATTTCCTAGCTTTGAGCATCCTATCAACCTTTTCTAGCTCTGGTCTACCCTTTCTAGGAGGCAGGAGTTAAGAACACATGCAGTCTTGAAGATATGTCTAACTCACACACTGTTTACAAAATACTTTCCATCCTTCTCTTAATAATTCCAAGTGTCAAGTCCAGAGTCAACCCCAGGTGCATTCATTTACATCTTCCCACGTGGAATGGTATCTGCCATTTTTTCATTCAGCCAGAACCTTAAGATACTTTCAAAACTACCCTGAATTGCAAGTTCTGTTTAATAAAGCTGTGTCACCTGATTTTGTTGTCTCCCTTAACCAGACCTGTATGTATTTGAAAGCACAAAGTTCAGCAATGATCTCTGTGGGTTTCCACTGGTGCATGAACCAGGAAAGCCAACAAATTAACCTTTTGTTTTATTTTCTACCTCCTAACTTTCTATTTAGACATGCTAGGACACTTCCTTTTGTGCTACAGCACTTTATTTCCTTAAAAGCACTTGATGAGGATTTCCTCAAAACATTTCTGGAAAACCCAGTAGAACATATCAACAGGATTTTGCAATCCAAGGTTGACTGGTTGTTGGCTGGTTCCTTCAAAGAAATCTACAATTTTTAATTCCCTATGTAAACCGAAGGCTTGGGTCCTACTTAATAAATCATATGTATGTTCACTGGTTCTGTTCTCTATAATAATAATCACATTTATACATGCTCATTGTTTCTATTCTTTATTGTAGCTGCTACCAATTTGCTAAATGCACTTGTGAGATTTGCTAAGATTTATATACCCTCAACTCCTGAATCTAGGCTTTTCTCTTTTTTTCAAATTGCATAATTTTCTTTTCATAAGCAAGGGGAAATTTTTAGAAGACTGGATGCCTCTCAGAGCTAAATTCCTATATAACTCTTAAGTGAGCACCACATGCTCTGGCTGATTTGCTGCTATTTCTAGTTTTAAAAAGTCCAACTTAAACTATTTCTAACTATTGTTACCTATTTTCTTCAAAGATCTCTTTTTTGCCAACACTTAAGTTTATAACAAATGACATGTCCCATTTAAAAATATTTTGGAGCAAGGACCCCACCTAGCCTCTCACAGTGGCTATAGCTTCAAACATTAGGTTTTTTTCCCTCCACTTTTATAGCTGGATCACAATGCTTTAAAAAGCATTTTGAACTCTTTAGCAAGAAGTGCAAGGATGGTCACCTCATTAACAAAGTCAGCTTGGTATTGTGTTACTGTCATAATCTGTAGTACTGTCATCAACAAAAAGGGGGTGGAGGGGGAAAGGAATATGTAAGTTATAGATATATAAGTTATTCCTCAAAAATAACTACAGTAATTTCATGGCTATAAGGCACACCCTTTTGACTAAAATTTTGATCGAAACCCAGAAGTGCACCTTATATTCCGGTGCGCCTTATATACGGACAAAGTTCAGAAATTTGCCAACCCAGAAGTGTCAGTCATGGCAGCAGCTGCAAGGGCAGCCAGGGCAGCTGGCACTGGGCGGGAATGCCGGGGCCTGTGGCACGGGGAGGGCGTCTGGGGCTGCGCTTAAAGTCTACACTGATCCGTGAAAAATGTTTGCAAATTGAGCACCTGATAGTAAACCCCACGATCACGTGATTCCGTTACTAATTGGTTACTTTTTTGTGCGCAGATCCTCACTGCAAACAAAGTGCGCTTTATAGTCCGGTGTACCTTATATGTGGACAAAGTTCGGAAATTTGCTGATAACTCGGAAGTGCGCCTTATAATCTGGTGCGATTTATAGTTGTGAGATTACTGTATTTATTTCTTAATGTCTTCTGAGTTGGATGATCATAATCCTGATTTCACAGTACTTTTTAATACCACATCAGAGCCATTTACACACTGCCACCGCAGAGAGCATGAGCACAGGCCAACCTGCAGTGAAATATCCAAAAGGATTTATGGAGCACAGTGCACTCTCCTCAATACCCTTCCCCTCCTTCTTTGGAGTGAGTATTAACAAGGCTTTTTGCTAGTTAAGCAAAACTGGTGCTTTATCTTTTTTACCTTCCCCAGAGCATTTGTGAACTCTGAACCACAATCTGGCCCCTTTTGTTTTATTTGCATAATATGACAACTCAGTATAAACATTTGCTGTCTCTAGTAATCTCAGTTTAAGATAGAAAATGGGGTAAAAGTATAGATTAGATGAACCTAACTGCTGAACCTAACTTTGAAGTTGTATTTATGTTACACATTAGTGAAATCAGAATCCTTTATTTGGAGCAGAAGTTGATAAATAAAGCAAAAGGGAATAACAAAAAGTAGATTCAAATAAGTGATGTCTACACATATTTGCTTAGGCAAGCGTGCTTCCCACCACTCAGAGCCAAAGGAATTTCCCTCCTCATCAAGGTTCCCACAGGAAAGAAACAGCCAAGTGAGCTAGAATGATACACTGCCCAATCTGAAAGTTTTGGGGAGTGATTCTGAGGTGGTCAGAGCTGTCTTGCCCTAAAAAGGCCAGACAGGGACATGAACTGGGTGATGTCTGACAGCCATAGCTCCTGTGTAGCCTGGGCATAGAAATGACTCATCACACCTTCCATCAAAATGGGTCACCAAACACTGGTGTAGGAAAAGGGTAATTCTCAGCATGTGGCACCTCTGCCTGTGCAACTCACCTCTCACTCTCACACAAATGGGCAGCTCTTCTGTCAAGCTTTCTTGACAGTGGAGGAAGGTGTTTTCTGTTGTGGATTTAAGGCAATCCCAAATTCAGTCGTTTATTTTAAGCTCTGAGTTTTGGCTGAAAATCAAGATCAAGTGAAAATATTTTTATCATAAGACCTTTCAAGGGAAAATGCTGATCTAGTTATCTACCTATAGAATAGTAAGTTTCATTAATATTTCTTCCTAAAGAAAACCCTAGAAGGTTTTGAAACTGTCAAAACAATTCTTTTACTTTTTTTCCACATTTTTAAAAATTTCAAATTTGGTGTTACTTGAAGTGTTAAAACCAAAAAAATCTGGAACCTATAAGGTCAGAATTGAAAGCAAGCTTGGTGAACCTATTGCAATATTTCAGCTAGTGCACTCTGATTACCCATTGAATTATATTATTCCTGTTTATAAATGCATTTAGATTTTTTTAAACTGTTTTTAGACAAGAGTCTTTGAAATAGTGGAAATTCACACAGAGCAGGCAAATGGACTCTCTTCCCAATTCCACCTAAATCCTAAATTCAGAATTGTCCATCATCCTATTTTGGCCATAGATTAACAAGCCATATAGAGCAGAGGACAGTTTTATATTTGGGACATTTTGACAGGTAGGAAACACACAAACCCTTACAAAAGAATCCTGATGCTAAACTCTGAAGTGATGAACACTGAAGTTTGTATTGTGTGTTCGCAATGTTCTAAATTTATTCAAATTCAGGAGCCAAAACATGAACTTGGTGAATTGGGTCGAAGATTTGTTGGAAAGTTAGGTTGGACCTGGACCTGATCTCAAATTTCTGCATAGAAGTGGCATTGATTTGAGGGTTTGCATCAGCAACACGTGTTTTACCAAAGCATCCTATCTCACTTTCATCCCACCGCTGCTGCCCCTGCTCTTACCATGCTGACCCCTTGCTCACACCACAATATTGGTAACCTCTGAAATTGAGATTTGAGTTCAGGATTTTACCGATAACTTTCAAGGTTCTTCAAGCCTTGACCCCTCTGTTCTTGCACAACCTGGTCCACATTTCTGCTTCCTTTCGTAACCTAGTTTCTGTTTCTCATTTATCTCTGCTCTCCCCTCACTTTTTAAGTTGACTCTGTCAAAATACAGTGCTTTTGCAGTTGACCCCAATGTGGTGGAACTCCATTCCTCTTGATATCTATAGATTTGGGAGATAAATCCCTCCCTCTACTTCTCCAAGATTTTGACAGCCTGTCTCATAGGGCACAAAGTGTGATCAGGCCATGTGATACAGCTTTCATTTCCCCCAGACCTCCTCCCTCTTCAATTTTTAAAGTTAAGGTCAGACTATGTAAAAGAATCAGAGCTCACAGCAGAATAATTGGAGTCATCTGAGACTCACACAAAGGTCATGTAGGTTACTGCTTTCGAGGAGTCTGTGATAAGGCAGTGCCTGAGAGGGGTTTGTGATCCAAGCCAATATTTCTGCTTAGTCTAATTTATGGGAGAATTTTAAACAGATTCTAATGGGGACAAAACTCCTTTTGCTTTGCTTCTTATCATAAAGTTTATGAGTGTTTTGGGCAATATTGGATCTGAAAAGTTGATGTCCGTTTGTTTTCCTGAAAAATATTCATTGTAGTGGTTGCTACTACCCCTCTGCTACTGAAAGCTTTCCTCCCACATAAATAACTTGAAGACACTTCAAGCATCTTTAAGAATTTATTCCTCCTTTAACATACTGCCTTTTAGAAGAGCATACTTTGATTTTGAGAAACATATTAATTAACTGGGAAAATGATAATTGCAACACTGTATTGATTTAGCTTAGAAAAATCTTTTGGCTTTTACTCATATAATTTTGTATTTCAGAAAACCTGGGAGCAGTTGGACTGCTCACAGGTTTCTTAAACTAAAAAAGAAAAAAAATATCCTTTCGTATTTTGCCTATATAACAAATTTTTTTTCATTACTGTTATAGGCCACTTTTATCTTGGTTATGAATTGTATGATGATAAGAATTAATCACACCAGTCAAGCATGTTTCTTTATGAAGGTTTTTCTTCCTGTGAAGCATTTTTCTCATCACTGCAAATTCTTGAATGAAGGCTCCAGTATGGTTAACAATGAAAGGGGCCAAAGAAGGTTTTGTAAATAGCCCATTTATTTTTGTTAAGCAAGACTTAAAAATTCATAAGAACAAACTCTAAGAATATCCAGAGTGTTCTGCTGCTGCCCTTACCATAATGCAGTTTTCTGTACTTTTGACCAAACTCCATAGAAAGGACATTTTAATATAGGTCCGGAATGAAGCGTATAACCTGTGGGGCTACATTTCTGTGGACAGGAAGTGGAGACCCTGGTGTGGATGAAGAATGTGACCAGATTAGCTGGGGGCTTTGTAAAAACATATGAAAAAAAAAAGAATATTTTTGTGCTCCAACCTTCTCTTGGAAATAACAGTGTGTTTTTCTTCCCGTCAGTGAACACTTTTCACCCAATGCCAACTTGTCATTGTATGAGTCAACTTGAGACATCACATAGCAGACAGAGAAAACTATCTCTTACATTCAGACTTTTTGGAACTCTGAAAACAATAAAAATCAACAAATAGTAATCTCTATTTTGCAAAACCAGAATTCAAACCTCTGTTTCAGCATTTTTTAGAACTCAAGGAAAATAGCCCTTTCAAGTGTATATTTGGAAAATCAGCACTCTTTCATTCTGTTTACAGTTCACCTTTCCAGCTGTGCAGTGCCCTGACTTGCATGTGCCATTTCAGGGCAGACAAATGTCCACAGTGATACAACAAAGCTCAAACTTGCATTGAACTTTATCAATTTGTGAAGTCTCTCGGGCTCAGGTGATTTGGACTTTCAAAGAACCATTCGGTTAAGCCCTGCCTTAGCAAGAACAAATACTTGATAAATGTTTATCTCTTCATACCACACTTCTCTCCTAAGCTGACTGCCATGTCATCAAAACTTCATCAAAAGTTCCACCCAAAAATGGATGGAATTCAGAAAAGTGACTATATCAAAAACATGTGGTGTTTTGCAAAAGAGAATGATTCTTCACCAGTCCCTCACAGTAGGCCTTTACTTTAAGCAGAATTAAGCACTGCTTCCAAAATCTGTTTTCCGCGTAGTTTACAGACCTTTTCGGTGATGCAGGATTGTTGGGTTTGCTAACCAGCAAATATATGAGTTGTAAATATCCCTCAGGAGTCCAGCATCCCACACCATAAAAAAATAAAGGAATTCTTTTCCCCCACTCTCTTCCAAATCTTCTGAAGTGTAACAGATGGTTGTTATTATTTCTCCTTTTGGTTTCTATTCCTTTTATCTTTACCCAAAGTATTTCACCACCGCACATTTGTGCTGTCAAATTGCACCATGGTGGAATTATGCACACTTCTGGAATGTGGGATGAGCTCTTCAGTTCCTCAGCCTTCCTACTCCTTCTAGATAACTCCTCACTTCTGCTAACATTCTGCTTCTGAGAATCATCTTACAAATTACATACTTTCTCAGTCACCCTCAAACACAATCTGCCGTTCAGAGCAGCTTTCAGTTTTACTGTTGTTTTTTCCTTACTTTTCATTTCAAAATATCTGAATATTAAAATACTTGTAATCCACAGTGTCCTCTACCAAAATTTTGGTACCAGAGAGCATCTCAATCTGGACAAAAGTTATGATCCCACAGTACTTCCAGTGCTACATCACCACGTTTGTCATTGCTTTGGTACCTCGTTTTCTTCCTCCAGACATAATCCTGCAGAACTGAAAATTTTCAGACATATCATTCAAACTTTCATTTCCCTCTTTATGAGATCAATACTGTCTCTTAAGGAAACTAGCTAATCCTCCATTTCCATATGGGCTCTTCAAACAGTAAAAGATACCTTTCAGTTGTTATCCTATTGTGTGATATATGTTTTAAATTTAACATTGCTATGGAAAAAAAAAAATTAAATAAGTGGTCTGTTCCTAACTCCTATAGCAAAAATATCAGCTGACACTCAATTAGTTAAATCATTGGTCTCCATTTATTCTACTCCACTTTAATGATGTACAATTTATTGTTGGACTCATTTGTTCGGTCCAGCTACGATTAATTTCATAAATTTCATCATTATTCAAACAGATCTTTCACTGTACATAGGCTTAATATTGTACTCCTAGCATACCTGTTAAATAAGCTAATGTACCTCAGCACAAATATTCTCAATCAGTTGCATTTACACTACAAGACCATTAATTCTGAGTAACACATCAAGACACATTTTATTCACATCTTACACTCCTCTGAAGATCAATGTTTATCAAAATTCTTGTTATGATTTCTGTTTGTGGGATGGGGTTAAAGAAATTGCAAATGCACTTTGGAAAAAGTATTTCTTCAGAATGCTTTACCCAACTTGTGGCCCCAAGAGCTATGCCTTCAGTGTGCTTGAAAAGATTTTATATGGGCAACAGGAGCATGAGTTTTAATTTGAACAAAGCAGGTATTATAGAAGAAGCTGCATATGAAAGCAGCAAGAAGCCTTTGAGGTTCAAGAGGCTTTTATTATCTTCCTACAGGGCCTGTTTGGCTCTGCCATGAAAAGTAATTTATATACATTTAGTCTTAATTTTAATAGGAATAATTATTTCTTCCTGTTGCATTTTTTCATCTGTTGCTACCTTCTCCCTAGTGCAGTTTAACCTCTTTGTAACATATATTATAAAAACATTGCTTGTAACATTAATTTCAAAGATATATCTCAACTGCCTTTGAAGGTGGCTTCAGTTGAGTATCTGCAGCATTTCTCCCCCACTGATTTTGCCCCAAATTTAGTTAGCTATTTTTATCAAAGAGGAGTGGAACTGCTGACAGTACAAAAAGCAGAAAAGGCAGGGTATCACAAATGTGAAAAGGAACAGATAAGTGATGACAGCCTGATTTGTGGGTTATTGTAAATTGTATACACTTCTGCTGGAAATTATGTCTCTATCTAATATGTACCAGGACATCCTTGCTACTCTCTTTACTTACACAGTTCAAATGTTAGTCTGGCTAGCTCAATAAAGGGCCGAGGTGGCAGGTAAAAAAAGCATCTAGAAATGGTCTCATATCAATGAATTGATGTGAAACTTAGATCTAAAAATTAGAAAATCCAGAGATGGCTGGGTTACTTGTGTGATTAATCTCCCACTGAAGCTGGGAAGCTGAGAGCAGCACATAGTGAGTGGCAATCCCTAAACCAAATGACCTCTTAAGCAATTCATAGAGGACCATATTATAGGAAAGGGAAATATTTTTTCCCAAAGTTGTAAGCTTTCTGTGCCCAGCTCAGGCTTGCAAAAAGAAGCTGGGTATTTTCTCTTTCTTACACTTCCTCCAATAACACACAATGCTTCTGTAATTCAAAATTGCCTCTTTACTTTGATACTGATTGAAGCAGAATATGATCTAGCTTCCTTTCCCTCTAGTAAGCTGGTTTCGATCTGCTGCACAGAAAACAAACCATAAAAATGTGGTTTTGTCAGTTTTATGCAAGTAGACAGGACTGAAAGACATGTGGGGTTAAAGGTTGAAACACTTTCAATTCATCATCCACCCCTAGTTCTCAAGTATTTGGCTGTTCGATTTTGCAAACACAAGACAGCAATTATATGTGGAAATTGAGAAATTAGAACTCTTACCAAGCTCAAGTATTTATACAAGGGCACAATTTCGAGGTGGGGGGGTAGCATGTGTAAGATGTCATATAAAAGGACTACAGTGTGGTTTGAAAATGTCCCTGAAAAAGATAGAATCTGTTAAATGTCTGCTGAACAGAACCCCTATACCTGTATATGGGGGGCAACAGTTCTTTAAAATGCCCTTTAAAAAGAGAAGCATTTCTCCATCACTTTATGGATAGTGAACTTTGGTTTTTTGAATATGTGGTGTCTCTGAATATTTTCAAGAATTATTATTATCCAGCTCCATAGGGATATAAAGTAAGTGAAAAGCACTGAGTTGAGCATTCCACAAGCATGGATAATAAGTATTTAAGCTCTGAAAATTGGCTTCACTACAAACAACTACTAGGTTTTGCTACATTTAAAATCATAGTCTTTACATGAAGCTTGATTTTCAGAATTGTCTTATTTTGAACTCATAAGAAGCTGCTGCAATTTTCCAAGCAAAAATTTGCACAAGGCTGTTATTCCATGACTGATCCTCCTTCCAAAAATCAAAAGCAAAAGAAGGTCTCACCTGTAAATAAGGAGATTGAAACTATGGGTTTTTTTATTGCCATTTCTTCTTCTTTCAGTGTCAGCTTTCTCACTCCTCCCTTGATCCATAGGTGAAACCAACTTGTAGAGTTTTCCCCCACTCAAATATGAGTGACCATCCCCACAAACAAATAATCTACAAGATACAGCTCCTACAGATTGAAAGTCAGATTGTTAGACAGGGACTGCATCCCCAGGTCATCAAAGCCTCAGTTCTAGTTAGAAAAAAATGCAGCAAATTTAGACCTTGCCATTTATTTATTTATTTATTTTAGTTACAGTAATTTCACGATTATAAGCCGCACCTGATTATAAGCCGCACTTCCGGGTAGCTGGGAAGACCACGGGATTTGTCCATATATAAGCCGCACCCGAATATAAGCCGCACCTTTTTTTTTTTCAAGTGAGGACCCATGTGCGACAAAGTAACGAGTTAGTAACAGAATCGCTCCAGCGCGGGGTTTGGTGTCCGGCTCAAGCTGCAAACAGTTTTCATAGACCAGTGAAGGCTTTAAAAGCAGCCCCAGGCGCCCGCCCTGTGCCGCCAGCCCCGGCACTCCTGGCCCGGGGCTGGCTGCCGCAGCCCCCGCCTGCTCAGTGGCAGTGGCGGCAGCGCACTCGCCAGTGCGAAGGTGGTGGTGCCCGGGGGAGGGGGGAGCCCGCGTGCCGCAGTGACAGTGAAGACGGCGGCGCCTGGGGGGGCGGGGGAGCCCGCATGCCGCCGCGACAGCGAAACGGCGGTGCCTGGGGAGGGGCGGCCGGCACACCGCCTTGACAGCGAAGGCGGCAGCGCCCGGGGGGTGAGGGAGCCCGCACGCTGCCGCGACAGCGAAACGGTGGTGCCTGGGGAGGGGCGGCC
>VRYO01002734.1:23244498-23259880 GCA_009812075.1 Sialia sialis
CTGGATTCTTCAGTGAAAAAGGTGCGGCTTATATTCGTGAAACTACTGTATTAATTTAGACCTTGCAATTTAAACAAGATGTTACAAAGTCATTCAGCAACGCTTGCTGGCAGCTGATGAGCTCTTTCTAGAGACAAAAAGACTGGTAGATACTTACAAGCTAACTGTTTCCCTACTAATCTTCAGAACACATGTCATGGCCATGTGGAACACAGGACTATGGAAATCCTTTTAACGGGAGCTGTAAAACCCCAAACCTATTCATGCATTTTATCCAACTAAAAGATTTCCTTTTGGATCAGAGAATTTTCTGTGGGATGGGAATTTTAAAAGCTGACATTCACTTTCTGGAAAGTTAAATGATAAAACTTGAAAAGTTTGCTTGTAGTGATTAGAAGCCAGTATCCATATATTCATATATTCATATACTGCTTGTGCAAAAAACTGGAAACCACAGTGCTGCTCCTGGCTTTTTACTTTTTTTTTTTTTTTTCACTCTCCTGAAAAGCTAGGATGAAAACTGCTGCTGCAACAATTTGGGGAGAGATGGTGAATAAAGTGGAAATAGTTAAAATTAAGTCTGTTTACAAAGTGACTGTGCACAACTGACTAGGAAGAGCTGTCACCGGCCCTCAGAAAGAATTCAAGTCAGTTCCAAAGAGAAAACTTGGGAATGCTTTGAGGATTAGCAAAAGCACATTATTTTTTAAGTATGTTTATACATTAGAAACAGTGTTCACTGATGGATAGGACAATGCCTATACTTTTTCTGCCTATAGCAGAAAGTCCCAGCACAGTCATAGCTCTACAACCAAAATCCCATCTGGCAATATTAACTGTGTCTGCCTTACACTAATTATGCCAATAAAACCTTTCGCATTTCCTTGATACCTGAAGAAGGGCAGAAGAAGGATCCCTCTAGAAAGGGAGATGAGCCAAGTATTTGTTTAGCATCCAACCATGCAGCAATGAAGAGTGGGACAATTTGTTTTCAGACAAGGCACATCTTAGCCTTGTTTTAGTCTCCTATCAAAGTTTCTACTGACTGTTCTGCTGCAGAGCATGACTCCTGCCACATGTACCCCAAAATGTAAATTCAGGGGCAGAAACAGTACTTTACAAATGGAAGCAAAGTTCCGCTGCAAGTTTGAATAATATAAATTCAAGTAGCAACACTACCCAATTAGAATAGTAGTAAGTGGAACAGAAGTGGAAACTTAAGAGTTTGGATACTCATCCTCCTAGATTCCCCCAAAGTAACTTGCTGATAGAGTAGCATGAAGCACCAAAGGTAATGTTCCTGGTAAAAAAAGGGTGAAAAAAATTCAGCTACTTGCCATGTTTTTTCAGGTTCATATTTCATTTTGGATATCTGAGGTGCAGTGAAAGCAAAGACAAAGAGAGGATGAAAAAACTTTCATTATTAAGAGAATATTTATTTTAGTCATCTTGATTAGCCTTAGTTGTTATGTCAAACAATTTTTATTCTGTTTACGGAATTTAACACCTCTATAGGCCAGATGTTCAAAATGTGCCTGAACTCAGTGTCTAGTTATTTGAAGCAAAATCTCTTGCATGAGCCCTTTTTCCTGTTAGCAGTTGAGAGCAGAGGTGATTGAAATGGCCTTTACATCAATCAGGTTATTAAAAAAGAAAAAAATAAAAATAAAATGGAGCACAGGAGTTCTGGGTTTAAAAGTTGATATTTGTTAACACAAGCAGTAGCTGACATTGCTGTAGCTACACTGAAGAGCACATGCAAGTGTGACTTGGATGAATGGAAATCACACTAAGTATCTGAAATTTTGACTTCACTAAGTTTGCAATACTTCTTTCTTATGCTACCCGAAGTGTTGTACTTGTTCCATAACAACAACCTAGAATTGATGCTAACTGTGCCTGATAGTTTAGGTATTTTTATCTTTCACAGCTCTAGATTTAGGGGCAAGTCAATGCTGTGGATCCTTCAACTGTACTGGAAATCTCCAATGAGTATTTTCCCCTCATTCAGTGAATATTCTCCCCTCATTACTCACAGTGAAATTCCGTTAATATCAATACTGTTTTGGTGTGTAGAATACAAAATACAGATCTGTACTAAAGTTCAAGAATCACAATTTTGCTTTCTGTACTAAACTTCAGCTCTTTTATTGATTCTTTTTCCGCCCACTCTCATAAGGATAAAACTAAATTGCTTGCACATTTCATTATAAAATTATAAATTGAGGGCAAAAGAAAAAAATCAATCATGAAATCTGTAGTGATTGATATGTCAAACAAACAAACATTCCAAATTTCCCTATGTCTTATTTGCTCATTTTGTAAGAGACAGTGAAAAATAGCCCTAAAAATGTAAAAGTGAAATATTGTCTTCTTTCTGGGGAATAGAATCCATGAGTTTAAATCATTAAACTATAATTATACTCTGAACATTGGAAGGATTTACAGTAAAAATATCAAGTTGAGATTAAGTCAATAAAATTAATCACTCGTAACCCTGGAGGAGCAAAAGGGTTGAAAAATGCTACAAAATTGAAAGCTACCATGAGCAAAGGGACTCAGGGAATTCATTTTAATTTACCACAGTCAAGTTCAAATACAAGCTGTTCTTTGTTATCCAACCTGAGGTATTATTTTTCATACAGACTCTCACATCTGACCAAGCCATAATCACATACTGGAGAGCTTTCTTTATCTGATTGTGGAAGTTTCCTGTTTTAGCTATATATTAACAATGAGCTGCATATGGATGGGGTGGTGCCACAGAGTGGACTCTATTCTGCTCACCTAACCACATCTATCAGTGTATTAAATGCCTTAAAGCTGGGGCTTGAGCAATGGGTAGTAAAGCTGGCCTTCAGTCACTACTCTCTCTTTTACGTGGGCAGACATTTTATATTGTGAATTCTTTGCTTTTCTAGCAGCACAGACAGCTCTCCTGCGGTGGTCTAAGAGAAGGTTATGAATTGCAATAACCTCTTCTCTCTCATCTGGGTTTAGTGATTGATCATGCTGTCTAAGACAGTACCTCTCCACCCCAAAAGGAATATACTGCTCATGAGAACTGCAAACAGCAAATGTAGCCATTTCCCTTTCAAGGATCCACATGCTCTGATGATGGGCAGAGACTTCTTAGTAGAAATTATCTAAGAAATGAGATGTGAGCATAAAATGTTGAGAAGGACATAGGAAAGGTTGCGTTAAGGACATGTGATCAACCCCTTAAGAAGTATTTTTGTAATTTGAATAGAAAATGCTTTTGCTTTTGGACCTGAAGTGACCTGGTACATCTGCTCTGAAAATCAAGATGTGTCCTGAACCGTGGGACTGTGCACAGGTTTAATTTTAATTTGGCTGCAGAGATTTGGACTCTTCCTCTAGCCCCAAGAAAATTAAAATCAATTGATGAGATCTCTTTTGCTGCAGTGTAGCCACCTCTATTCATTTCAGATACTAGCCATCTGATTTTACAGCTACAAAAGTGGGGACAGCTGTGTTTGAAGACTTGGAAGTAATGGAGAGAATTGCTTAATACATGATGTAAAGTAACACTTCCAAGTGAAATCAACCAAAGTTCAAAGATTTTTTTTCAATGAGTACTTTGAAAAACTACCAACTATTTAGGTTACCAGAAATAGTGAAGTAGGGGCTGCATGAAAAAATACATATGCCATTGCCCATTCATAAGCAAAATCAAACATCATAGCCGGAATTTCAGTGAAACTGTTTCAGTGAGAATATAAGCTATGATAGTGCAGCTCCACATGATCAGCCTGACGTGGCTTTTCTTTCAGAATATCTGCAAGAATTTGCTGGAATCTTTGTTTATTTACAAGATTTCCACCAAAGCTAGTTTAAATAGACATTTAAAAAAAAACTATTTCCAGAAATATATAGCAACCATCTGCCAGCAAGTTTATTTCTGAAAAGACATTTATGAATTTGCATCCAACATAAATAAAGAGCTGTTAGGCAATTAAGCTGGAAAATGTGCATTTTTCAGACAGAAAATAAACATTTGTTTCCAGCCAGTTGATGTACAAGTACCACAATTTAAAATGTGAAAACATAACTCTCTGCACCCAATGTTGAGACTGACTTTCTGCTTTAAAAACAGAATGTCTAAGTGCTCTTGATGATACAAAATTTTTTAATTCTTCTCCATATGGAAAATCCACATGATTTAAAAGTGATCTTCACTCACAGCTTTATTCTTACCATATATGCAAGATCTCAATGAGCTGTGGACTGCTACACATTTCAGGCAAATGTCTGCTTCAAGTCAAAAGAGAATTTTGCTTGACTGTCCTTGAAAAAGGACTTTAGGACTAAATGTAAATCCTGGAATTATTTTTATATCACCTAGGGATATAGGTAAAAATTTAATTTTATTTTAGGCTGCAAATTCTTAGGTGGAAAGCACTGAAGAGCACTATCGTTTTGCATCAGTCTCTCTACTGTAAAGATAATTTTGCTACCAAGCCCCAGTTTTCATTACTTTCCTCAACTAGTACCTTTGGTCTGAAACATTTTTCCCTTGTTTCCACCCTCACTGATGCTCCCTATATTTTATACTCTACATACTTGAAGAACATCCAGCTATTCCTTCAGATATACAAGACTTAAAATAACAGAACAGTATTTATTTAGCCAAAGATCTGATAATATATCTTTGGAATAGGTTAGGCAGAAACTATTTGGCTTTGAAATATCACATGTAGCATCTGTGTAGCTCCTTTTGAGAATTCTTGTGATAGAAAAGTTGTGAAACAAATTAATGAGACAGTTACAAGCCATATTATTTTGTAAGGTGTATATATAAGGAAATCAGAAGATGACTTGCCATATCTCACTAGCATTATTAATAGGCAACTGCATTAATGCATTTCTTAAAATTAGAGTTACACAGGCTTGGGTATTCTGGGATTACAAAGAGAGTGACCAATCAGGAATGTGACACAAGGTTGTTAATTTTTCATTCACCTGGACTAAAACTGCATTTCTTATGCACAGGAAAAATGAGGTGTCACAAGTATACTGGTCTTGCTAAAGAAAAAAGAGAACAACATAGATCTTTGGAAACTTATTTTCTTGTAAATAATACCTACAAATTGCTCTTATGCTCTAAGCTGAGAAGAATAAAAACGTTACAAGTTTTTTAACAGCAGAATTTAGGTGTGGTTCCCTGACCTGCTCATGGAATAAATATGTTTTTGGGAGGAGTGAGCTAATGGTTTCTGAGCTGTGCTGTCCCACTCCCTAAAATCTCTAACAGCATTAGCAGCTCATCCACATTATTTAATCTCCAAAGTACTAACTTTTACCCACACTAATATTTATATAATCTTTGGTATTTACCTAGTTTTAGTTTGCAGTTTGTTTCAGAGAAAGGAATGGATGTGGAGGGCAGGTCCATTAATGTCTGTGGCACAGGATGATCTGGATGCATGTTCTGGCTACACAAGTCCCTACAGAGCACTACAATAGGGAAGTTAAATAAGAATAAGCATCTTGCTATACTTGCCCTGCGCCTTATATATGCACCCTAACTAGTCAAAATTGTCCACCATCAGAAGGAGGAGACTGTTAGCTGGGTTTGAGTTTATATGTTACATTTTTATATTCTTAATGTTCACATTTTCACAGTACTCATCACAGGCTCAAGTAAGAGTCAGGACCCCGTCTGCTAAATAGTACACAGGAACATTCCTGTCCAAAAGAAATTAGTAGGGCAAAAAGTAGAATGAATATACTTTGTCAGAGAGGGGCACAGAAATACCAAAACAAATAAGGCATTTGCTCACTACACAGAGAACAAAGCCAGCAAATCTATTTCAAGTGTTATCTAAACTTCTCTCTATACTCTACCTACTGAGAGGGATGCAAAGTACCTCTGATGTTGCAAGTGCACTGTACACAGAATTTGCACCCCTTCCCTCTGGTTAACAAGAGACAGGTCTCTGCACTATGGAGACCATAAGCTGTGTATGTTTGGAGAGAATGCCAATGCTGCAATAATAGGTGGAATCAAAGCCCTGTTCTAAAGCCCATGCAGTGCAAAACAAAGGCTTCCTGTAAGAGAAACTCATAGAGACACCTGAGAGTGTTCAGGCAGTAGGACACAGAGTCCCACCACCTGAGAGGTCTGCAAATAAAGATGATGGAGGCATCACACCAACCCAGAAACTGAGACCACTGTGTCCTACCTGTGAACTATGGTAGTACATCACAACCTCCAGTCTCCATCATCTTCAACGAGTTTACTCCACATCTGTGCAAGCATTAAAGTCTCACTCACACACACAGCATTTCTTTCACTTAAATTATGTTTTTCATGACAGGCAACGTGTATTTTTACCTGTATGGGAGCTCAGAAGGACCACAATGCGCAGAAAAATCACTTCCTAGATGTGCAACAGCCACGTAATGTCGAATATCTAGCTCTCAGGTATATAAATCCTCACTGTAAACCATAGTAAAGTCAAGCTAATAGCCTTCTGATGCTCCAATATTCCCCAAAATTGATTTTCTACATAGACTACAATAAAAGGTTTCCTAGAGTCAGCTAGTCCTAGAGTCCCCAGTATAAAGGACTAGAGACTCCATGGATTACTTCCTTGCTAAATGAGATTTAAACTACTACTTCCTCATGAATATTTGCAAAGTGAGACAAAACCTTCCATACCTTGAAGAGAGACTTTTTTTTTTTTTTTAAACCTGGAAAGTTTTCAGTGCACAATGAAAAGAAAAAAAAAAAGGAAAGAAAAATGAAAATAAGAAGTAGCAAAAGTAGAAAAAAGCTTTAAAAGTAGAAGTAGTAGAAGAGGAAGAAATAGAAAAAAAATAAAAAGGAGAAAAAAAGTAAATTTAAAAAAGCAAAGACATGAACCCATATCTAAGTTTTACATTTTGCATTCCTTAAGAATCCTGCTTATTTAAACCAGACTTTGGAAACGTTGCTGTAGTTTCAGACTGTAGAGCAACAATTTGCAATGCTAAAGATATTTCCTTTTGGAGTACTAATCCAGAATCTGTTGGGGTTTTTTTCTTTATTTAAGAATATTTTAATTGGAAAGATTATATTTTTTTTTAGTTCACTTAAGCAAGCAGTTTTCTTCTAAAATATCTAGACTTCTGTTAGCACTGTTAACTACTTCATCTTCCTTCCTGTGCACATACACGTCATGTCTGGAGCAAAGCTAAATAAGAACCACATGTTCCATATAAACATTTAGATGCTTTGCATATAGATGGTGCTTAGCTGGAACAGCTATAAAGGAATAAACCAAAAGGAAACAGTAGGTGAAAGACTCAGCATTTTAGTAAGAGAGCAGGAACATAAGCAATTAATCATTAATATGGAAAAAGAAGCGGAAGGCAATAGGAGGAGGAAAGTAGTTAATAGAGGAGAGGAAAAGGTTTGGTTAAGCTTACAGTTGAGGTGAGCCTCACCCAACCACAGTTTGAGTTTGTCTAAAATACACATCCAGGGCTACACTCTGCCTTAACGGAACCAGTGTCAAATCCTAAACATTCATTTTCCATAGATACAAGTACGAAGAGAATTTGTCCTTTCATCACTCCATAAATGTGCTGGATTGTTTACATTTCAAGCGTTCAGAATCAAAGACAACAATGTAACTCAGACAGGATTAATTGCATCTGGCAAAATGCAGAGTAACTCTACTAAAATAAACTCTGATACTTAATTTTGTTGAGTAAACTTCCACAGAGTTACATAGATTTATCATTGTGTAACTCAGATTAAAAGCTAATACAGTCAAAAGCAGCATTAGAGCAAGTGGTGCCAGATTTGTCAAGCCGCATACGTCACACACGAGACATTCCTCTGGCTCCATCTTGCTCTCTTCAGTGTGGTGTTTCTGTCTCAGGCGACCACACAACAGCTCCTCAGCTTCCCTCCAGCTCTGGGATCCAGCACCAGATACATGAGTTAATATTGCTGACAGATCCTGTTTGGCAGATGTGGTCCAGGGTGAGTGGGGAGGGATGCTGGAGCAGGCTCCACAGCTGGGAGCTGTTGGTCTGGAGGGAGATCCCCCCCTCTAAGTCCTGCAGGTAGGCAGCACTTCCCCAGCTGCAGCCTCACTCCACTGTCCCTTTCCCCACGTGGCCCAAGACCCACGTTCCCTCTAAAAGCAGAGCATTCCTATAAAAGCAAAACTGAGCTCTTAACCTCAATGACAAAAGTATGTAAAGGAAATTACTTCAATGATTCTCATTAAAATGAAGAGTTTTCTAAACAGAACCATAAGTTGATAGGTAAGGTGTCACCATTGTAAGAAATTTTGCATTTTCTTAACGTTTTGTGGGAGATGATAGTTCATAGCGATTGCATTTTTCATTTTGATCACCACAATGATGCACTATAAATTCAGTGGATAGTCTATGTGAAATACATTTTCCTCCTAAAAAGAAAAGAAAACTAAATACTGTTCACTGCTGAAGAATGCTAAGTTTGTATTCTTTTTATTTTCTAGACTTATAGCCACATCCAGGCCAAAAAATGAGAGGTAAATGAGAACCAAAAATTTCTGATAAGGTCAATTACATAAAAATACATAGCAACTTCTTCAGTTCTTATGATGCATAAGAAAAGAATGCTGCTTTCTGAAAAATTTTTGAAAGACCTACCTGATTAGTGGATATTCCATTGTTCATTAAATTACTAACCAAAATATTCCTTTATAGCTAAACTAAATTATCTAATAATAGTAGTCTCCGGTTACAGTCCTACTTTTGATTTTGATTTGCAGAGATAGTCCTGCTACTTTGAGAATATTTCCTACAAATGGAAAAAAAAAAAAAAACAAAACAAAAAAAGACAGTGAGTTTTAAGATCTGACTTGCTCCAGGCTACAAAAAGGTTAAGAGCCAGATTCTGTCTACATTTTGCCAGGCCTGGGAACAATGGGGGCTGGAAGATGGGGTAGGGGGTCAAAACACAGTGAACTTCAGTGACTCTTTCATCTCATCTTTCATCCATTATCTTCATCACCCAAGTGAAATTGTCTTTTAAGGATAATTAGGAAGCAGTTTAGTTTAGAGCAGCCCTGTGGCTGTCTTAAAACAAATGGTTAGAGAAAGAATGATAGACAATAACTTCATTTTTTTCTGACGTGGAAGCACATGGGACTTAATGAAAAATATACAGAATTAAAACCAGAGAAAGCTGAAGTTTCCAGGCTCTTAGTTCTGTCTGAAACCCCTAATTCCTCAATCAAACACAGAGGGACTTAAGAGTTTCATTCAAACTAAATCCCTAATGGGGTTCTCTACCAGATAAGAGTATAAGTCCTTGGACTACAAATTGGGAGGTAAAAGTCACTGAAATTCAGCAATTATCAACTTTTCAGTTCACTGTCAATAATATAAAATAGATTGAAAAAAATTGTTTTAATCTCAGTGATGATGAGTCTTTCTTGAATCCTCCTAAAATAAACAAACAAAAATAACTTTTGAGGAAAAAAATACTTTGTTCAACTCTTCATTTTAGGATTCTTCCCACTCTTGAAAAAAATAAAAAGGCTTCAAGAGGATGAAAAGGTACATGTCAGGCAGTCTGCATCTCACTGATGCTAACCTGATCTATCAACAGTCTGGGAAATATGTGGCTCGACAAAGGGAAGCAGATGTGCTCTTAATCCTCCTAGAGCAAACTACGGGATGGGTATCCTCAATCACCCAGAATGGTTTTTCTGGTGCCCTTCTGTCTCTTGGTAAGGATGAACAGAGTTATTTGTCATGGAATCAGACATTCACTTGGGATTTGTGTACTTTTTAGTCCTTTGATCATACGTCTCATATTTTACCTTAACTGAACCTTCCTGGACTTTTGAAGATAATCATTGCTTTCCATTTTTCATCAGAGAGAGCTACTGGCATGTGCAATCATTCCTCTCTGCAAGCACTTCTCTTGAAATTAGGAAGCCACTTGCCCAGCCTGCTGACAGGCAAATAGGATAGAATAGGTGCCAGATTTAGGCTTTTTTTCAAACAACAGTTGTTAAATCTTTGCTACTTCATGTTGATTGGAAGCTTGATTAATCTTTCACTGATGAGATCCAAGAGAGGTGAGAAAACACCTTCAATGCCAGAATGGAAGTAGTATTTCTTACACCTTGTTTATGACCAAGAAACCATGGCTTGTGTGACAGTGTGCAGAGAGCAGTCACTGAGCTCTGCCTGGCACTCTCTCCAGCACTGTGTATATGACAGGCTAAGGCAATACCAGCCCATTTTTGAGACAGGAAAGCTGCCTTTACCAGTTTTCAGTGAAACTAGTTTCCTGCTTCATGAGCAAGTAAAGGAGAGAAAGCACCATCCTTTGTTGATGAAGCCAGATGTCTAACTTAAAAGTCTGAAAACACCAAAAGAGAATATACCTTGTATTTTAACACAATATGCACAATGAACCCAATTCCTTTGACTTTTGTAGAAGAGAGTGGAGACCAGATCAATGCAGTCATCAGTGAACAGCATTATTGTGAAGAGAGTATGAGCTAGGGTCAAAGCAACAATCCTAACTCTTCTATCAGCAATTTTCTCTGAGACTAGAGTGTCCTTTGTCATTATCTGTTCCACACATCAGAAAAAGAAGATAAATACACAGAGTTTTCTTCACTGCAGCAAACCCAAACTGACTTTTAGCTACTGCTCTAAACACCACCAAAGGCATGACAGTCATTCAGAATTTTGGAAGTGGGTAAATAGTTCATTTCCTCTGTACACATAGTGCCCTTGGCAAAACAGTGTGTACAGTGCAGTATAGCAACCTTCTTGCCTTGACTGAGAAAGTAGTGTAGCCTTTGTTTGAACCTAACCTCCTTTACAAGATATTTAAAAGTTTGGTGTATTGGATTGTTCACAGGACAAGGCATTGGGCACCATCACACAAAAGACTATGAGTCTTTTGCACGTTGAACAACAAAACAAAAGGCAAGTGATTACTTATTAATACCACATAATGAAGCAGAGAGAGCTGTGGCTGAAATACAGGTCTCTTGCCACCCAGATCCATGTGAAAATTGCAAGGCTGCTGTTTCTACAATCACACTACTTGACTTTTTCATGCCTCATTCTCCCCCAAAGCAAAACAATATGCCCTAAGACTTTTTCATCTTAAATTTTTCATTGACGTAACTGGTGTGGCTAGCATTAATAGCACACTGAAAATATAAGGTACTGTTAGAAAGCAAAAAAAAATGTTAATGGTCAACTGCTTGGTTATATACAGAAGGAACCAAAACATGGAGTTAAACTGCTACAGGCATCCTCCACAGAGGGAGTACCACAGAAGTCTTCCAAAGCCCAGACTAGCTCAGAATAGGAAAAATGAATTAACTCATTCTGTGGTACTTTGCAACTCTGGAACTGGACCCTAATGGACTAGTACAGATGTTTACCATGATTTGACAATCTTTTTTTATGCAGCTAAATTGTTCATTGAAAAAAGGCAGTGCTTTATTGTGCTACCTAGAGAAAATGGGTTGTTTTGTATAAAACTGACCTGTTATACAGGAGTCCTGGATTCAGTTGCCATCTCTACCACTTATTCCTGTAGGACCTTGAGCTAGTCAATTGCTCCTTCCATTCCTCAGCTCCCTCCATGTAGCAATTTCACCAGCAAAGCTTCTGAGAACAACGAAGGAATTGGTGGGAAAATTTCTACAGTAAGTATTGTATCTTGTATATGGCTATCAGGCATAAGTGATACAAAATCTTTGGCTCTGTATTTTCTAGACAGAAAGTGTATGCAAGTGTTCCATTTTTCAAAGTTTACTATTTCATATGGTTCTATTTAACATTTTCTTAACCATCCAATTTTTTCTTTCCCTTAGCTGCCAATGTTTTGTGATTAGAAAACATTTTGTTCTCAAAGTCTCACCATGGTTTCATTGCCATGTTTTTATGAACTAAGTGATGGAGGAGATAAATGAAGGCTCGGCTGCCCGTGGTTGGAAAAAAAAAGAAAAAAGCAGTTCGAAACTTAACAATGGAGCTTAAAAACCAGAAAAACATAGATGATTATCTAGTGGTTACTTCCATGAAGCAGTTTTGAAGGATGAATATTTAAGGAAAAATTTCAAAATATTATGTTTCCCTGAACTGTTTGATTTGTTTTATGAAATAAAAACACTCTTTTTCCCCCATCCCCTTTAAATTCCATATATGACCTTCTAAATCAATTACATAGGCATAGACAATGCCAAAGAATATAACCTGGTACTGTAGGTATAAGCCCTGATGGATATAAAGACTGCAGTAAGGGTTCAAAATCATTTAGTAGTCATAAAACCAAAATCTAAGCTGTTATCTTGTTTACTGAATTGCCAAAAATCAAGATATAGCCTGTTTTACCTAAACAAGATTTCTGTGTAGCCATATATTAAATACACTCTCAGACTTTCAAATTAACTACCTCACAATTCAGTGCTGGTGTTTGGACTGGATTTCAGTGTTGCACTTACCCCACCTAGCTGCAAGCTGCAGGAAGGCCAGCTAGACAAAGACAAAACTGGACTTAAGGAAAGGAGTGCAAATCTAATTTAACTAAAAGACAGAACGTTGTTTTATGCAGAAATAAAGTTTAGGACATTTTGCATTGTGCTCTCTCTGTACTGGTTAATAACTATTCGAGAGTAAATTCTATTGTGTGTTACTAACACTGCAGTTAAGCTGCAGTTAAGTGCAGCACTTCTGCACTTTACAGAAAATCGATGCCACAAAAGCATTCTTAAGCATTCTTAAAGGTGCACAGTGGCACACCGAGAAATTTAGAAATGTAGAAACTAAAATTCTTTAGGAAACTGAAGTAATTTCTTCAATAATTTCATAGCATGTGCTATGTTCCAAACTTTTATCAGTTTGAAACACTACCTTCCCCTATGGAGAAACAAGCCAAACCAGATCAACAACTTGATGATGTCAATTCTCATCTGCTTACACAGCAGCACTCCATGTCCTCTGTCTGTCTGAGTCTCCTTGAGAACCACACAGTCCTTGCCCCGGTCACACAGGGGAAGGTTCCTCTGCCCATTTTACAGAATCACAGATCACTGAATATTCTGAGTTAGAAAGGACCCACTAGGGCCATCAAAGTCCAACTCCCAGTTGAGTAAGTTTTAGTCAGACTTTGATTTCCAGACAATGCTTCTTGCTAAGAAAGAATTTAACAGAGCTGCCCTTTCCTTTCCCTTGTCCCATTTGTTCTCACTGCTGCACAAAGGGACTGAGTTAATACAGAGCAGAGGAGAAGGGAAGAGAGAGCTCAGCAGAATGAGCATGGTTAGAACACCTGCAGGAATAGGACTTCACAGCTAAAAGGGGCTCAGGAGTAATGGGCACGCTGGCAGGAAGCCAGGGTACAAAACAACTGTGTTTGTACAAGCTAGTTATGTATTTACTTCTGCCTAGTAAAAGGTTATAAGAGTTTCCTGTGCTTTTGTAACACATTATTGGTTATTTAGAGATGGCATAAAGAAAAAATCATTCACGGTGCAGCAAAATACTGTGGGGGAGGGAGGAGGTAAGTGGAGAGGGATGGAATTTCAGTAAATATACTGTAAATACATAGTTTCAAATAAACATTTATTAAGTAACGACACTAAAAAGCATTCTTTTTTGTACTTAAAAGCTTCCTTTTGTTAAAGAAGAGGTAATTTAATGATTTGCTGTGGTTAGAAATCACTGAAATTTCTTTAAAACCTTTTCTTGTACATTAAAGAGAGACCCAAATTTAAGATGGACCCTGCAGTTAAACAGGACCTATTGTCTGATTGCATCTTCAAGAAAAATCAATAAAGAGGGAATCTCAGTTTAGGGGATCCATTCATAAGCTCCATAGCTGAAAAAGAGCTTGATGACAGTGAGAAAAAGCAGAAACAAACTGTAGAAATCACATCACCAGAAATTCCCTTGAATGTGATAATGGGTGTAGCCTGGTGGTCTGTACAAGTGAGAGAGAGCAGAGAAGCAGGAAATAGGGGACAAAGATAAGACTATAAACCAGCAAATGCAATGAGCTCCACATACAGCCTAGAGAGTAAGTAAAATGTCTACTGCTGTTATTTTTGGGAAATTTTCACCTATATGGAGACTAAAGAACTGGTGGTTATTTTATTCATTATAATTTTTTCTAAAATCTACTAGCAGTTTCTTTGCTATTAATGGTAGTTGCAACACTAGAGCCACATTGGCTTACTTATACATGCTGTGCCATGAAAGTCAGCTGAGTCCCTGCAGCCTGTCTCAGGAGTGAATTTGTACTGCTGTTAACAAGCAGGGGTCTGTAACTGCCTCATTTCCCCTCGTGTGTGAAGATCTCATAAAAACCTACTCTCTCAACACTGGTGATTTCTGCTTCAAACCAGCCCTGAAAATCCCTTCTCCTACAAGCCCTGTGCTAAATGAATCAATAGTGCACTCTTCACTTTCTTGTTAAAATGTGGCTTTCAGAAGCTGAGCAGAAAAGCAGAACTTAACAAGAACTATGTCTTTTATCATTAATAACTATAATAGTTCCTCATATTATTCTCTCACTATTGCTTGTTTCCATAATATAAGGAATTGTATAGAGCCAACTCCAACTGCAAATTCTTTGGGATAGTGTTCTCATTTTTGTTAAATAGCTGCCCTGTTTTAGGAAGGAATATTAAAAATTAGAATCATCATGAGTCTAACAAAGTACACACCCAATCCTCTTAGTCAAAGGTACTGTCCTTCCCTGAGATGTCATGCAGATTCACATAACTTGATCAAATTGATCAGCAGTGAGATCTGATAAGGTAAAATAATAGTTTGTAATTTCTTTTACAGATGTAATAGAATTTCAGCTGTGGCAATTCTCCTGTTCCATATTTCCTCCAAGTGAAACAACATTTTTAAAACAAATAATTTTAAGAGAGCATATGGCACATTAAAAAAAAAATAAATTCTAGGGCATCAAAAGCCCAAAGCAATTTTTATTTTGACTGCCAAATAAAGTTTTAAAATTTATTTTTAGCTTTGCATATAAAAGAACCATTGTAAGGCTTTTAGTGGTACTTTCTCTGTCCCCCTTCATCTTACAAAACTAGCATTAACCATTAAAAGTCTTTTTAAAATACCATAAACATAGAATTTGTGTGCCAGTGTTTCAGCTCAATCAACATGAAACATTTGGAATTCCTTTTGCTCCCAGACTTTGAGTTATCTGGCAGGAGCCACTGAACATTTTTTTGCTTGTTTTGCCCTGGCTCCCAATACATCAGCTAATCTAGAACCTTTTTAACCCATTCCTTTGGACAGAAAGTTGCAGGCAGGACTGTTAAGGCAAGTGAGATCTGGATTTTTTCTGCTGTTGCAACTGCATTGTCAAGAG
>VRYO01002734.1:23267210-23286882 GCA_009812075.1 Sialia sialis
TAGCCAATTTTCCAGTGTATTTTTAATTTTCACATCATGCATGGTAATGTTTCTCTCAATGTTTTTCCAGAAACTCATAGGATAACCCATGGGTAATGTCAGATGATGCTGCTAGCTTCTTCAGGCCCTGCTTCTGATCAATCTCCTAAGAACACGCAATGGCTGTTGTCTAACTACTTTGACATCCACTCTGGCACATGCCAAATTGCTTTTCATGTGATTCTGCTCCACCACTACTCTATTATCTTCTTTCTGGAGCCAAAGTAGGCGCCAGTCTGAATACAGCCCACACAGAAAATCTAATAGCTAGAAATCATTAAAGATCTAATAGGTAGAAACCACTCGTTAGAGAAGCAAAGTGTTCTTCACAAGAAAAGATCAGCCAACTGACATGGGGATCAGAAACTACATATGACTCCTCTTGAATGGTTCTTCATGTGGAGGTAAGAAAAGAAAAAGAAAAACCACAATGCAACCAAACTGAATGGAAAGCAATATACTGAGACTATTTTTTCCCACATTTGCTGCAGATTAAAAAAACCCAAAACACTTACTAAAATAAGAAAATGCAAACAATTATTTTTTAAATGGCTACAAATGATCCTAGAAGTTAGTAGTAGCCTAAACTGCTTAAAAGTTAATTTGTACCTCAAAGTTGAAAGTGCAACACATGAATGTTTGATCTTACCATGGAGCCAAATTAAGTTACATTAAAGTTTCAAAGCATCATTTTACAGAAATGTAAAACAGAATCTCCCACTCTCAGAGGAGAAATAGCTAATGTGAATTGAATCTTCTGCTAAACTTCCCCAGTTCTGCATGACCTGTCTCAGAATATTCAGCTTCATGCATTCCTTCCTGAGAACAAGTACAAATTATAGCCTCCAAAATGCCATCCAGAATTTATCATTAATATTTTTCCCCAAAACACTCCCCACTTTTGGCTTTTAAATAAATGGTCTAAATAAGAGTTCAAGAAGGAGTCCTTTAAGGACAGTATTTAGGTTTTTCCCACAGCAATCATTCCAAAGGAGGTTTTGTCAATAAAAATGGGATGTCACACCACCTGATTCTGATTCACTTTGTTTCATGTTAAAAATAAATAGTACATTTTATTTTGTAAAGTTTAGCTATTTCCTAAAATCTTACTATGGCAATAAGCTCAAAAATTCCATAATTGTGAAAAGCACACCTTTTTAGAGATCCTCTTAACTGTTGTGAAGTAATTTTCAATGTACTTCAACTGAGTTTCACCATAATGTGTCATTTTCTGGGCTTTTAAATAAAGTTGGTTGTACAAAAAGCCCATGTTTTCTAATTTTCCAGCATGGACACACAGCTCAGGAAATGACATCACTCTCCCAGTGCCAAAAATCAGGTTGGAAGTCCTAAATCTCAGCACACTTTCTCAGCCAGTGACGCAAGCAGCTTGCTGAAGTGAATGAAACCTCTGTCCTATTCAGTGAAACTTGGATTTTCATGCCTTTTTCAAGAACTCTACAAAATCTACCTGTTGAATATGTTCATTAAGTAAGCTTCAAAAGGTAAAAATCTCAAAAGTGACAAAACTGGTTTCAGAATGGGATTTATGCCTTTCAGATTTAAGTTCTGGCGATGTTCCCAAGTTTAAATAGTGAGCAATTTTTACTTTAAAAAAACCCATATTCATAATATGATCCCTTTCTTTGTAATAATTGTCAACAAACATGCAGATTCAGAACAGCAAATAGGCACTGCAGTAACACCAAAAGGAACACCAAGAAGCCACTTCTTTCCCCAAGTGTCATATCAACAATTTAGGAAACACTTTAGCCAAAGATCAACACACCCTACTACAGTAATCTAAATGTAGCTATCTATATATGAATATAGTAAATGGAGATCTAAATTACAGTCCAAACCAAGTGACTATCCAGTATATGTTTACTGTAGGGTAAGTTGATTCACTTTCCAGTCTCTGTTCACTGTTTTGTAGCTCATACACGACATGAGGAGAGGAGTTAAGCTATGGTCCCACCAAAGCAGTACTAGATTCTTGCATTTCTTCCACAAGTCTTTTTCTTTTTGGTTTGGTTTGGTTTTTGTTTCCCCAAACAGCATGAAGTCAAGTTATAAATAATACTCATGACACTGAATTCTCACACTGTTAAGCCAGGTCAGTGAATTTAGACTACAAAGCATAGGCCAGTGATAATCCCTCAAAAGCATAGAATCAACATGTTAATTTTCTTGAAGTAGCAGATATATACATCCATCAAGCTTTGTCTTTCCCTTATTGGGGCATAAAAAAATTCACAACACCCAGAGCACATTGAATAGATCACCGATTTTTTAATCAGCAGTGTATGCTGCAAGGTCTCCTCATGTTTGTAAATGCTCAGCGTGTTTCAGCAATACAGTGTCAGTCTTTACAGAGCTCAACTTGTGGCATTACAGGAACTTGAAGTACCATGCATCACTTCCAGCTCCACAGCAGTTGAAGAGCTTGTGGAGAACCACTCCAGAGCTTAGACACTGCCATTCCTTGGAACATGCAGTGAACATGAGGTCATGCAATATTCTGGAACAATATGATTGAGGCTACTCCTTTAGCAAATATAAATCAAGTTCTGGCACTGTTTTGTTCTCTCCCTTCAGCTCTAATGTCCTGCACAGAAATTTACCCATTAAGTAGTATTGCTTATTTCTCTATATCAGGAACTCTTCTGTCTTGGCATCAGAGGTACAACCCCTGTTCATGACAACCCAGCTATACACCAACCACGCTTCTAAAGAACCATTGGAACTTACACCTCCGAAGAACTAGTAAAGCGAGTGGAAAATTACCCAAGGTTCCTTCACTGGGGCCAGTGAAAGAAGCAGTTTCCCAAAAGACTAGCTGTTTTTTTCCTCCCGTAAAGCAAACTGCCCAGCCTTTAAATTTACCTATGCAAATGGTCCAGTAAGTGCTTTATTTTGTTTACACTGAGCTATAACCCCCAACACAGAGACAAACAATATAAATTGACCCTGGATGATCATGGATCTGCCATTTCCAGTGCTGCTCAGACATATGGGGGTCACAGCAGCTGTGTCACAATTCTCCTCACCTCTGTCATAAAAACAGACAACTGGCCTATGTCAATGGTAGAGAGAAGTTAGGACACATAGAATTGCAAGGGTAAATATTTATTCATGCACATGAGGTGTACCAGCCAACATGGGGCACCATGAATGTGGCTTTACACAAGTACTTTTGGCCTTCATACATTCAGGTACAACACAATTTGACTAATCACTGACACCCACACTGCTGATTAGCAATCATAGTAAAACTTTGCAAAGCAACTGTATTTTTGCAGGATTCTTGCTTCTTGTCTGCTGATCCAGATGTCCCTGGAGCCAGTCTTGCCAGTTATCTGTGATACAAGATGACACTGAGAGGGTTTCAAAGACATGTCAGAGAGGCTGAGATGCTGGTGGTTATCTTGGCTGTCCAGGCACATCCTTCATGCTTCACAGACAGCTCTAAGTTTACAAGAAGCAAAAGCATTTACTTCTAGAGCCAAGTGGCATTTTAGTTTGTTTTACTGAAGCATGAACTATACTACAGCATATACTACAGTAAAATACCACTTTTCCATTGCATTACAGTATATAATATGTACATGAACTAACTATCTATTTACTAAATTTCACACTAGAAAAAGTGGCATACAATTGTTAGGGAATGAAATTTTTGTAGCAATCGCCCGAAGTGCTGCAGCTGCAGCCAGGCGGTGGAAAGTCGCTGTCCCTCTTGCAAAGGGATTGCACAGACCACGGGCCTCGTGAGTCACCGCTTTGCCCGGTTAGACTGTTCTATTGAAGCAGCCCACACCTTTACACCAAACCCCATGGAGGATCTTTTTCCACCTCACGAACAGAGCCATGTGCACTGACCACAAATCGTAGGGATTTTCAGAGCCCCAGAATTTGGAATCAGCCGCGGGTGTCCGCCAGCCGTGGCCATGGGCCGGCGGCAGGAGCGGGGCCTGCCCTCATCCTCGGCCCGCCTCAGGCCGGACCCGCCGAGGGGCGCGGCCCCTTTGTTCCCGGCGCGGCCGTATTTCCACAGCTGTTTAACACACCCTTTTTTTTTTTTTTTTTTTACTGAGCCGGTCGCCAGAAGATGGCAGCAGATGATAAAATACCCGTGAATTTTAGTCGCAGCTATAGCCCGCAAAGATGTGTCCCCCCGCTTACTTTTACAGCAAGGTTTCTATTCACTGCAGCAAAAGTGGTGGGCTACAAACCGCTTGTGCTCAACTCACTCGGTTTTTAAACCGTCGGGTTTAGAGCAGCAGGTAGAAAACGATTTGTTCTTTAAAGAATGTTCAAGTTTGGTGACAATAAAAGAACGCAGGCTGGCGAGCTCCAGGGCGTGGGGCTTTGAAATCACCGAATTGTTTGGGCTGGAAGAGATCTTTTAAATGTCATCCAGTTCCAACCCCTCCACCGTGGGAGGGGACACCTTCCACTAAACAAAGCACCATCCACCCTGTCCTTGGGCATCTGCTGGCATGGGATGGGACCTGGCAGCAGTCAGCCCTGTCTTTACAGAAGGGCTAACATGAAAAATAATAGATCTCTCTCAATAGGTAGAGGATTGGATCTGCTGTAAAGTCCTCGCGGTTATCTGCAGCACCCAACCAGGCACTGATGCACAATATTTTGTGGGTAAAGCAGGAGCAGCATGTGGCTCCAGGGGAAAACAACCCTACCACATTCCCACCTCCTGATGCACACCCCAATGTGTTAGATCTGGCTGGATTTGCAGTACACACAGTGTATTTTCACAGCAATTCAGCCATCATAGAATCACAGAATTATACAATGGCCTGAGTTGGAAGTGACCTCAGAGATCATCTATTTCCAACCCCACCACCATGGGAAGGTTGCTCAGAACCCCATCCAACCTGGCCCTGAATACTTCCATGGATGGGGCACCTACAACTTCTGTGAGCAACATGTTCCAGTGCCTCACCACTGTCACAGTAAAGAATTTTTCCTAATATCTAATCTAATTCTGCTGTCTTTCTGTTTGAAGGCATGCCTCCTTGTCCTGCCACTATACACTCTTGTGAAAAGTCCCTTTCCATCCTTCTTGTAGGATCCCTTCAGGTACTGCAAAAGTGCAACAAGGTCATCACTAAGCTTTTTCTTCTCCAGGCTGAAATAAATTCTTTTGCCAGAGTGTTAGTGAGGTCTTTGGATCTAAGCACTTCTCCCAGCTCTGCTGTGTCTGCAGAACTCTTTATTTGAGGTGGCAGAAGATTTTCCTGTGAGTACTAAACTTAAGTCTAGGAAGATCTTTGTTCTTACCAGTACTTATGGGATTACCTGACCTGACACGCCAGCTCTTTTTTCCCTGTAAGTAATACTCAGAAAGGCATGAGTGCCAGTGTGGTACAATGATTTAGAAGTAATCCTTGTTAAGTAATGATATTTTTAATGTATTTTGGGACTTGCTGAAATACGAACAAACCCAAGTATTTTTCATTTTAGCACTAAAATATATAAAAACAGTTAAAGTTTTAGGAAGCTATAGCGTCTTCAGATTTTGTAATTGTTGCCTGGAGCACTTAATCTCAGATACTGTCAGAAATTCTGGAATTTCTAAAAATATACTGGGAATGCTGATCTGTCAGGTGAACAGTCTGGACAAATTTGAAGAGAAAATGGTATACTCAGTGCTGATTGGTACTGTGCTGGAATGTGGAAATTCTATTAAATTATTAACTTCTTCCACGTTCTAAATGAAGTTTCATTAATTACACTTGACTATATAAAATAGCAGAATACTAGGAAAATAACTCACTTTTATACCTTCATATGCAAAAGGCTGAAGGGATTCTTATTCTAAACCTTAATGTAAACTTGGACAATTGTGACCAATCATAAAGAAATATGTACTATAATAGTTCTACACATATCACATACAAATAATTGATAATTGCTAGAAATTATTCTTTGTTGGTACCTCAAATATGAAGGGCCAATTTGAAGCTTCAGGGTCACTTAACTAATTAATTGTATTAGCTGCGATCTTACTTAAATTACCTTCCTTGATATATTATACCTGCAGAGTAAATTATTAATCTCACAAAACTTCTTAGCTAAAGAGCCTTGCCTTTGCCTAGTTACAATATTTTCATCAAAGCAACAAACAGATACCAGAGTATTTCTCTTAATTAATTAAATTATAAGGAATAGACTCAAATATGCATCCAAAAAGATATGTGGAGCTTACAATTAGTCAAATTAGAAGCTGTACAATTCCAGCATTCAGAAAAGAAAGACACACATCTCCAGGAAGTCTGTGTTACTGTAGTAGCTACAGAGGTCTATGTTTAAACACTTTTGTATGAATTATTTTACTGTATTTTCAGCAAGATTAAAAATGATTGGTTTTGGAAACAAGAAAAACACTTTTGTGTGCTCGTCTTGATAGTGTCTGATTGAAGCATGTTAGCAAGCCCACAATTATTCAAATATTAAGTGAATGACTGGATCTTATACATGGAAAGATTTAGTGTCTAATTTCTTCAGTCACTTCTTATAACAAAATTTACTTTCCTTTTGACAAAAAATGCTTTCTGTATAGACATTTGTTGGGACAGTGGTTGCAGTGGTTAATATAGATTTGTCTAACTTCACAGCTGCAGAAAAAGAATTACATTTTTTTCTAATTGTTTCTTCTTATGTGGGAACATTTCCTTTTCATCCTCAGTGCCTGGTTTTGTTGTTTTTTTTTTTTGTAGGCTTTGGTACTTTAATTTAGAAAGACACACAAGAGAATAGAAATTTTCACTGTTACATAGGAACTTGATTAAAAAATATTCATCAGTTGGCTCATTTAATAATTTTTCATACTGCTATGCCTCATCAGTGATTTCCAAAAGAAAACATATACAAAGAAGGAGAAAAAAAAAAAAAAACAACAAAACCACCCATGCTTTTAAAAGCATGTCTTCCTTACACCTCTAGCTCACCTACTTTTTAACCACCAAGACTCACTGTTCTGTAATGTCATCTGTTCTGCTCAGTTTTGAAGGAGAGAACATTTGTCTCTTTCTAAAACACAGGCTGGTCCTAACATAAATAACAAGCCTAAATATCCCTGAAGCAGAAGTTTTTGTAACATGCAGACTAGCTGAATACAATAGACCAAGTTCTACCTGAAATTTGAGTTAACTTCCACTTGCTAAGAACATAAGAACAAATTAACATAAATAGGTAATCCTCCCTCAGCAGTACCTACAAGGGGTCTGTGAAATCAGGAACTTTACATATTTTACCTGAATCACCTGTCTGCTTCAAGCAAGCCAACCAAGACTGGGAGACTCCAGTGCCAAGGCTCGGTGCAGCTGAAGAGCAGATGGTAGGCACAACAGTCTGTGACAAAGTAAGTTGGCACAGGTAAGCTAGTCATTAAGTCAACTTCATATTCTTTGTGCCAGCTCACACTGAGGTGGACGTAAATCTGGTTCCCCTGCAGTATGACAGGTATGCACTAAGGCATTTCTGTACTAGCAGTACCATCTGCCATAGAACTCCCACAAGTTCTATAGGACCTTCACTATGGTCATCTCTCAGATAGAGGTCTCTCTTATTTTCACACTTTATCCCTTTAACGTTCGCTGTAATAGAAAATGTTATCCCACCAGGTAGGTTTTGTACAGATGTTCAAGAGCCACAGCAGAACTGTTGGACATACTGTGATGGTGATGAAAGACAGGTCTTAGCAAACACCCCATCTCCCTTGCCACTGTCTCTGATGGGCAATATGATTTGTCTTCAAGTGAGAACACGCCATGGAAACTGCAGGAGGAATGATTTGGGTGTTCATATAATCAATCCCCCAAGATGAGGGAGTTGTGGTGATTGCTGTTGAGTTCTGTACTCATCAGCCTGTAAAATGTATAAAATGCTGCTGAAGACTGGGCCAGATGAGTGAACTGGTATCCCGAGGTTGCAGGCAAATCCCCAGCCCCACAGGGACACCTGCAGGGTATGTCCAGCCCTAAGACACAGAACACTCACTTTTGGGTGGGTGAGTAAAGGTGCTAAGGATCTGGTAAAACACAAAGATAAAATCCTGAATAGCTACATAGGTGCTTTGTAATTCTGAATGCTGTAAGGCTAAAGACTGTAAACCTGTTCATTTGTAGCCAATATATTACAGTAAATTCACAATTATAAGCCGCATCTGATTATAAGCCACACATCTGGGTAGCTGGGTAGATCACAGGATTTGTCCATATATAAGCCACACCCGAATATAAGCTGCATTTTCTTTTTTCTTAAGGGAGGATCCATGTGCGACAAAGTAACGAGTTAGTAACATAATCGCGCCAGGGTGGGGTTTGGTGTCAGATGTTCAAGTTGCAAACAGTTTTCATAGACCAGTGAAGCCCTTAAAGGCAGCCCCAGGCGCCCTCCCTGGCCAGCTCTCACTTCCAGGTTGGCATTTTGCTGGGATTTGTCCATAAATAAGCCGCACCTGATGATTAGCCGCACTACTGGGGTAGGCTGGATTCTTCAATGAAAAAGGTGCGGCTTATAATCGTGAAATTATTTATCCTTTTATACCTGCTTATATTATATACTGCATTGACAACATTTTGATGCTGCATTAGCAATAAATCTAATAATAATAATCCACATAATCAGTGTCATATTTCTCAAGCCTAACCAAGAGTCTTCTCTCTATCACTCTGCTACACAGTGCATATAAGAAGTTCATATCAGTAACAAGAGGACTACTCCCTTGCAAATTATATTGACTGAAATACCGACATTTAAAACTAAAAAATTAAAAATTAAAAAATTAAAGCTTAAAATTAAACACTAGAAAGTGGCATGGTCATTGTATTGGTGCTAGGAAAACATCTGAATGCTGTCAGGTATTTTTTTCTTACAAGATGGATCAGGGAATCTTATGTGATCCATATAGGAGTCCTTCATTCTAATACATATTTTGTTGAAGAAAATAAATTAGAGTTAGATAGTGTTGTTATTAAGAGATATGATTGAAGTTATTACCCCTGAGAATACAATACCTGTGCTCTTACCTGTTGGAAGAGGTTGTATCATCATCTTATGCCTATGCTATTTTTAAAATTTTTTGTATATTATTTGCATGTGTGATTTACCAGCAGCATGTTGTGATCTGACAGCCCTCTGACTCTGGCTTCAGTGGACTGTGACAGAATATGAATCTCCTAATTAGAACTTTGTGATTATCGCACATAGTTTTTAGACTTTATCTTTTGGCTTCACAGTCCACCAAAGTGCCACAATGAAAATCACCAGTCATACATTCTCTGAACAGTGAATAAAGGAATCAGAAGAGGTAGGAAGAATGTGGAGTTTCCTTGTTAGAGAAAATGCTGTAGATGAAGAAGCCTTTGTCCTTATCCACAGACAAACATAACTAAAAATTAAATCTGTTATTCAAAGCTGATTCAGTGCCATTTTGTATGTGAACATTTTTCAATAATAAATTTAATTCTAAATAAAAGTAAGTCTAGGTAAAACACCAATTCTTCCTGTTTTGGAGAATGTCTGATCTGTATTTCTTACCTTGTTAATATGTTTCACTTTGCTTATGCTGTCAAAAGCAGTTTACATGTTTAACTTATGTGAATTGAATAAGTGTTGGAGTTATTTGTCACTTTCTTACATTCCTGGGCAAGTGAACATTATTAGTCAATTCTGAGAATTAAGCAAACAAGATGAATGCCTTTCTGTAACTGAAAGTTTAATTGGCTAACCAAGTTGTGAATTCCAGACAGCTTCCCCTGCATGAATTATAAAATAGGTAGTAGGAAATCATACTGTATGGGCTAGGGATTTTTTTTCCCTAACCCGGGGAGAAACAGGAGAGAAAGTCCTGTTCTTCCAATGTTGAGAGGATATGGAAATATAATTCCTTAAGATATTCTATCTAATGGCAATTTCCACAGTATTCTTTTATAGTTTGTCAGTATGGTTTTTATGACTTTCATAGTCATGAATTAGGTGTTAAGCTAAAATCCAATAGAATTACATGGATATTAATCTGTAAGTAAAAGGAAAATTAGGCATATCAATTCTTAGCATTAATTCAAGAACCCATTTAATTATAGGATTTGGGAAGTTTGTCATTATCTTCTAAATGGGATATTTACTGATAAATTATTATCAAAGTGTCGTGTGTGTGAAATTTTACTGACATTTGATAGTTAGTTCTACAACAGAGGCCTCTAACAGTCAAGAGGAATGTCACTGACACAGAAAAGATGATTTATTTTTTCCTCAGGGATCTCTGGGCCTTTTCAGTTCGTGTGAAAAAACTTCTATTTGTACAGGCTTTGAGGAGGTACTTCATTTTACTGACTTAGGAACATATTTTTAAGAAATGAACTCATATTTATGTCCCTATAACAATATTTTTTATTTAATTAATTCTTCTAATTTTTATTTGCTGCTTTCCTTTATAACATGATTTCCCTGTAGTTCAATGGCAAAGTCTGAGAACTTTAACTGAAACCTATGGCTTGATTCAAATATTAAACAAAAGATAACACAGATATTTTTCATCCCCTTTGGTGGATTGTGTTTTCTTTTTGCATAAATATTATATATTCCTTTTTGACTAAAGATTGAGAATATTTTTGTAGGCACAGAAATGCACATTATGTGTACCTATTAACTTATTATTTCAGACTTTTCCATGAAATGTAAATGAGGAGGAATGGAAAATCTTTTAAAATGTCAAATTGTAGATTTAGTTTACTTTGGTAGTAATACGAGTGTTTTGTTGCTAGAATTTTGTTGCTAGGACACCTAATTGACTTTTTAAAAAACCTGTTCCTGGTCAGTAATACTGTGCAAATAGTGGTGGTTTGTTGTTTTTTTTTTTTTTTTTTTTTTTCTTGTTTGTTTGGACATAACCAGTTTTTGCTAGAAAATTCAAGCAAGGAAAGAATGCATACTAAAGAAACCATGTTCAAAAGATCAGCAAAGCTGAGATCTAAGTTAATTCAGAAAGATTTTGAATTTTGCATTTAGTAAAGAAGCATGATTCCAAATGCAGACTAAGGAATCCGTTCACATTGCAGCTGGTACACGTTCCTTGGAAGCCTTTTTTCTTCCTTTGTGTGTAGCCTGTGCCATCCACCGCACCATCACAAACGGAACCCACCTCAGGGGGAACTGAAAGAAAAGCACAATAGGACCACGTGATACAAATTGCTATTAGCCTTTCAAGGCACACATTAAGTAGACTAGTAAATGATCTCAGAATATTGCTTTGTGTTTGCTGAGGTATAGAAACGGTATGAGCATTTAATTGCCACGTGCCATATTCCCCATTGTGCTTTTAAAACACTTCTTCCAGCCCGTCTGGCACGACGAGAGCACGGTAAGTAAGTAATTTTAACGGGGGGGCTACACATCCTTTGTTGTCATCCTTATACGGTCTGCGGCACACGTTCGGGAAGCTTGTTGTATCGCCAAGCCTTAGATCGAGCTGTAAGATCCCTGCAATTGTGTGAACCGCGCGCCAGTGCAGGACAACACCTGGAAAATCAGAACTGTCAGAATTAGCCTTCTAGCCAGACACTCGGGATTGGCGGGGCAGCAGAACCCGGGCGCTGCCCGTTCAGAGACCCGTGCCGCAGTCCAGCGAGTGCCGGGCGCCTTGGCGCTGCTGTTCTTTTGTGGGCAGCGGGAGCCCCCCGCCTCTGCCCGCAGGGCGCGGGGGTGTGGACGGGGGTGTGGAGGGGGGTGTGCCCACTGGTGCGGGCCGCTCCCGCTGCCCCGGGCCGCGCCGCTGCCGTGCGGGGTCAAACCCGCTCCTCCGGGAGCGGCTCCGGCGGGACTCGGCGGCACCGGGCGGGAGGGGGTCGCTGGCGGGCAGAGGCGCCGGGAGCGGCCGGGGCTCGGGGAGGAGGGGCTGGTGGCCGCGGGAGGAGGAGCGGGCGGCCACACGTCACTTTCCTCGGCCGCGTGTTTACGTGGAGCTGAAGATGGCGGCGCCGGTGGCCCCGCCACGGCAGCTGTCGTCGCTGTGAGGCGGGACGGGACCGGACCGGACAGGGAGCGTGTGCGCCCCGGCTGAGGGGAGGGCGCGGGGCGAGCCCCTCCTCCTTCTGCCGGTAACACCCTGCTCTCCCGCACAGACGCCATGGAGGATGAGGAGCGGCTGAAGAAGCTGGAGGCTGGGAAAGCTAAGGTAGGAGGAGGAGGCGGTGTCGTGGCGAGGACACAGCGGGGTGAGGGCAGGGGAGGTTGTCAGCGGGGCCGGGCCGAGCCGCGCGGTGCGGCGGCGGAGCGGGGCTGCGGCAGGGGCTTGGCGCGGGGCCCCGCCGCGAACAAAGCCGCGGGCGGAGGAGGCGCTTTGTGCCGCCCGCCCCGCGCTCCCCCGCCCGCCGCGGGGCCGGGCTGCGCTCCGGGCCGGGCCGTGGGTGCCGGTGCCCTGCGACACCGGCTCCCGACACCTGGCACGCCACAGGTGCCCGTCACGAGGCCGGGCGGTGACAGCCCGCTGCGACGCCGGGCACAGGAAGAGCCAGGGAGGAAGAGAAGAAGGAGCTTTAACCTCATTACCCTTCGCAGCCGGGGCGCGAATCCCGTTTACCTCATAAGCCTGGGAAACCCTGTGAACCTTTAAGGAAGTTTATGAAACCGACAGCTGTTCCTCAGGATGGAGCTAATGCTGGGAGAGCGTTAGGAGGCAGAGCTTTAGCGATGCCTCCAGCGTGCGGCGCGGAGCCCGTGCCGGCGGGCTGGGAGTGCCGTGAGTCACCCGCGGGACCCCGGCGGGGCCCACAGAGCTGCGCGCAGCCGTCACCGCCTCGGCGCTGTCAGGCGCCTCCGACCCTGCTCTGCGGGCTGACCCGAGGGTTAATCGAGGAGCTTATCATTTTACTCTAAGCATGGCTCAGTACACACCGGCTGCGCAGCATTTCGCCTTCTGGGCAGTAGACTAGACTACACTTCAGGAGGATCTCTTTTTAACTTCAAAGAAAGCTTTGGTGTGGTCAGCGAGATAAGCTAATTAATGGCTTTTAGATAAAATTGATGTTTTGGCGTTAAGTATCATCTATTTCCTTCCTGTAGTCATGGCTAAATTGATAAGAGTTCAGAAGTTGGTCAGTCATTCATACTAAAGATATGCAGGTAACTTGGCAGGAGCTAATAGTACAGGGAAAATGAAGACTAGCGAAGTATGAAACTATGAAGCCTCTTTGTCTTATTTATGCAGACTATGAAAAAACTGTAGTTCACCTGCAAAGTATTGAGGTATTTTGAGGTATTTTATAGAGATATTTTGCTATATTAGCAAAATCTTCTTTATTTAGTGTGTTTCTGTATGGGATAAAATGTCTGTTGGGAAAATCTCCTAGAGGGAGTTGTATGCTTATATAGAAAAACATTAAATGCTTAGTGCAAGAGTGGTGTTGGCACAACATTGTATAGTACTCATAAAAGGCACTGTGACAAATTAGAACCTGTTGGCAGTACATTCTGTCACAGATTGGCTAATTCTTTTGCAGAAAGTTAGAAATTAAAATGGTAGGCATAGATCTGCCAGTATTATCAATCACAATGAAGAATTTATATTTTTCTGCCCTTGTTGGCCTGGGATTAACACAGAAAATTAATGACAGTTACTGAAAATTGAACCAAAAGCCAGGACTCTAGCAGGAATTCAGTGGCTTCCTTCAACTTTGAGAAAATACATGTACACTTCACTAATTTATTCTGTATTATTACTGTCATAACATTCACTATTGTTCTGGTTTTTTCTATCTAAGACCTAATGCTGTTCTTGTAAGTATTTGCCTGAAGACTTCAGTATTCTATGCTTTTAAATGTCCCCTGTGATTTAAGTCATTATCAGTCTTCAAAGCTATACAAGGTTTATGTGAAAAGGGACTATAAAAGCAGTGTGAGATTTTTTCAGACTTTTTGTTTGTGTTCTGTGTTGCATTTATCCCTTTTTTACATGTGAATGTAGGAATGTGTTGTATAGTGGAGATTAGGTCACAATCTTTCAGTGACAAATGCCACTGGTAAAAGCAGAAAAGAAGAAATTGTGTTAGCAGAGAATGGAAGAAGGAGTTGCTCCTGCAGCTGCTTTTTTCTTTTTCAAACACATTCACAGTAGTGTAATCAGTGCATCTCCTAAAATTGCTTGACTCCAACGGATATTTTCTGCAAACCACAGCAACAAGAATCCAGAAAACTTTTGAGCTTTATTACTTAAGATTTATTAAAATAAAATAGCTGAGAAAATGTGCTGACATGTATATTGTTACTGTGCCAAAAAGTGCAGGTATTGCTATACTGCAGACGCCTGAAACCAACCACCTGAAATTACAAACTTTAAATAAGATATTCCATAAACTGCAGGATGAATGCAGATAATTGAGAGTGGTAAAAGAGCCTAGTAGATGGCATGAAGGTGGCTGGTACATTGCTAACAGTGGAGTTATTATTCACAATTGAGACCTGGATTCTTGTTTGGTTTGGGTTGGTTTTATTCTTGTAAAGTAGGCACTGCTAAATCTCAGTGTCTGCATATTAAACTATATGAACTTTCTTATAAAGCAGCTGTTTTGTTATTGTTTTCTAATATCAAGTAGGCAAGTGTGGCATTTGGTTTTGTGTGAATTTATCTACTGTGGAACTTTTTCTTGATGTCTTCTAAGACACTGTTCCCCCACACAGATCTTTTACAAGGATGTGTATTAAAAGTGGATGTTCTGCAAATTCATTTTCTTCTGAGTCCTGCTTTATTGTTAATGGAAATGAAAAGCTGCACTGTCAATCTTACCTTGATTGAAGGGTACCAAGTGTACTCAAGCCTGGCAGAATAGGTCTCAGTGTGAACACACAGCCTTTGCTAGTACATAATTTGAGAATTGGAATAAAAATTCTTGATGGAGACTCACCAATATTCATGTACCTGCTGATTTTCATAGACTACACCAAGTCTGCATTATGAAGCAGTTGGCGCCACATGTTGTTGTTCTGTCTGTTACAATCCCACAGAGGCAAGAGAGATGCAAAGTTAAACCCAGTAAATTACATGCTCCTTTTTCCCCGATCTGTGGTCATTCATTTTCTTTTGCCGTGGGGTAAATCTGCTGCATATTAATGCAGCCTCTATAAATGTCTGTCTCCTTTCCATTGAAATGATCTCTCAGTTCCTCTATAGAACTCCCTTCTTCCTCTAACTTTATCGTATCTCCTCATGTCATTATGGTGAAGCAAGAAGAGTGTTTGTTAGAAAGGCCAGTTAAGGCAAACAGTGTTGACTGTGATGGAAAGGGGAAGGGAGAAGATGTGTGCCAGCTGAAGAAATATAGATTGATTATTAGGTTGATCAGTGCCCTAAAACACCGTGACATTAGAAATCCATCAGATGTGTTTTGTGCCTTGCTGAGGAGATTCTGGAATATTGTTGATGGCCTGATATAGTGAATATGTACCTGGTCTTAAAAAAAGACTACAGAGGATGGTGGTTGAAAGTCTTGATATGGCATATTATGTGTGGATTCCTGTGTGCATCAGTTTGCTTGGAAAGTTCATCTAACATTAAAGAGGGTACTATTTATGGTAGTTGAGTTGGATATTTTAATTTCATGTATTTGTTTAGCAGCTTAGTAGCTGGCCTTTCCTCTTAGGATGTTGCACTGTCTTGGTCACCTTTGAGAACTACAGAGAGTAGTTTGCTAACTTGAGAATAAAAGCACTGGTGATCGCATTCCATTGTCAGAAAGTGGCTGAGGATATTTTGGTGTAAAGCTTTTGAAATGTGAACAAAATATTTTCATTTCTATGCACACACAGACACACTTGAATGGCACAACTATTATAACTGGCAAAATTGAGCTGAAGCTATCAATAGCAAGTTCTATGGAATGATCCATTTTACAGTACTGAAATTTAGTTAGCAAAGTATTTAAATAAGTGTTTAATTATTCTAGTGAGCAAAGGGCACTCCTTAGCTGTTTGCTTGTTTTTCGTATGGGAGAGGTGAAAAAGGGAAAGATACTAATACGCTTTGCAAATTGTCTTGGGTTGGTCTAGGATTGCAGGTCTAATATTAAAAATACATAGTTTAGTGTTTTGTTTTTCAAAGCCTTTATGAATGTTTGAAGTACCTGGTTGTGGTGTTCTAAGAAACAATGTAATTGTTGGAGAACCTGAAGAAATTAGTGAGTTGATTTAGTTTAAACACTCGAAAACAGAGTAAGGGCTGTTAGAGCTTTTGATCTATACCAGAAAATCACTGGTGGAACAGTAATGTTGGTTGGAGAAGCTCTAGTGGCTCTCAGTGGACAAGTATTACAGGTTGTATAACTAATTTGGCAAGTTATCTTCACAAATTGAATAGTCAAAAGAAATAATTGCATATTTTGTCATCTGGTCATGCATGTAAATATTTTAGATGGCTGAAGATGAAAATTATATGTATTATTAGGATAGCATTGCCTAAGAGTCTGGGAATGTTTACTGTTTGCATTGTTATGTCTTTCTATTTTGAGTGGAGAGAAAGGTTTTTCTCACTCATTTCTAGCCCCTTTGGACTGAATAGTTTCGGAAGTCTCAATAAAACACTCAAGCAAACATGGAATAGAGTCAGTGATTAAAGCTCTAATTTAAATCCCCCAGAAGAACTCCAAGTATAATTTGTGTGTAAAAAAAAAAAAACTTCTAAAAACTTTTTAAACTCCCTGTAATTTACCTGAAGTGGAAAAATAGCAGTATCTCAGTGGTTATTAGTTTTTCATAACTACAGTCACAGATTACAGAATATTCCTGATTGAAAGGGGCCTACAAGGATCATCAGTTTCAATTGTAAGTAACTTAAGACAGTTAGATACTGGGATTGAACCCATCACCTTGCTCTAACCAACAGAGCTAATTTAAGGGTCAGTCAAATTAAACAGATTTAAAACTTACATGTCATTAAATAGCCAGGCTACTAAGACATCATCGTTTGCTTTAAGTGTAGACTGTTCATTTTGTTTATTCTCTCTAGCTCAAATAACTTGAGCAAAATAAACAGAATTGCGGATGGAAGAATTTACTTTTCAGTCTGCATTTTCCTACTCTGCTTTTCTCTTAAAAGAAGTCATATTTTCCATATCACAAAGTGCTCATTTCATCATAAAGCCCTAGTCATTGTGGTCACTTTTCATACGTTAAGGACAGAAGAAGCTTTTTGACTTAAAAGTTCACAGCATGGCAGTAGTGCTTTGTCTGTATCTGAAAATGCTGTTGTGTATTAATGGACAAGAGAGGAAGTAACTGGATCTTTTAAGAGTTTCCTTGGAAGGTGTGGGAAAGCTTTGACTCAAGACTACGGTGAAACTATGAAAAAATAGTATAATGAACAGTTTATTTGAAGGACAAATAACCCTTCGAATTATTATTGCACATGAAGATTCTCAGAAATTTGTATCAAATCTGTATCTAGTTCCTAGGCATTCTCTTATTGTATTGCCAAGCTGTTTCTTTTTCTAGGTCCTTCTGAACTTGTGGGGTTTGACTTCTTTTTGTTTACAGGTTTCAATCTGCTCACTCCTTTGTATTTCTGTCAATTTTAAATGGAAATAATAGAAGGTGTATGGAATTGCATGTGTGTATTTTATTTATGAACATGAGTAAGTTTAAAAGCTTACTTTTGTGTTGCAGAGAAAATCACAGATCTTAGAACTGAGCATTGCCCTGGAGAGAGCACATGTGGTTTTAAAACTTTTTTGAGTAAAGGAAGATAGGACAGAAATTGAGTAGAGGTGAAAAAGGAACAAGGTGTGAGGTGTTCAGCTTGTTGTGTTTATTGCTGTTCAAAACAGTGGATATCTATGTTGTATTGTAGAAAAAAAGATTTTATATACATTTGAGATATAAATATATTCTGTCTGGATACTTAGTTGCTACTGGGGTGGTACATAAGCTTGGATGAGAGATCAAACGGAAATCTGTGAGACCATTTTCAAGACGCATTGAATGCCTAACAGCAAAAAAATTGGTATGACTATTTTAATTTTTCTTTTGAGGATAATAGGACTACCAGCTCATTACAGTTTACTCAGAGTTCTCTTTTTATTTTTTGCTTTGAAAAAATAAAAAGAAAGGTTTTTTGGGGTTTTTTTTGTGATGTGTTCAGACTTTTTGTGGACTCTATTGGGTATCTGTTAAAAAAAAAGGTACTTTAATTATGATCATCTGGGATTTCGGCTCTGTATTTTAAATTGAAACTACTAGAAGTCTTCCTATTTCCAAGTGTGGGGTATTTTTTTTATATTGTTGTTTTGATCTCAATTTCTCTCATTCCAGAGGTCTGTTCTTGCTTTTGATACAGGACTTGATTATTGGTATTAGGTGTTATTATCAATGTACCTTTTTGTTCAAGTCTTCAAAGTAGCTCTCCACTTTCCAATTGTGGTGCAAGGTAGAACGAGCTGTAATTTATACTTGTTTTCTTCTGTGAATGCAGAGAAATATCACTTCAAAATAACCTTTGTTCTTTTGCCATTTTAGGGAGAATTGTTCTTTAATCTGAAACGCTAGTGAATTTCACAAAAACAGAGAAATAAGTCAACACAGTATTGTTGGTAGCTCTGTGAAGGCAAGAAAAGACATTGTAAAAATGCAACTTAAAATGTTTTCTTGTTCCTTGTGTAAGGAGAAGGAATTATGGAAGAGAAAGCACGAAGTTGCTCTTTGCCTACTTTCAAGATTTTTCTTCATTTTAGCATGAGTCTCTCCCTCATTTCTGTGGTCTTCTTTCCAACAACTTATTTTCTTAGTATGCATGTTGCAATAGCAAAACAGAGATGACTGCAATATTTGTTTCCCTGCTATAACCAGAATCTAGAATAAAGTTTGCATGTTGGTACTTACCTAGAAATAAGCTTGATCTCCACTACAAATTCATTCTAAAGGACTTTTAGTAAAGTGTATGTTTTACTCCAAGGAAATTTGGCTTTTTGGCATATGTAGGTGTTGCCAGAAAATCCTGTATATTTTTCCTGACAGGAAATAACCAATCAACTAGGTGCTTTTAGATACTGATGTACAAAGGTATTAACTGTAGAATAATACATACTCTAGCATCTTATAGTTTGGAATAGTGAAAAATCTGATGGAAATGAGGACAAAAGAAAATAAGGTGTCTGAGGTACGTCCGACTTTGTTGGACTACTGTATATTGCAACATAAAATTATATACTAGTAACAGAATTGTTGGGATTTCTAATTTAGGGTCTGAAAGCTCTGTCTTAAATATCTACTTATTTCTACTTATTTGTTTCAGAATAATTTTGTTAATGATACAAGCTAACAAGTCACTTTGAATTTGGAATGATAAATGTATCACAGTTCAATGAAACATAGTTGATAATTGCAGTCTTTTAACTGCTTTGCTGAAACATAAATTGAAATTTATGTTGATGAGACTCTTGTCTGTTCACTGCAAAGAGTTGGCACACCCTATTGTATTGATGGTTTGGTGTTCCTGTTTATTAAAGGAAACCTTAATCTTAATTTTCCTGTGATTTCTTGAAATGCCAATATTTTATAACTACCTTTCCTACAACTAGAAAAGACTGACCAATTACAGTAATTTCACGAATATAAGCCACAC